>CM060953.1:105299423-105446923 GCA_030765055.1 Mantis religiosa
TCGTACTTTTTCATGTTATTCACAGTTACTTATTTTAACTTTACCCCAGTGTACACAATGTTTCTTTTCTGTTGTTAGTTTCTCTTATTATTGGCATACGTACACAATTGAAACATAAATACAAACTTACAAACCGGTGTGCCACGAAATACCAAATCTCGGCTTTAAGTGCACGCAGTCATGGGAACCGGTCATTTCAAAAGACTTTCATATGAACTGTGATTACGTGTGTAAAAGCTAGCTTAGGAGATTAGCCTTTCCTTAGCACTTCCAAAGTAGCCGATGTTTACGCACATCAAATTTCACAATGTGTCCCTGATCCGTTAAAGAGCCAGTATTTTTCTGTCTAGTGAATGCAGTACCAGTATCAGTATTTTGATATAGGTTGGAAATCGGGAATCACTAATTATAGTAAAGACTGTGTCGTCAATAGGGAACAAAGGGAAAGGAGCCTTCAGGTGAATGCACGAGCTCTCTCAGTTCAACAAAGGCACGCAATATTCAACTCTGAAGGATGAATACGCCTGATCTATTCAGAGACAGAAGTGCATAAAAGGCATGGATAACTATTTTTGGAACTAGGTTACTTTAATGTGATACCTGAGATAGTGAAGCTAATATCTTTATTAGCTAGGAAAACTTCATTATCTCTTACTGAAGGATGCCCTAAGAGATTATCGAATGCTCAAGATATACGTATTTAATGGAAATACGAGGGCTGTTCAATAATGAATGGTCACAATTTTTTTGAGAACGTATCTTTACTCATCCTCAAAATTTTGATGGTCCTACTCAAAATAGTCTGCCCTAAATGCGATGCACATATTCCAGCGTTTCTGCCAGTCTTCAAAGACATGCTGGAAACATTTTTTTTGAGAAATCTTTCAAAATGGTCTCCACAGCCTTCACCACTGCTTCTGATGATGATAATGCCTCCCACGAATGCGTTTCTTCAAATTAGGGAATAGAAAAAAGTCACATGGGGCTAAATCCGGACTATAGGGAGGGTGAGGGATGCACTTCACGTTGAGTTTTGCAAGATATTCAGCAACAACATTGGCAATATGCGGCCGCGCATTATCGTGGTGCAACATCCAGCCTGCTTCACGGAAATGTGATCTTTGGCGCCTGTTATGGATTTGCAATGTTTTTACGACATACCTGTGGTATTTTCCAGTTACTGATGTGTGTGTAGGTACAACATGCTGATAAACCATTCCATGAAAATCAAAGAATGAGATGACCATAACTTTCCCAGCAGAAGCAAACACTTTCGCTTTTTGGGAGGTTCGTGATGAAGGAGATTTCCACACTGAGCTTTGCTGTTTGCTCTCAGGATCAAAATGATGTAGGCAAGTTTCATTAGCCGTGATTGCGTTTGAAAGAAACTCAGGATCTTCCCTTAACCGCATGCAGAACTGCATGCGCAGGTCCTTTTGTTCTTGGAACCCATCGCGCACAAACACGTCTAATGTGTAATGTTTCTGTTCAGTATTTCAGAAAGTGATCTTGAGGTAATTCATCGATCCTCTCTCACAATGTTAGCAGCAGCGATGATGTTTTCTTCCGTAAGAGCAGTAACTGGAGCACCGGGTTCACCTTCCTTTAAAATTGATTGTCTCCCCTCTTTAAGCATTTTAAACCACCTTCGACCTGTGCTGTAGGGAAGAGCAGACTCTCTATAGACCTCCTGTAACACTGTATGGGCCTCAATTGAAGATTGGTTGAGACAAAAACAGAATTTCAAGCCGCATATTGTTCCTCTCGTGTTACCTTCATTGCAGCGGTAGGCGATACTGAACATGTTGAACTTGCCTGGTTCTCACAGGCGGGAACCAGGAGTACCAAAAATGAAAGTACTACAGGCTGTTTGTTTCACATTAAGCTAACAGAATATAATAAGATTGAATTTTAGTGCGAAAAATTATAATAATTATTTATTGAACAGCACTCGTACGTTTTTAGAATTCCTTTCTCAAAATAAAACCAAAGAAAATGAGGGGAAAAGCGATTTGTCCCTGTGTACGGTTTGTGCGTGTGCGTGTGTGTGTCTGAGAGAGTGAGTGAGAGAGAGAGAGAATGAAGGTAGATGCAAACAGAATACCTCTAAAACGGAAAGTCCATTCTATAGCACACTTGGGGCATCTGAGTTTAGCATTTTACATGGACACAAAATGGTTCCCTACACGTCCCAAGCCGTGCTTCACATATAAAAACGTGGTTATTTTTTAATTCAACAAAATGACAAAACCAGCACACACTAAAATTCCTACTTCATAAAAAGCAGACCAGCAGACCAGCAGAAGAATTGAGTCGTCCAGGTTTACCTGAACGGAGTGTTTGCTGCCCAGCACCTAGCCGCTTATTGCGGCTTTATCTGGACAGTATAATAGAGTCATCTTTGTCTCATGCAGTTGTCTTCGGCAGTGGTATGTCTAGCTTAGCGCGCTGTTGCCCTGTGGGGGGTTTTGCGCCTAGTGCTGGCTGCGCTCTTCCGGCTGTCTGGGAGGTATCTGAGCACAGTCCACTTAACAGGCTAGAGGGAAAGGATCAATGTTTAGGTATTGGACCTACTAAGCCCATTTCTGGGCTTGGGGGGTTGAAATCAGGGGAACGTGGCTCTGTTCAGTTCTGGTTACCCAATGCATTTTTGGGCAACCGGTAGCTCGGTCGGCGGCGAGGAGCCGTGTGGTCGTAACGGCCAAGGGTGTTCACCAGGATATTGGGATGGGAGTCCAGCTTATCATAGGTGATGCGCGATCTCTCCCGCACCACGTCCACGATTTACGGGACCCCGGATTAAATGTGGATGATTTGGGACGGGAATCTACGCCCGGTATCGTAGATCATGCGCAGTGAACTGTTCTGGACGCGCTGTAGTCTGCGAATAGTGGTCGGAGCCGCTGAATCCCAGACTACGCAGCCGTACAGAATCAGGGACGGTATAATCGCCCGATACAGGCGTAGTTTGAGGTGTGTTGGTATGGTGGATTTAAGCACTGGGTACAACTGCGTTAGCGCTGCATGCCCTTGTCCGGCTTTGACCCGGACGTGAGGTCTGTAGGTGAGACTGCGATCGAGGTGGATGCCAAGATATTTGGCAGTGGGAACTCAAAGAATTTGCCTCTGCCTCAACCTCAGCGACCAATCCGGTCGCCCAGCTCGGACCTTAGCCAGAAGAAGAGCAGAGATCTTGGGGCTAATGGTTATCCTACACTTCTCACTCCAACGGCCAAGGGCGCGGAGCTGGCGCTGCAGCGGAGGATGACAATATCTTAGGATTTTGTTACGTGCCATTATGAGGACGTCGTCGGCATATTAGCACGTAACAGTCTGTGGTTCTAACGGGAAGTCAGACATGTAGGCCGCAAAGAGTAACGGGGACAGCACACTGCTTTCTGGGACTCCCGCGTCTATGGGTCTGATAGATGACAGCCGTCCTTCCACTCTCACCCTGAACGTGTGGTCTCTGAGGAAACTACCCATCAGGGCGAGATAGGCAGGAGGTAAGTTGGCCTCCCCAAGTTTGTACAGTAGGCCTTGGTGCCAGGTTGTGGCAAAGGCTTCCTCTACGTCTAGCAGTACCGCGACTGTGCTGAGGTTTTCCTGGAATCTCAGGGCTGTCCTCTCGGCCAGATGCAGTAGCTGCAGGGTCGTGGAGTTTCCATGACGAAAACCAAACTGGTGATCGTGTAGGAGCTGCCTTTCCGCAAAAAGAGGCGTCAGGCGGGATAGGAGAAACCGCTCAAGTAGTTTTGAGACGGTTGGGAGAAGACTTATGGATCGGTATCTAGACGGAAAGACCGGATCTTTGCCGGGCTTCAGGATGCACACCACTCTCGAATCTTTGCAGCAAGCCGGAAAGTGTTAGAGGTGGAGGCACGCATTGAAGATCCGCGTCAAGTGGATGACGGCCCTCTTGGGAAGATGCTGGAGCATGATAGCGCTAACGCCATCATGTCCAGGGGATTTGTTCGGTTTCAATTTGCGGATTTCAGCAGTCACCGCCCTTGGGGGGACTATTGGGATATGGATGGCCCCATGGCGCCGCTGTGGCTCCTCATAGAGGTCTTCCACAGCAGCCTCCACGAGGTCAGTGGAGTCTTCGTCCTAGGGTTCCTCCCTCGGCTCCAATTGGCTTTCCAAATGATCCGCGAAAGCTGTGGCCTTATCTTGGGGCTCGTAAGCGAGTCTCCCGCGAGTGCCATGCAGCGGATGCTGGTAAAGAGTTTTCTCCCTCCTGAGAGGCATGATCTTCCAGGGGTGCTTTTCCTGGAGGTCCACGTTTCTGAAAGTGTTCTCCCAGACCACCTTACGTTGAGCACGGAGCAGCCGCCTTGCCAGGGATTTGAACCGCTGGTAAACTGCTCCTATCCTGGGATGACGGAAATGCTGCAATAGCTTCCGAACAGCTGCCTTGGCTTTTAGCAGCTGTGGAATCTCGTTTGAGATGGACAGAGGGTTAAGAATGTTGGTTTGGATACGGTAAGTGTGTGCACTCACCGCTTGACGGACTTGTTGGGAGAAACTCATCGCCACTGCCTCCAGCGCCTTGATATCGTCAATGCGTGTACGAGGGTCGATGGTTTGGTTGAGTTTGAGGATGGCTGCATCCCAGTTGACCTCGAGTTCCCAGTCTGAGTTTCGCAGAGCTGGCATGGTGACGTCGGAATCGACCATGACAGGGTCATGGTCGGAAACCAGTTCATTCACCGCCGAGAGGTCTAAGTGAAATGGAAAGTTCTTTGTGATCATGCCGGACGGAAAGTGGGGCCTTTCGCCCCGTGCGCGCCAAGATTTGGGTCACCGCTTATGAGGCGGTAGAGTCCTCGTCTCCTCTGGTTGTTTGTACGGCTGTGCCAGAGCCCGTGTTTAGAGTTGAGGTCTCCTGCAATGCAAACCACTGGGTGCAGGTTGAGAAGGGTTGCGTAATCAGCTTCGAAGAAGTGATTGCCAGGTGGGTCATATGCCACTATCAGCAGGGTGTCCTGTCCGCCGACTGACAACCGGATGGCGCAGGCCTCCACGTGCTGCAGGGCAGGGAGAGGAACAAGGGTGTGCGTGATGGTGTCCACCACCCCGCTGACCATTACGATCGGTGCGATGGGTGACGTAACTTGGCAGCGAGAAGTCTATACCAGCATTCAGGAGCGTCTCGCAGATCATTAGGATGTCAATCCCGTAGGACTGTACAAACTCTAACATTCCTGGACGCTGATCCTTTACACCATTTGCGTTCCAGATCGCAGCACGTAATGGTCTCCTGGCAAGTCGGGGGGCCATTACTCATCGGTGCATGGGAAAAGTTCCTCGAGTGTTTGGAGGAGTATGGTGTGCTTTTCGAGGAAGTCTAGCCTCGGTTCTTCAATCTTCTCCTTGCAGTCCCTAAGGATGGGGAGAACTCTCAAAATCAGTTCGCCGAACCACAGAGAAAGCTACCTGTTCTGCAGCTGGTACCGGTGCTGGCGCTGCGGCCAGGCCGGTAGACTCAGCTAGGGCCTCCTTCCTGGTGGGAGGGGCTGCTGCCTGTGTTGCAGGCTTGGCTGTTCATTACGCCTTGCGGCCTTTTTTCGGACGCTGTGGGTGCGGTGGGTCTTGTGGAGGTTTTGTTGCGGTGGGCTGTGGAGCCGCCTGCTCTGCTGCTTGCAGAGTGTGCTCTGCCCTTCCGAGAGCTGCCGCGAATGAGACTCTGGAACGGACATTTGCCAATCCCGCATTGCTTCCGCGTCGGTTCTCTATGATTTTCTGCCGCGCCATGCATCCCTTGTAAGTGCTCACGTGATCCTGGCGGCAGTTCGCACATGTCTTCTCCTCAGGCGCTTTATCGCAATCCTTCAGGAGGTGGGGACCGCACACCGCAGGCTTGCGAGCTTGCGCTCGCACGCCATGCTGGAGTGGTGGAAGCCCATACACCTGTAGCATTGCACAGGTCCACCCTGACCGTGAAAGTGCTCAACATTCACGACAGTGTGGAACAGCATCCTAACAGCGTTGATGGGCTGAACTGCCCCTCCAGAACCTTGTCCACTACAACAAGGAAGATAGCCTTCCTCTGTGTGTACTATTTTTCTCAGCTGTGCAACAGCTGAGGCCTTGATGCCGTGCTCCTGTTCCAGAGCGAGTTTTACCTCCTCTGGTGGGCACTCGGAATCCAGTTCCCGCAGAACCCGTCTTTCGACGTTGGGTTTCTGGGGGGAGTAGTAGTAGAACTGTATCTCACAGTCCCGCAGAACCTGCTTTGCAGCCTCGAAATCTTCGGGACTGCTGGTATTGATGTAAACCTTGCGAGGCTTCCTCTTGGCCTCGAAGGGGTGCTTAAGCGTGGCCGCCAGCTTTCGCATGACGCCCACGTGGTTTTTAAAGCTATAAGCTATGATGGGCGGAAGCTTGGACCCCCTTTTGGTTAGGGGTTGGGACGCCTGTACAGGTTGGCCCTCTGGCTTAGGACCAGGGTGAAACCCTCCTGGTCGGCGATGTCATCCTCTGCCTCTGAGTCGCAACTTCATAAAAAGATGATTTATATGGCTTTATATAAAATGGGTTCAATAAAAAGGCTCAATAAAACGGCTGAAAATGTACTCTTGGACCTGAATAAATTTCGTAGCAAGTAACATGCATATCGATGACAAAGGAAAGTCATGTACAAGGAGTTAAAATATATTCATTCTTTTTATAGCTCCGGTTTAACTGGAGGTGCCAATTTTCTTATTTAAAATGAAACACTTCAGGTATAATAGACATTTTTGTCAACTTATTACTTTAAATTAGAAAAAAAAAACAAACAAACAAAGCTATAAGTTTAGCGAGTAAAGTATAGTACAGATATACCAAAAGCGCCGCGAAGAACTCTTTTGTCCTTCCAGCTTACAAGCTTGCTCTTTTCCCACCTTCAATTAAAAAGTAATGTTCGCACAAGGTGAGCTATTATGTGAAGCTGTCGTAAACTTAAGTACTAAGAGATTTGAAAAAAATATATATTTAAAATTAAAAAGCCGTAGTCCATTCAGGTTAAACTGAACTCAGGAAACAATTGTTAACATAATCACAACAGTAGCCTGTATACGGCTATCTCCGTACACAGAGTGCTTTGGAAGCTATTTAACAGGTGCACGACCTTCAATTGGATGTGTGAAATGTTCCTTCTCTTTGTAGCCTGTGAAGTTCTCTGTATACTGTACCGATTTCGTATAACTGGCTTAAGGCCGCGACGTGGCTGAGCGCTTAGACCGATTAACTCTCTCGAAGGAGGCCGGGTTTTGACCCCAGGCGACCACATGTAAGATTTTTGGTGGACAACATGGTTCTGGGGCCGGTTTTCTACGGGATCTCCTGTTTCCTCCGCCATCTCATTCCACCGGTGCTCCATCTTCATGTTATGTATCATTAACGCCACCGCTGCGGTTCCACATGTAGTGCGAGCGGGCGTTAAACACTACACACATTCATTATAACTAGCTTCTAAGTGCTAGACATAATGCACAAAATGTAGCAAAATAATATAATAAAGCAAAATGTCTCTGAGTAGAATTTAATATTTCAAAATGTTGGCGTTTTGGTTTTAAATATTGAAATATTTTGTTTCCTTTTTTTTAAGTTAGATATAGGCCTTCATCCCCTTTGGGTAATTTACGCACCAGAAAATAGTGACCCGTTTTAAACATCTGGCTGCCACTTGTGTCTACAATTAAAAGTATAATAAAAGCATTTGTGCTAAAATTTAAATGGACCAACAAGATATAAAGAAGAAGCCGCTGAAGAGTGCATAAAGAAATTCATATCATTGAAGCATACCACATTTATTTTCACAGCCTAATGGGACGGACCATTTTCTTGTGACCGTGTTTGATTAGCGTGCGCAGAATTTAATTCTGTTTAAATGCTAAAACGGAATTAGCATATTTATGCACTAATCCGTACAGACATTTCGCCAAACAAGGTGCATAAGCTTGTGAATGTTTGAACATTGCATCACAGATGCCATTAGAATTGAATTTAGATTTTCGCGGTGGAATAGGCATGGGAATATTTCAGCACAGCAAGCGCAACGATATGGGCAGAACAGGAAATTATTTCCGCACCTGGAGATCCGCTCTCTATTCATTTCCTCTTGCTCCTGGATGAAATTAGTTTCGTTCCTGGCAGTCAACGCGCTCATCTATCCCTCGGTTATCTAAGCAGCGAATTCCGAATACTACTTTGCTTATTCCATGACTTACTTTATATGGCTTTTCAAATGTATCAAAGTTCTTTGCATTAGCCTCAGTTAAGGTATCATCTGAACTACGGAAAAACAAATTGCTCTCTACTAGAGATTACTGGTTAGATGAAACAGTAAAGGTGCTGTATCCCAGGACGTATATTCTCAATGAGGACATTTTCGTTTTTAATTCGCAGTAAATAAAATATATCAGCCTTGATCAAAACTCATAATACTGGACGCACATTATTTATTTTGCTTTCCTATTTAACGCAGTCCCTTTTGTAGCTTTTGAGAGAGTTAAATTAAACCTCGAAGAGATATCTAGTGTAGAACTTTAACTTACTTGTTTTCAATTTTCATTTTTAATTAAGAATGTAAATGTTATTCCTGTATGCAGATTTTTTGTTTAAGTCAAATGGCTGCTCTGTAAGTGCGATTTAAATGATTATTTATTGCGTAATTTGATACTCCAATGAAATTATGCCAAGCGGTGATACATTTCATACGAAACTTAGCGTTCTGAGACAAATATTCATCTATACTTTCGAACAAGCATTTTAAGTAAAATGTGTCCAAATGTAAGTAATATTCATTTCCATTTCAATTACAAATTATTATTATACATTTACATACTTATTACTGCAGTGAGTTGCTGGTTACCCTTGGACCCAATAGGCCCACACTCTGAAGTTGCCGAGCTAATGTGTCCCTATTGGCATCTTATCTAAATAACTTCTTCATTTTCGTCATATTTACTTATTTTCCTCAACCGATTGGCTCTTACTTTGCCCAGTAAGATCCCAATTTCAATTAAAGTTTTCCTAATGTTTGCACTCATTAACTTCATAGCTCAAACTTATTTTGTTTGCCTTGCCCATTCTTTTTTATCCGTCTTTTCTTTAAGCAACCTATTTTCTTCAAATTCTAAAAGCAAATGCCATTCTTTATCCCTTTGGTGACAATGGGCGTTTTTCCAGATCCCTCTTCGAAAATCCTTCAGTTTCAGCATCCCTGTTCTGGCCCATGCAAAGCCTTCTTTTGCTGCTTTATCACAAATATCAATGTATTTTTCCCTGTTCCAGATCACTTTCATCTCTCTATAAATTTCCAATGAGCTTTTCAAGTTGAAGCTTCCTAACATTTTATGCCTTTCAATATCTTCCGTTCTTTCCAAAATACATTTTGCAATAGTTCCAGGTTTTCCCACGTGATACCAAACTCTATTTTAACATAATCATCTCTATCTTATTTAGCCATGAATCTTTCTGATTTATTCTTTCCTGTACCATCAAGCATTGACGTAGAATATTCTGTTTATCTAAGCTCCTAATTCTCGCCCAATATTTTAACACCCTTTACACCATTATCCTCTAGTTCCCAGTCTTCCCAATTCTTCTTGCAGCACTCCATTTGCTGAAGCTCGTGGTAAAACTAAAACTTGTTTGCAAAAGTTTTTATGTATCACATTCATATTTGCACCCCTCCACCACCAAACCTCATATCTCTACCCCATACAGCATGTTTGGTTTTCTATGGCTATGTAAATTCTCTCCAGCTATTTTATTTGCATTTCTGGCTATTTATCTAGCCATTCTTATATAGCTTTTAGTACAATTTTACCTTTGGTCATTGCCATTTTCTTCTGCTCTTTGCAGCGTCCCTTACTGCTTAATCATACACCCAGATAATTAAATGTATTGACCACTTCATTTTCTCTTGTACAGGCATGTACAGACGTGAGGAAATATGTTCCAATGCATGCAAGATTGACCTATCGGATGGAGGCAAGTTTCTCATCAGTTAGTTGTACCATTACGGTTCAGTTATACCTGAGCTCGGCGCACAGGTATTTAAGCCTCAACGGAAAATAAAAACAATTTTGCCACATGAAACGTAGGTGGTTTTATACGACACTCCAGTATCAACTTAGGTATTTATCGATCCTTTTTTTATGGACGTCATTTTCTCTCTCTTTCTCCCTAGCAGATACATTCCTCAACCATATTAATCTCCCCTTCTTCTCTTTTAAATGCATTTCCAATACTCAAACATGTAGTTTTATCTGGAACGAAATACTTCTACCTTTCTTAGATTAGCGATAGTTAATATAATAATAAACTGCGTGGTATTTAAAGTTAAGGGTATCTTGTTCCAAAAATAAATACATTATTTTCTTTGTTACAGTTCCCAAGAACAGATCATATGGACATACTACTACAATTAATATAGCCACCAAGTTACAAAATGACTTGACACCAAATAAATATTAAATATTGTTTTGTAAACATTAACATGATGATTCTATAGGAATAGCCATACATTATGGATGCCTTTTAATTGGTAAACTGAGAAAAGTCCTCTTTCAACTCAGATTTTCCCCCATTCTACATATTTAACTTCCTAGCAAACAATAACCTGTGTGTGTGCCCGTCGAAGTTAAAAGCCTTTTTCCATTCCAGCGATCCTGCCATGACTCGCTGTCCCATATCCCCACAAAAGAACCTCGAGGGCATCGAGAGAAACCGGAGAACGGTGAATAGTGACAAATTGCGACGACGTACAAAAGCAAGACGCGTTGCTATATATGGCTCTTTCATCCCTCTCGCAATCCATACACTACAGGTACGTGCTTCACAAAGTAGTCAGCCAGAACCCGGTCTGTTATTTACCCTAATGAAATCGAAGCGAGTCACAAATGACTGCATTTGTATGTGTAATTCCAGGTATTTGTTGCATATTGTTGATGTATTCTGATCTAGTTTGCATACTTTTCCTTAAAATGGACCGTAAAATTGCCCACTCAGAGGTATTATTCACCTCGATTTACACATGAGCTATAGGTACAAATTTACTATAAGCTAACAAAAGCTGGCTTGAACTTCTGTTTCTGAAGCTATAGCTTGATTACCCATTTCCGGTTATTATGGTTTGTTCCTTTTTTCAAAGATTTAGAACAAGGCAGAATAGTAATTGAAATAATAATAATAATAATAATAATAATAATAATAATAATAATAATAATAATAATAATAATAATAATAATAATAATAATAATAATAATAATAATAATAATAATAATAATAATAATAATAATAATAATAATAATAATAATAATAATAATAATAATAATAATAATAATAATAATAATAATAATAATAATGATAATAATAATAATAATAATAATAATAATAATAATAATAATAATAATAATAATAATAATAATAATAATAATAATAATAATAATAATAATAATAATAATAATAATAATAATAATAATAATAATAATAATAATAATAATAATAATAATAATAATAATAATAATAATAATAATAATAATAATAATAATAATAATAATAATAATAATAATAATAATAATAATAATAATAATAATAATAATAATAATAATAATAATAATAATAATAATAATAATAATAATAATAATAATAATAATAATAATAATAATAATAATAATAATAATAATAATAAAAATAATAATAATAATAATAATAATAATAATAATAATAATAATAATAATAATAATAATAATAATAATAATAATAATAATAATAATAATAATAATAATAATAATAATAATAATAATAATAATAATAATAATAATAATAATAATAATAATAATAATAATAATAATAATAATAATAATAATAATAATAATAATAATAATAATAATAATAATAATAATAATAATAATAATAATAATAATAATAATAATAATAATAATAATAATAATAATAATAATAATAATAATAATAATAATAATAATAATAATAATAATAATAATAATAATAATAATAATAATAATAATAATAATAATAATAATAATAATAATAATAATAATAATAATAATAATAATAATAATAATAATAATAATAATAATAATAATAATAATAATAATAATAATAATAATAATAATAATAATAATAATAATAATAATAATAATAATAATAATAATAATAATAATAATAATAATAATAATAATAATAATAATAATAATAATAATAATAATAATAATAATAATAATAATAATAATAATAATCATAATAATAATAATAATAATAATAATAATAATAATAATAATAATAATAATAATAATAATAATAATAATAATAATAATAATAATAATAATAATAATAATAATAATAATAATAATAATAATAATAATAATAATAATAATAATAATAATAATAATAATAATAATAATAATAATAATAATAATAATAATAATAATAATAATAATAATAATAACAATAGCGTAGGATGTCTTTTGAAGAGCTAAAGCCTCCTGCTACTCCGCGTTGGATTGTCTATTGTTTGTTTGGTTTAAGTGCATTTCACTGCCACTTGGATTAAATTGATTTCACCGTCACTTTGATTATCCCCGTAGGGGAGGGGATCCGCCCTCTTTAGCTGTTGTGGTGCAAGCGCTGCGGACCCCTAGCACTCGTGTTACCTCTGACGTTAATAGACTAACCTGGGGCCGAAAGATGAACTTGTCAGAATATACTCTTGAAGGCTTTGTGTTCTTCTTGCTTTCTTATCTTCTTTCTAAGTAAAGAGGTTGTAACTAAATCATCCGTATACTCTGCTTACATGTTTTAATGAAGTAAAGTTCGCTTAATTTAATGTTACACCGAGGTAAAACATGTTTAGGTTAAGGAATGTCATATAAATGGAACCCTTAGTATAGTAATTTTATGATATACCAGGTGAGTCACATTCTTCTATTTATTTTTGAATTTATGCGACGTGCTAAGCGATATATGTGACTTATGTGACATATGCCGTTTTTTAATGCATTCTAATGAATGATCTGCAGAGCAGTTGATAGAGAAACAGTACATGACTCAGTGCATAAGTGTTTTATGGGACTGAAGACAATCATCTCGTATTTCGATTCCGAAAAAAACATCATACCCAGACACGGAGATCTCCATTAGCAATTTTATACGAGTTTGCAAACTTTTATTCATTAGCGTACATTCCCACACTCATTTAAACAACCTATCCATGCATCATTTGACAATAACGTTGGAACACAAAATGGCAGATCTACACAGTGCGATCCATTGGATATAAATCTTGAGCCAACACGTGTTTTTGTTGTACAGCCATGTCAAAAAGTGCTAAGAATTAGATATATTGTTTTCGCTTCTGTCACATATTACGGCAGTTCTGTTTAGCTCATTCAGTAACTGTAATGGTGGATGCAAATTTTATTTTGTATGCGTTAAAACTATCAAAATGAGCTCAAAACATTATATGAAGCTATGGAAGGCGTGTAAGGATCCAACCTGGTATGATGTATGCGGTTACATATTCCTATAGAAACTTCAGTTCGCAAAGTAGCGTTGGCATTATCCAGGTTTCCTCACTACTCTATCACTATAAGTTGGGTTCATATCCTTCGTGTTCAGCTTAGAGATTTTACTAACCTTGTTTTAGGCCTTGTGGCCTATATTTTTGATATTGTGATACAAATAACGTCTTTTTTTAACATTATACGTGTTCGTAAAATACAAAAATTATCTTGTTTTCCACCGGCAGATAGATATTTTGTTACGGCCGCTATTGTGCTTGACCCATTTAAGTATCACACACTTCACTAATGCAAAGGAACTCTAAGTATTTGCGCCTGCGTCAATGTTTGGCGTAAATGAATGCGTCATTATCAGGATAATGACGCATTCAAACACTATCAAACTATCAAACTATCGCCTTTCAAACACTATCGAGGGTCGCCATTTTGAACAGTTACTGCGTTGATGAAATCCACACTGTTTGACAATTTTTTCTGTTTAACCGAGGACTTAACAGTTCACCACACCTCTGCCTGTAGAAGAGGTGAAACATAAGATTTAAGCATGAAACAAAATCTATTAGATTTAATGTCATTGACATGTTTTTAAAAATGAAAGCCAAGTACGTAACATGATTTGCAACACCAGATACAGTATAAATTATAAATGGTCACAAAGCAAAGCATGAGCCCTATTTATCGGATTGTTATTCTTGTGTGTTCGGCACACAAGAAAACCAACACAAACAATAAATAAATTGGTAACTAAAACACAGATAATAAAGAAAAGGAGAAAGGGAAAAAACACAACAATGTAACGGCGTTTCGAATCTAGCCCTTCCATCATCCTATGCCCACAGCTAACCAATGACACTAACCGCCACATATTCTATGTCGTTCGTTGGGAAAGCATTCGTGTATGACCTTATCAGTATAATATGTATGAAAAATCGTCGTTTATTTAAACTTTTCGCAGCTTCTTGGTCCTCATTCAGGGCTGTAAGTATTAATGCTGTGTGCGTTTATTACCAAATAGAAGGACAGAGCTGCAATAATGGCTTTTGTGCTAAAAGGGTAAGTGTTTTCACAGTATACTAAACTGCGGGTTGCATAGATAAGAATAAATAGGGGCAGCTGACTCACCTTGTATAGCTCATATAGAAACTTAAATTTGTTATTGGTAGACAGAATCATATGGATGTATCGAGTAAGATATACTTTTTCAGTTCTGTAATGGGGCCTCGTAATGAATTAAGCATATTAACAATAGCGCTGTATTACGCAGCAGTCCACATGCCTAAATACAATCTTTATACATAGTGCTAACCATTCGATAATGCCGGACCACAAAGGTTTTCTCTCTTCGTTCGTTAACTGTTTGTGCTAGCATGTGTCATAAAAATCGTGCCGTGAAATATGGGCAGTGTAGTGGTTCGATCCACATTAATGCATTTCCTAGTATCGCTCTACCGTGCTAAATATTTCGGAAAATGGCGCAGCTCTGAGTCCGTAATGCAATAATTGCATTAGGGTAATGGTGCTGAAATTGAGTCGGGCTGGAATTAATGGAAGCACTTCCTGCACATTTGTAATGCCATGTTTATGTTACCCATGCGGACATAAACCATCCTCTCAAATTAAAACCATGTGTTTTATACATTTTAATTTCGTATACAAAATAAATGAATTGCATTTTAAATGTGAGAGCTTTTAAGTTAATCTAAATCCTATAAGTAGCAATTCGCGGGTGAAATATAATTAAAAAATGACAAGGATAATCCAAGACCTTTGTCAGAAACTAGCACAACTTGGCGTCATTAGCGTTATTGCTTTATAATTCTACAGAGAACATTGTATACTGTATCTTCCCTTCTAGCCTCTTCCTTTCTCTTTTCCCTAAACCTAAACCCCTCTGTCTGCTATGTGCTCTTTCACCGCCCATATCTACTCCTTTCATCTAATTATTTCTTCTTCCCACCGTATGCAGTGAACATGGCACGCACGTTTTTGAAAACAGAAGCGAAACTTGGGGGAAAATTGAACGAGATAATACATGTTTTTGTCTATTCCGTGTACTTGCTTTGCGATAGGAATTATAACATTGTCTCCTGTATAAATCTTAGAATAAATAATTCCAAATAAGAGATTGAATATCATGTGGGTAAAGAAATAAACAATGTTAGCGGGTAGCTTTTAAGTTTTTAAAATGTCTTCTAGCATTAACATTAATGAATGCTTCAAAATGAATTAATTTAATATTACTAATATTAACATTAATCTTGCCAAAGTTGCAATTATTTTGTATACAACATTATTTTGCAGCTGAGTGATAAGCGCGTCGCTTTCACTTTGTCAGACACAACTTCAGTTCATGGGAAAGTGTTTCGACTTGAATGTTGTGTTATCTGTACATATGTATGCTGTACAAGTAATATGCAATTTATAAACGTTAAGGAATACTATTTCAATTCTCTTCAGAGCAAATATTAAGTATGTAAAAGCATAAAAAGAAGAAAAGAAAGTCAAAATTGTTATTCAGTACAAGAAAATAATAAATTTTGCATTGTAATTAGATTTTGTTTCACAATACACAGAGGAGTGAAAGCAATCGTGTTTACAAAACTGGGAAAATAGGGGAAAACCAATTTATGTTTAAAAAGCAGACTCAGATATTCTTCAAAATTCTAACCTTAAATGATTAGTGCACAATAACTGTTGCATTAATAATGTAAGTCCTCTTGATTTTATTGTGAAATTCATAATAGTTGGGTTTCTTAGATGCATGCCTTTAGTCCTGTATATTAATCATTTTAAATTTACAGGCACTGTATAGAATAAGATGAGGAAGATGAATCAGATTTTAAAAGCTCAAGACTACAGCGCTTTAAGAAGTACTCATTTTTCAACTCGAATTTCAATAACGTGACATCCGAAGGCAAACAGATTTGATATTAGTACCAAAGTGATCTCAGTTACACCATATATTCTGCCTTAAACTCAGTTTGCAATTAGCAGTATTACAAGTACTGTGATACCTAAGATACCTGTAATTCTGTTGAATCCCAATGATATGCTTAATTATATATTATTTCTGCTAGTTTCACGTTATCCGTATATGATTTAATAGGGAAAGTTAAAGATGCCTTAAATAGCCATTGCTAAGATTTGCTTATAGGGTTATTAGTCTGAATTACTGTCATTGATTTGTCTATCATAATTAATCCTAGTTAGTTTACTCTACTTTTCTTCATTTAGTCTTTTGGTGTTTAAAAATGATCGATTTGTTCGGATAGAACTCCTTTAAGAGTTTTTGACAATATTTAGAAAAAAGGACAAAAACAGCCAATATACTTTATGTCCTTGGCCACTATGGACATAAAGCATTTTTATCATGACATAGCCAACTTTTCTATGCATCTGAAATATTAGCTTTGTTTGATGGTAATTAAATAATAAAATTATGAAATATCATCTAATTATTATTGTATATGATATTGTTCTGACATACTTAGTATATTTATCAGTACATATTATAGCAAATAATTCCTTTAAATGTTAAGATGCTGCTTAATTGCTATTTTAATGGCCCTTAATGTGCACGATCCCAGTATAAAAAGCAATGACTGTATATCAAAGTGTGTATATAATCTACCCTGACAATAGAAGCACAGTTAGATTTATTTCTGGGTCTATTAATTGTGGTAAGACTAGGATGAATTTAAGTTAGGCACGTAGTTTGTTTCCACTAAACCAGTAAATTATACAGAACATGGCTGAAGATGAAAGATAGTTCCAGGAAAAAGCAAACATACACTACAGTATCACAAGTTTTAAGAAAAATGGAATATTAGAAGCATAGATCAGCAGCATCCAGTTATTTGACCCGCAATATATGTGTTTTTGTCTACTTTGGCACTTCATTAACCCGCTTTCTCCTCCGTTTACCTCTTTGGTACAAATTTTGGAAGCGATTTAACCTAACTATCGAATGGGCTGATTTTGAAACTTTAAAATAACCCACCATTGAATGACAGTGCAATATTAACAGAAATATTAACTTCAAGAAAATCTTCACATTCAAAAGTTCCCTTCATATGTGAAAGTGTGTAAACTAACTTCCCAACCATCTGGAGACTTAAGATATGAATAATAATGAAATACAATTATCACACATTACTTTTTGCTTGGAAAACACTAGTGAAATTTTTACTCTCTGAAAAATGGTTGAAACGAAGTACACGCTTAACTTGACAAATGAAATGTATACGCTAAGCTTTAAGAATATTACATCTGAGATACTTTGAAACTCTTAACTGTCTATGATCAGAACTAGATGAAAATCAAACACACTCACTTAGAAGGTTTCGAAACTGTTAATTGTATACAGTTAATAATAACGTGATTTTAAAACAGAAAATTCTCAAAACCAACAGGGTGTAAAATAATTTCTCCTAGCCCCATACAAACTCTCATTCAAAACTTTTAATTCTGAATACTTAATATCTATTAATGTAATGCCAGTACACAAAACAAACACCTGGAGCTCACACAATGTACAAATAATAAGAGAAAACCCGACAAAGTTGATATAACTTGCTGTACAATAGAAGAATTGCTGACCTAGACGAACTGTTCTTACTCAGCTATGTGCTGTATGAGCTCAACCGTTTTCTTTTTAAAATTTACAATTATTGTCATAGATATTAAACATTCACAGTCACAGACTTTCAGCACATTCTCTACCAGTTAGGAATTTGTATGGAGTTATAAATCTGTTTGGCAATAGGATAAATTCTTTGACACGTTTTAACGCTTGTTTTAATTATATGTAAAAATTGTTGTTTCCGGTAGACAATGCAGCATAAAACATTGCTCTGCAGACATTCTTAACATAAAAGTTGGGTGTGAATATATCCCGTAGATAACTGATTTTATTTGCTTTTATAACATTAAACAACAACATATGCCTAGAAACGGATCATCCTTAAAGATCATCCTCGAGGGCATCTATAATAGAACCCGCATATACTAGAGTAGAAAAGACTACCTTGCATAATTGTAATCATGATTACTTAAAGTTTGTGGCGCTCATTGCCAAATTGTGAATTTTTAATTTTTATATTCGTCCATCACCTTCTGTATTTCGTTTAATTAAATTGTTTAATATGGTTCCTATACGCCTTTAATGCTCTTTGCTTGAACATCAAAATAGGTGGTTATAACATAGTTAAATTTAACTGGTGCTCTGCTGTTTTGTAAATCTGGAAGGACAATATCATAAACACAAATTTAAACTTGCCTAAATGTATTATTTGAGCTTACAATTCTATTTTGCAAAAAAAAAAGGACACTTATTGGGCTGTACCTGTCAATTTGGTATACATGAACAGCGGAATTGAATCAATCCACCACAAAAGCTTAGAAATAACCTAGGACAAATTATGCACGCACAAAGGCACTAGTAGTATGGGATTCAAATGTTTTTCATTGACTCTCTCTCTCTTAATACCTTCAGAATAGAACAAATATTTAAAAAATGTAGTTGTTGATTTTAGAGAAAACGAAATTATGCTGAACCCATTACTTAATCATTAATAACTTAATGCTTTTTCTGTAATTATCAGATCCATTACTTAACGAGAATCTTTCCATCAACGACGTTATTGAGAACTAAGATAACTCATATATCTGTAAGAGCGTTTTAACCAAAGCGGTTACTAGGTATATATATATATATATATATATATATATATAGCTTGGAGTTTTAGAGCCCTTTATTCGATAGGTCATATTGGATAGTGAATACTTTGAAAACTGGACTCCGTGGAACTAACATTCGTAATGCTTTTCCGGGCACATCACCCTAAACGAGATTTGACTCTACTCCAATATCACAACGAGGGTTTCAGATATTATTCTGCGGGATCACTGCTGACCAAAGCGGTTTTAACCCTCATGTACTAAGATGGTTTTGGAACTTTTCCAATGTTGCATATCCACGTTCGCCCTACTGAATATACAGTACCTTTTTTAATTACAGTGCAGAAACAGATATATTGATAATTGCTATGGTAATATATGTCGACTTCAGGCCATTGGTTGTCTCCGATGTTAACAGTAGTTTTAATCAACCCATCACGTAATTTACTATCTATTGTTTCTGCAAGGGCGTAATTGGGCCACGAAACCGACAAAGCTTGTCAGTATCGACCATCCACATTTATTTCAGTTGTTCGAACTTAGATACAGGTAGTCGTAGATCATTACTATTGCGGAAAGCTATCGATTTCTGTCACATATTAAAATAAATAATGAATGTTTCGGAAATTCAAGGATATACTTTGATCCTTAATTAAGCGCACAAAAGTTCCTTTTACATCTTCTTCTCAATGAATATGTATGTTTCAGAAGAAAAAATAATGGATATTTAGATACATAATAAGTTCTCTATTTCCGCCATTTGTTACAAGTTTTGCGCGAAGTACCATAATTGTTATCGTGCGGTCTGATCGCTCTACGTTTTCTCTCACAACTCATCCTGCACTATCACAAAATACGAACTCGTATGACATACCATTTGTCAGCGTACTTAATGCCACTAATCATTCTCTAAACATATTACTCTCAATAACTGAAATTAAAAATCTGCAAAGAATTAATCATCGATTGATTATATTGTCCTGAATCACTGATACAAAATATTTGTAGTTACATTATTATCAACATGTAAAGATGTAATTCCTTTATATTTTATGCCGTAGCACCACTTGCAGAGTTAGTAGAAATGGCTTGAGCCTGTCTTTAAATTATTTGGAGAACAAAACTTCAGCATGACCCTTTTATTTCGATATTTCCTTTGGACTATTTGTTAATAAATTTACTATGGATATTGTATTGTGGCGATTATTGAAAGCCTTTTCAATCAGGATAGCACATGATATTAATTAAATTGACTAAGCAACTACAAAACGATTCATTGCTTTGCTCTGAATAGTTCACATAAATGCAAGTGCATAAAGTGTAATTAAAGTAATGATCGCGATAGGAAACTCGATATCAGTCTTAATGATGCTATTAAAATATCTGATATATTTAAACACTGATACAGAATTGCTGAATGAAATAATTCCTGTAAATATTCAACATAATCCCTCAAAATCATAGTTTTTACAATATCTCAAACTATCCTTTGATATTTTATATTTATTATTAAGAGTAACATTACATTAAGGATTATTTTAAATTTTAAATCACCCTTGTATTATTCCTAACTCTACCATTTAATTGGCTTCCATTAATATAGCGTACTTATATCGGAGAATCAAAGGAGGCAAGATTACAGCAGGACCTTTTGTATACATGTTAGTGTGGTAACCCGCAGTTTGCTTAGAAATACCGTCAGTGCCCGTTGTTTTCTCTTGTGTGTAATTTTGCGGCTGTGGAAGGAAAAAGATAAAAAAGTGGGTACAAAGAATTAAGGTTCACCATATTCTATTAGCGTCAGGATACAGCTGCGTCTGCGGATTTTGGTGGGCTGGATAATATAAGCAGCAGAAAGAGAAAACTTATTTTGCTTTGCTGCAAAGCTGGCGTATAAATTCAACATTCCCTAGTTTATGAAGCAATACTCATTAGGTAGTCCAGGACTTTAAATAAAGGGGAAGGATGCAGGGAGAGAGAGAGCGTAGGAAGGGAGAGAGGGAAGAAGGTGTTCCCTCTTACAGGTTTAGGAGGATCAGCTATATTACGGTGTGTTGTGTGCAATGTAGATTAGGCGGTGGAAACCTGCCAGACTGCCGAATCTGAGCCTTAGATCTGCTTACCTCGGTGAGTATAATATTGCTGGGTTTATGTGCCACTTATCACGATCTCGTTGACGCTAGCTTATGATAATTCTCCATATTATTGTTGTTTCGCAAGCATAATTAACTATGACTTGCACTTCTGGGGTGGGGAAACCCATTTCATCCCTACAGTGCCTAAGCATTTAATGATTTTTCATAATACATGTAACATGATTCGACACATTTTGCGGGTTGTAATTCAGTGTTACCTCGACAGTTGCACAGTTGCAATGCCAATAAAGTTGCAACCACTTGTAGTACATAATAAGGGAAATTGTTAACTGGATATTATATAACTTTCGGCTTATGAGGAATATGGGGAGACTAGCTGATTAACTAAACTAAGGTTAACCAAAATAATACAATGCTAACTTAACCAACGCCACTCGAGAGATGAATCCATGCCATTGAAAACAACCAACCAGTTTTTGAAAATACTCAGCTTGCCATTTAGCTATCGAACACAAGAAGCCTGGATTTGCTGAGATTACCCGCTGATTAAAAATAAATTAAAAAAATAGCAGGCTCTGAAAGTCCACCTAGTTTCCGCGGTCGATTTACAATCGTGTCATGGAACCTGTCTCTTTAGCTTCGTTCTACTAAATCCTCTCTTAATTATAACAATGACGGAAATATTCGCACACGTGTACTGAGTCTCAGTTACTAAACGTACACTGATAGCAGAGTGGTTAAAGGAAACATGTAAAAGCTAAACCTATAAAGGTTAGGATACCCAACATCATTCTGATTTCTTTTATTGTAGAAATACGTAGTGCGTATTACTACGTACATTGTAATATGACTTCCATTTGCTAAGGCGTACTTGATTTTATGACATTTATGCGCACAAATAAAAACTGAAGCACTCTACTCTGTTTCTGAACTAAATAAAACAAATAAATATTTTATTCATATAGTAAAATCAAATAATAATGGAAATTAAATGAGTATCGGGTGTGCAAATCCTCTCATTCTATTGTGACTTTGTGGGTTCGTGAAATGAAAAGTCCAATTTCACCACTCAAAAATGTTCTTTATTTCCACCGACTTACAGTTAAACACTTGCCAATTACACAAAATTACGTAATGCACACAATTACGATTCACCAGTTCGTCCGTTATCGTTCCGATGCACGTACACGGCGCTACTTCACTAGCACGTCAAACACTGACTGCCTTCTTACACCAAGAACTGTCCTCACTCCACACTAACCAACCAACTGATTGACCAACAACTCAACTCCGTCTGTCTGTAACCTTCTTTATATAGGAATATCGCCGGTTTCTAGTGACCAGGAGAATGTTCCAGATTGCGTAATTTCTGGAACCAGGTGGACTGAAACAGACGGCACACTGATGTTTTTCCTCCCAACCACTGCCTGTCACCACTACAAGACAAACGAGGGGGAGGTGTGGCTAACGCGGTCCTCCCCCTGCCTTCCGTTCCCAGCTGGTTCACAGGGTGTTCCAGCGCTCCCGTTACACTGCTCCCTCCTCAAAGCTGTTCGCCTCGAACAGCCCCATCGTAGCGTGCGAGGCGGTCCAGGTGTACCACCAGCATCTGCCCGGAGTCTGAGCCAGAAGTAGCGCTGCCGTAGTTTGTGAATCATTCGGTTCGCTCCCAGGTGTCCTCCTGAAGTACCGGCGTGCACTTCCTCCAAGACTTCCGGGACCTTGCTCCGGGGAAGTACCAACTGTCCTCTCTGTGCCTTCCCATCGGGTGACTCCCATACCCGGAACAGCACGCCCACTCTGGTCTTCAACGAGTCCCATTTTGCCCAGTGCGACTTGTAGGTGGCGCTCCTCGGTGCGATGTCCTCCCAGGTTGGTCTCGTCCCTGCGTCCACTTCCCTCAAGAGTGGCCCCAAGTCTGCGTCCGCCAGCTGCTCCCTCCTCAGGCCTGCGCTATCCCAGCCTTCAGCAGGCACTGCCACAACTACTCGGACTGCTGCGGCACGCTCCTTCTCTTCCACTCTTGTGCGCTCATGGCCGTCCTGGATCTGCGATAGGACACCTCCAATGTAATGGTCGCTAGCGTCGGTGTCCACAATGAAGGCGCCACCCGGTTGTGGGAAACCCAAAATTGGAGCACTGCACAGGGTCCCCTTCGGGTGCTGGAAAGCGTCTCTGGCGTCCTCCGTCCACACATAAGGCCGGTTTTCCTCCGTCAGGCGGGTGAGGGGTTTTGCGATGTTGTCGGCCTTTTCCTCTAAATCATTAAGGCGGTCGTCTACTTGGCCCATCCGCTTGCCCAGCTCCGTCACATCATCCCTCACGCCGGCCAACTGTTCTTGAAATTTGGCGGCGAGAGCCTCGTTCGCCACCTTCATTTCCGTGGTCAGTTCGGCCATCTTTGAGGTCATTGTCGTGGCCAAGTTGTTGTTAGCCGTTTCTATTTTTGCAGTGAGGTTTTCATTTGCCGTCTTCATTTGTTTCAACTCGGCGGTGAGGTTGTCGTTGGCCATCTTCATCTCCATCATTTTTTCCAAAATCTTTTCCAATGCCGCGTCCATGGTTGTAATGTTCGGTGATGTTTTCCCGCTTCCTGACACCAGTGTGACTTTGTGGGTTCGTGAAATGAAAAGTCCAATTTCACCACTCAAAAATGTTCTTTATTTCCACCGACTTACAGTTAAACACTTGCCAATTACACAAAATTACGTAATGCACACAATTACGATTCACCAGTTCGTCCGTTATCGTTCCGATGCACGTACACGGCGCTACTTCACTAGCACGTCAAACACTGACTGCCTTCTTACACCAAGAACTGTCCTCACTCCACACTAACCAACCAACTGATTGACCAACAACTCAACTCCGTCTGTCTGTAACCTTCTTTATATAGGAATATCGCCGGTTTCTAGTGACCAGGAGAATGTTCCAGATTGCGTAATTTCTGGAACCAGGTGGACAGAAACAGACGGCACACTGATGTTTTTCCTCCCAACCACTGCCTGTCACCACTACAAGACAAACGAGGGGGAGGTGTGGCTAACGCGGTCCTCCCCCTGCCTTCCGTTCCCAGCTGGTTCACAGGGTGTTCCAGCGCTCCCGTTACACTATTTTGCCCTCATTCTGCGGGACATGGTTGAGCCCAAATACCTACTGAAACTTTAGTTCGCATTATACGCCAGCACCATTCATGACAGATGAATGAGTCCCAGTGTTAACGCAACTAATATTAAGGCACCTTTCTAATAAGATCACATTTATTTTGAAAACGACATGAGTATCTTATTTGCATTTTTAACTGAATGTCTTTAAAATATTATCCTCTGCAAAGAGAGGGCATTGAAATTAAAGTAACAATAATAAAGGAAATCAAGGATTCTAACTCATGTTTTACCACTTAAGAAACACATGCGTTTTGCCGATCGGCTACCATGCATATGGCCAAGCCGCAAGTCGTCTCCCTATACATCGCCTAGCTTTGAAATGATGCTAGCGTGTTATTTGAGACGGTCCTAGCCAGATAGAAACCTGCTTGAGCCCTCCCATAGTATAGCAGTATAGAGAAGGCGAAGGATGAGGGCTACGGATGGGGAGGCTTCTGAGGCTGGGGTTTTCGTTAGGTTTCGCTCTGCATGGACTCTCCCTTCTCTTCTCCAGGGCAGAGATGCGTCCTGATTGCATACGGCTTCTTTAGCAAAGAAAACACCTGGAATGTTCCATTAAAGATATATTATTGTTAATAAGCTCGTGTCTCACTCGCCAATTGGAAAGTCCCTTCTTGTAGACTCGTAAAGAAGTGTGCGTTCGGTATGTAACTACAGACTTTTTATAGGTGCTGATAATCCCCAAGTGTAAGGACTGACTGTTTTAAGCGTAGTGTGTGTTCGGTGTATCACGACAGATTTTATATGTGATGTCATTCAGTGAATCCCGACCGAGTGTTTAGACGTGATATGTGTTCCGTATCACTGCAGGATTTATATGTGATGTCCTTCAGTGTGAGCCGACCGAGTGTTTAGACGCGAGGTGTGTTCGGTATCACTGCAGATTTTAAATGTGATGCCGTTCAGTGTGATCTGACCGAGTGTTTAGACGCGATGTGTGTTCGGTATCACTGCAGATTTGAAATGTGATGTTCAGTGTGATCTGACCGAGTGTTTAGACGCGATGTGTGTTCGGTATCACTGCAGATTTTAAATGTGATGTCGTTCAGTGTGATCTGACCGAGTGTTTAGACGCGATGTGTGTTCGGTATCACTGCAGATTTGAAATGTGATGTCGTTCAGTGTGATCTGACCGAATGTTTAGACGCGATGTGTGTTCGGTATCACTGCAGATTTTAAATGTGATGTCGTTCAGTGTGATCTGACCGAGTGTTTAGACGCGATGTGTGTTCGGTATCACTGCAGATTTTAAATGTGATGTCGTTCAGTGTGATCTGACCGAGTGTTTAGACGCGAGGTGTGTTCGGTATCACTGCAGATTTTAAATGTGATGTCGTTCAGTGTGATCTGACCGAGTGTTTAGACTTGATATGTGTTCGGTATCACTGTAGGGTTTATATGTGATGTCCTTCAGTGTGAGCCGAACGAGTGTTTAGACGTGATATGTGTTCGGTATCACTGTAGGGTTTATATGTGATGTCCTTCAGTGTGAGCCGAACGAGTGTTTAGACGCGATGTGTGTTCGGTATCACTGTAGGGTTTATATGTGATGTCCATCAGTGTGAGCCGAACGAGTGTTTAGACGCGATGTGTGTTCGGTATCACTGTAGGGTTTATATGTGATGTCCTTCATTGTGATCTGACCGAGTGTTTAGACGCGATGTGTGTTCGGTATCACTGTAGATTTTAAATGTGATGTCGTTCAGTGTGATCTGACCGAGTGTTTAGACGCGATGTGTGTTCGGTATCACTGTAGGGTTTATATGTGATGTCCTTCAGTGTGATCTGACCGAGTGTTTAGACGCGATGTGTGTTCGGTATCACTGTAGATTTTAAATGTGATGTCGTTCAGTGTGATCTGACCGAGTGTTTAGACGCGATGTGTGTTCGGTATCACTGCAGATTTTAAATGTGATGTCGTTCAGTGTGATCTGACCGAGTGTTTAGACGTGATACGTGTTCGGTATCACTGTCGGTTTTATATGTGATGTCCTTCAGTGTGAGCCGAACGAGTGTTTAGACGTGATATGTGTTCGGTATCACTGTAGGGTTTATATGTGATGTCCTTCAGTGTGAGCCGAACGAGTGTTTAGACGCGATGTGTGTTCGGTATCACTGTAGGGTTTATATGTGATGTCCTTCAGTGTGATCTGACCGAGTGTTTAGACGCGATGTGTGTTCGGTATCACTGCAGATTTTAAATGTGATGTCGTTCAGTGTGATCTGACCGAGTGTTTAGATGCGATGTGTGTTCGGTATCACTGCAGATTTTAAATGTGATGTCGTTCAGTGTGATCTGACCGAGTGTTTAGACGTGATATGTGTTCGGTATCACTGTCGGTTTTATATGTGATGTCGTTCAGTGTATCCCGACCGAGTGTTTAGACGTGATATGTGTTCGGTATCACTGTAGGGTTTATATGTGATGTCCTTCAGTGTGAGCCGACCGAGTGTTTAGACGCGAGGTGTGTTTGGTATCACTGCAGATTTTAAATGTGATGTCGTTCAGTGTGATCTGGCCGAGTGTTTAGACGCGATGTGTGTTCCATATCAGTGCAGGTTTTATGTATAAGTCATCGTTCAGTGTGAGCCAACCGAGTGTTTAGACGTGATGTGTCTTTGATGTTTCATTGATCAGTTTATAGGTGATGTCCTTCAGTGTTTCTCTACGGAGTGTTTGTCTTATAAAAATCAGACATCGGCCATTGCTTAAATTTCCCCCAGCTTCGCTAAATTTTGGGATATTTGGAAGATCATGTGACATGTTATTCGTCGTTCATAGGTCGTTTTCTATCCTCACTTCTGAATCAAGTCTTGGTTTGAGTGAATGCACATACTATTAGGCATCACTTTCTATTTTCACGTAGCCTGTTAATTTATGCCCTCTCACGCACCACAAAACTTCGCTAAAATCTGGCTTCCCAGTTTCCACCTCACTTCTCAAAATGTATGACTAAGGTCTGTCGCCGACTTACCGTCTCCAATGTGCGCCTCAGTCGCTGCTCTCGAGTCTGAGTTACTGTTCAAACAATAGCTTGAGGCCAGGCAGAAAACTAATGTGCTGATACCTTCCTATCCATCTGACACATGTTTGCTTATTGAGTTAAAATATTGTAACTTGTGAGTAAATGTATACATTATTATACATTAGGTATCAGCATATATTGACTGATCATAATTATGCGGTTAACGTCACATAATGTTTGTTATCATAATGTTCCTCTATGACAGGTACAGTTACATATTAAAGCGCATATTGGAAAAATTAATTGTTTTTTCACACTAACTTTTGTAGGACAAAGTACAGAAAGGTAGAGCCAGACTGAAAGCTTCAATACCATAGCTGGGATTCAAATCGTTTAACTTTTCAGTCTGTCTCTACTTGTCCAAAACGTACGTTGTGAACGCAGCGTCATCGAATGCTACCGATGTTTCCCGAATCGAACTTTGTGTCTGGCTGCTGCTCATTTGTCTCAGATTGAATCTGTTGCACACCTAATTTGTGATTTATTACATTAAGTTTGGTGTCCACGGCCATAGAGTAATTTCCAGGGAAAATCAAACTATTTTCTTTCCTAACGATACTGTCAACTGACGAGAACATATAAATTTCTTTTGTAGGATTAACAGCATCATTTGGCATAAACGCATATTTAACTTAGTACTACTCTGCAGACGGTAGATACGAAAAATGTTACTTACAAACTATTGATGTATTAGTATGTTACCTGGTAATAGCGTGCACCTAAGTGCTCACCACCTGCTGAGTACCTCAAAATATCTTCCTATATAATACTATAATAATTCCGCACATTGGAAAATAATCGCACTTTTTGACGCACCTTCCATTCAGCTATTTAAGAATAAACTAAAAGGCAACTAATCAACATATCAATATGTCTTATCCAAGGTTAACTATAACACCACATTCCTTTCTGCTATGAAAATTCTGAGAAAATGTCATTTATCTGCGTTTTTGCTAACAGTTGTTAAATGATTTATCCTGACGATATATAATAAGTTGATAGTCTGTCACATATTTTGGAGAAGAAACGTTGAGGAGAAAATATGTTGAACAACATATAATGTAAAACTGAAGTATGGTGGAATGATTTTCCAAAGTTGTATACAAAATTGTTGGTATGCGGAATAGAATGCATAATGAATCTGCTTCTACTCAGTGGTTAACAAGACCTCATTCTCCGTTACCTGTTGTAATAGAGATAGTGTTTGCGGTGCAAGTTGGACATTATGGACTGCTGGTCATTAGCTCTCCCACAAAGCAAAAGCGGTAATTCTCAAGTAGCTTCAAAATTGAAGGTGCGTCTGCTCACAAGTAATTGATTTATTCGCCCGTCTCCGTTCCTTCATATCTGGAGGAATGAAACACATTAATTGCCGAGTGCTGGAAAACACAACTTTCAATAGGAGTACACTCCAGCCATTTTCAGGCGTCCTCAGATTCTGATTCTTATAAACCTAAGAGCCCGTATCACTTACTATCGGTTTTGCTGCATACAAAAGAAGTCCACTGGACATTTCCATAAAGTTGCATACTTAGTTTACGCTCCCTGTTGATGTGCGAAACGGTGGGTACTCCTGGTTCAGGAAAAAGGCGTTCAGCGTCTTTGGGACGGGTAGAGGTCAGGATCTTTTGATGTAGGATGTAATCACCGAAAAGCAGGTTATGCTCCAGACTAGCGGGTTGTTCTCCGTGGTAGGTAAGGGTGAGCATAAGTATACTCTGTCTCAGGATCAAGCGTTTAAGTTGAAATACACTGCTTCCTTGTTGATTTCTCTCACCAGTTTACTCATATAACATTTACATTATTAGATCACTTCCTATCACATTTGCTCGCCACGACATCGGTATCACACTTTTCCTCAAGCTATCACCGTTTCAATTCCACGTACCCATTTTTAAATTTTATTCTGCAGTCCCGTTTCTTTACGCATTCACCCGCCGAAACGCCCCAAGATGAAGTGTGTCGACTTGCCTAGTTTTTTCGCGCTATTGTCGTCCGCGAGCTTATCTATCCCCGCCTTTTTCCTATTTCATGACTGTTCCGCCCGTTTCATGTGATGTATAGCAATCTTGATTAGATGTTTGTTTTCCTTATATTTAATCTCATTGGTCTTTCACCCCAACAGTTCAGTTTTGCCCCACCGCTGTTTGACCCTTGGGGACATAGGGGAGACGCATTCTGATTTTTTCTCACTTTTTCCGATCATCTTACATTCCTAAGGAGAACTTGGCCCTCCTGTCGCCCTTTCTCATGCGTTTAGCTTAGGTGACACATTTTTTAATTTATATGGTTTAATTTCCCTCACTTGCTTATAACATCGGAAACCTAAGATTTCTGCCTCACTTTCTCGTTTTTTAACTCTGTACAGAGACCGCATTTTTCACCACTTTACCACCCAGTGGCATTTATAAGAAGTTGACTTAAAAGGAGGTCCGTATATTCAGATTAAGATAGGTGCAATGACGCAGATGGAACTTTGTACACATTAAGTGGCAGCTTACCTTTCAAAATATCTATGGGGTTCACCTCTGGATAACTTATTGTAAAGTTTGAGCAGTTTCTGTAGTTAAAACTTCAATATAAAATTATGTGATGTACACTATGTATATGATCTGTCAAGCCAATCCTGAAGAATTTTTCTTGATCTCGGATGATAATTTTTCCAGCCGTATATGTTAATCAGCACCGTATCACACGCAAACACCAAATTCACCAGTTTGATGCAGTTATGATTAGGTGAGCACTGAAGATGATAGATAATTACAATGAACTGTCTCTTTGAAAAGTTTAATCATATATCGCAGCCAATAGCAAACCTGAATAGAAGGTGTTTACTTTTTGTAAGCTGCATTAATGTCATATGCACGAACAAATTGTTCCAAAATCCATTGTACCGGTGCAGACTTAATATCAGTGGCGTTAGTTGTGAAATATTTATAATAACAAGTGACAGCACAGGAGGTGAATAAGGCTTAGATCTGTTTCGAAGTTACTTTTGAAATTCTTCGTGAGATTACCCCTCTGCATCTTAGCACACAATCCGTTCTTTTCTGAGTTATCCTAGGGAATACTTTCATCCTCAGCCGTTGCACACTAAATATCCCTGGTTTCAGTTGCACACCAGTGTAGCATTGGTTTCCATTAGGCGTTTTACGAAGATTAGAGCCTCAAGTATCCATCCATTTAGGTGCATCACTTCCGCCATGCCCAGAACACAATTAGTCAAATTTCAGAAGCTGATACAGCACTCAAATTTTCATTTCTGAGAGATTTGGATCAGACGATGTGGGATTAGTATTTAGTTCCATTACCAGCACCACTGCTTCACAGCTACAGGATGGAGAGCCCATGGCCTCTGGCAGAAATGCAATGAGCTAGTACGTCAGTAAACAATTTTAGGTTTACAGCGACATCTGAAGCTATATTGCTGCTTTTGGTTGCGCTCACGATAATTGTGCCAACCGCGGAATTGTAATCACATAAATTATTGAAGCAAAGAATACGCTCCAAAGAGTGAAATATAAATGTAATTTAGTTCATATAATGTCTCAAACAAGTACATCAGCCAAGTTCATCGTTGCGGAAGGATGAAAAGGAAGAATCTCGTAATAAAAAAACAGTTACACCGTGTTTATCTTATTAATCGCTTTCTAACATTTGTAGGTTTACAGATACCCCGAATTTCTGATTCGGACACAACCTCAAGTGGTGTAGCTATCGTGCTATTTTGAAAGGATAAGTCACGTGTTACATTTTACCTTTAGCTTGACTTAAGCTAATTCTAGGGGAGTAAAAAGACTTTTAAAAAGCTTCTCTTTAAATTTATTTCTTTCATTCAGTATGTAGTAGTCTATTTTGCGCATGGAACAGCCACACCGTTTGCCTGCTAATATATGAAATAGCAACTTCACAGTACTCTCTTAAGTGTGTTTATTCAACTCCACCCGTGACCAATTGGTCTAACGCTAAAACTGAAAGAGGAGCTTAATTACGCACCGACTTTTCTCGAACCCACTTTTAGTTTGCATGGTTTATTTACCAATGCTAGTTGACTGTAGTTGTTCCTTGTAGACGAGAACAGACCGTTCCATCAATTTTTACACTACGTGCGTAGGTATATTCCCCGCATTGGTGTGCTATGAATGGCAAATGCCTTCTCACTTTGCCAAGGTCTTGTCAAATGCGATGTTACTTTCCACTCAGCTTTCATCGAGATAAGAGATACTCCTCCAACTTTCTAACAAATTGTTTCTTTTAATTAAATAACTTCGTCTCCGAGGAGGATTCACCTTTTTCCTCACTCCAGGCAACAATTTATTTATGATATGAAGACGATCCTCAAGTAGTGATTCAGAATCACTCACCTATCAAATTCATCCATATTCACTGCGGGTACGGAAATCTTTTTTCCTGGAGCAAATTCATTAGATTGTCCTTTGAGAGGCTTCCGCTGTGACCGTTGCAGCTGCTTTGACTGGGTTCGTCTCATCGTTCATTAATTATTTCCTTACCCTCAGAACGTGTCACTTCATATAGCACTAAGACACTACGATTTTACAATGAATAATTAGCGAAATTATAAACTATCAAGAAGTAAACCTATTGTGAATAAAATGGCAGGTAAGCTGGCAACGTAGGAAACCTGCAGCAGTAAAACGCTTGGAGCACGTTCACAAAAGCCAGGTGACACTAAGTGAAATATCTTGTCCGTCCCCTTCATATCCTTAAAGGAGACGAGGAGTCAACGAATTGAAGCAGTTGGTGAGTTAAATTGTGTAGAGAAGTAGGGTACTTTCCATGCTCCGCGGTGAGGAATCAGCAGGATCAAGCAGTTAAGTAGTGCTCCAGTAAATATCAAAGTTGTGTTGAGAATCAGCGTGTACATCCATTTGAGTTTTAAATTTTTGTATAAGTCACAGAGACTACCATCAGCACAGGCACAAATAAATACAAAGGGAGGTAGACAAAAGTTTATAGACATTTAAAGCTGTGAATTTGTGTAAAAGAAAAAGTGACTTTTCAGCATTGTGCTAACGCTTTTGGTATCGAATAAAGAAATTTCAAGCGAACCATAATTTTTATCTTTTTTGAAACAGTATTACAAACATGTTTATTTCTTAAGTAAGCATTTTATTTGTGATGTAGTTCATGTGATTTAAAATCTGCCTTTTTGAAGCAATGGGAATAAATTACTATGCCATCTGCATGAAATACCAAAAAAAAATATTCTTTTTTTATAGTGCTTAATGTTCATGCGTATAAGAAAGGATGCGTCGACACCAGAATTTCTCGATACTCGATACCGTAAAAGATATTATCCATGATAACCGATACTTAGATATTCGATACCCTCATTTCTACTTCATGTTTCAATAAAAATTGGAATGCTGGGAGAAATATGTAATGCCAATTAAATTAATTAGGTGCACGTATTTAATGAGAGAAAACTTAAAAGAATTCAGCGTACTTATTTTTGAACTATATATTCAACATTTAAAAGCAAAATGCATTTTGAAGCAGCCCATTTTTATAAGTTCATGTTCAGAAATACTAGTATTCTCCCTCTTTCAAGGTCACTTACTTTCCGGTCACATATGAGTCCTGCTTTGCCCAATAGCCATTCAGAGATAACTGCTGCAGGTGAAATACACAAATATTTAGCGGCAGTCGTTAAGGTTTTGCAAACGTTTTTATTTTTTCCCCAATAATCCAGTGCACTAGGAAGAGGAAGTGACAAATCTTCGTTGAGGTATGCAGTAATTTCTTCTTGGGAACTGTTAACTGGCAATGAATCTAAAAAATGATTATAATATTGTTTTTGCTTACTCTATAGGTATCACATTCCCGGAAATTTCTTAGGCTTTGCATTAGGTAACATAAAAATAATAACAAAAAACGTTTATGGCCTGTTCGATTTTTGCTAGAATGTTTCTATTTCACGACAGTAGGTATCCGAACATCTGAACAAAATTCAGTTAAGGTAAATTTTACGCGATAATTTTTGGTCGCAGGACATATCTGTTGCTTGGCACGGTCCACAAGTGGCGCTTCAGCACAACTAAGAACACTGGGGCTGCGAGAAGCTGGTCCTTCTAAGTGGGGTCCAACAGCTTTACAATGGAACATATTTCATTTTCTTCAGTAGATTTATATCTCACGTTCATTTCATCCACCAATAGCCATCAACACTTGCAGTTCCTAACGTACTGAGCGAAGGAGTTTTCCAATTTAGAAATAACGCTGTTCGCAATGGATATCACTTCAGACACTGACGCTGAAAGTGAACTTACGGCAAGCATTGCTTGATCGAAAATATTTAATGCGTGAGTTTAGCATTGCGAAACTGTAATTCACTGACCAGAAACGAACAGACAATGTATAATCTATGGAGTTTATTTGTTGCTGAAGTCTTCTTAGCTCGCGAAGTTTAATTCCATTGTGTAGGTTCATCCTGCATCAAGGGACATTGTGGAAAAGAAAGATGCTTCTCTGCCGCTTTGAGAATCTTACTGGTTTTTGAGGAGTGTTTAAAACTGCCAGCGTCATACTCCTGTATGACGAAATAAAATTTTAAATACTTTGAAATGAAAAGTTTATGCTTCAAAGAAGTTAGAATGTAAGTTGGAGCTATTCAGGACAGCTGGGTAATGTTTCCTAACTTCACAGCATTTATTTAATTGCGACCTTGATCATGAACCAGACTGTTAATCTATGAATAAAACCCCAAGTTGATAAAATTTTCTTTTAAAAATTTCCTATATTTTCACCAGTGGCTCAGTCCTTCAAATGGTATCACAACAATACATATATGTGGGTTTATAGTCCGGGTCCATAAAATGAACGGTGACATCACCTCCGCAGTCGTAACAGCTATGCTGTACTTACCCTTCTTTTCACATTTTCGTAAAGTTCTGGAATTTTTGAGTTAGGTATTTGCTTACGAGAAGGTATAGCATATCTAGGTATGAGATATTTAAAAAATTCTTTAAATCGTTCATCCCCAACAACACTGAATGGTTGGTTTTTTCTGCATACCACTGTAACGATATTTCTGGTAAGTGTATGCTTAGCTTGATACAGGGAACAATGCAGTCATTTTGACAACAAATATTGGTCTTATATGAATACAAATCTCCGTGGTGTGAAGTAGCTTACTTGCCTTCACAATCAATAGATTTTGGTTTGCATCTCGATTAGAATGACTTCCTGAATATATTTTATTTCCTTCAGATTTTCTTTATTTGTAATGATGAACATTGGATAATTACTGGAGTAAAATACTGAATAAAGAGCAGTAGAATATGTATAATAAACATATGTGTCAATGTTTTCATCCATTTTCAAATTCTTGGCTTCCCTAACAAAAGGGATCTAATAGATTTTAGTGCAAGTTGAAATGTTCCACTTCTAGGAAACCCCTAACACCCGGTAATTGCCTGTTTACCATCGTTGACATCTCTAGTTATCAGCAGACAAAAAACACTTCCTAGAAAATACAATTCAACATGCAATTAGTCAGGTTCTTGTTCGAATTGCAGTGACGCAGTTACATGTTTGGGTTGGCAATCTGCACTGAATAACCAGAAATTGAAGGAAGGGTCTTCCTGACAGTATTTTCGTCTCCGTCTCTTTTTATGTGGTCATTCGACCAATTTGAAGTATTCTACTTGCAACAATAATATTTTGACATTTTGAAATAAAGTAAAAATGGCAGGTTCACCATGTTCGTGGTGGTGGGGGAGGTGGTGGAGGTGGTGGACGTGGTTGTGTTGGTAGTGCTGGTACACACAAAGAAAGAAAAAACACGAAAGAAATGTTGTGGAAAACCTTTTACAACACGCCAGCTTACCGATATGTTTCGCGGTAGAAAGTAATAGCGAACGTGTCGTATAATTGGTTGGAATGGTGCTTCGATATAAACAGTGCGGACTGAAAGATAATCTAAAATTGCTGCAGGGAGAGAGTATATTGAATTGTGTGTCGATATCACTGCCTGCCATATTCGAATGAGAAATTGATCCAAAAGGTTATTATCACGAATTTATTTTTGCTAACCACATTCCATTCAATACAAATACCTTAAAATTCTTGTATTTAACTTTATATGTCAGCTTTAGTTATTTTCACGAAAAGTAATAAAGAACCAAAGACATGAAGAAATGAAGGGGAAAAATGAAAATAAAGTTGTGCAAGTTTGAAACTTCCGGTTTCTTTTAATAATATTAAGGACTAGCAGATGCGATTCAAATTAATTTCCAAATTTAAACTCAGTTTCAAGCTCTAGTCTAATTTCATACTGTGCATATTTCTGGAGATTATTATAACATGCTGCATGCGTCTAGGACTGTAACATTCATTTTGATTCTGTACTTTATGTATGAATTTATGTGTGATGTGTCGTGTGATCTCTCTCAATTTTATAGATCCTGTTATTTTATTACTTTCTTATCAATGAAAGGGAGAATGTGAGCTAAGCAGTTGGGTGGTTCTGGGTGTGATTACAGCTGTGACAGGTCACTCTTCAGGTCAGTAGCTGCTGTAAAGTGTTGTTGCTGTAAAGTGGCATACGACACGAGTCACTGCCCATAGTTGGTTGCTTAGAAAGTTGTTGTGAATGATAAAATTAAATATTCTTTCGAGTTTATAATTTTGATATATCTGAACAGTTTTCCTCTGTGACATAAACGTGTCCTTTGGAAATGCTATAGTTTGAAGTTCTTGTCGTGATAAATATAACTACACACTCTTGAGGAAAAGGATTCTCTTAGTTTTGGACCACTATTCATCAGTCTGCTCATACCAAGAATTGTTAAATGATAGACTTGAAATAGTAATACAAAGGAAATGCAAATTCGAATAACAAACTGGTTGTCCACAAATTTCTCTCCTATGCTGTGCAAATATTATGTATAACAATATTGTCGCGTGTAAGGTAATACATTAAAATAAATGTAAGGGTGACCTAATACATTGTTTATTAAATCTTATTACATATGTATGTTTACCGCTTACCTTCTCGATTTCCTAGTACACGTTGCACTATTCACATTATTTAGGGTATGTCGTCGACGAAAGCATATTCCGCAACAGAACAATTTTGCTGGAAGTTGTTTACAAATATGCTTAACACCCGTGAAATAGTCGCTGTGGGATCAGTCTTACTTCTTTTTTCTCTTTGAAAAGCGTTGTCAAAACGAAGGCAGTCAAAATAACATATATTTTTCTCAAAGATATTGTGCGTCTAGGAATAACTCTTCCTGTTTCATATGTTGCAGAGAAAGCACTTAGGTCGCCGTTGTTTGATTTGAACACTGCTGAAAGCATTATTGCGCCCAAAAATGTCCTTAATTCCAAAATAAAGTATCTCTGTAGTCTTCTCCATTCTCATTAGACAACCTCTCCCTTACCTTTTACCAGATTTTCATTTCTCCGAAAAACGATTTCTTCCAACATTTCGCTACAGAACAGCAAATCAAAAACAATAGTTTGCGTACAATATGTCCCATTTTTTAACCTAGGAGAGGTGTTCTGTTATGCTTTCTTGTGCGAATGTTCGGGTTAGGTGCTTTGGATGACAATTTGAATTTGTTTCTACCACGGAAGTATTTTTTGCTCATCTCTTTTTTCTTTAAGAGTTGCTCTTCATCAGTTGCATCAGCAACATGTTCTCCTACAAGATCACGGGCATCGCCCTTTTCATTTGTTGAGAACACACCTTCACCACTGAAGTCACTTTCCAAGTCTTAGAGAATATCATTAACCAATCACTAAATTTCGGATCATTACTCCTTACAATATTCCTTGAATTTGCCGTAATGATTCCACACCAAATAAAATGTTATATAACTGGTGAGGTGGGGTGTATGCCACCCCGGTCAGTAAGAAACACGAAATCACTCTTGAAACTTTTGTTCTTGTCTCTCAACTGCTAGAGAGGCGACTGAAAGGTACTGCATACTGCATTCCGTGCTTATAAATCAGCCATCTAGCATCACTTCAAACGTCTTGAGGGTTAGCTGCAACCCCAGCTCAACAGAGACGGATTAAGTCAGACTATGCTGTATGTTCATTAAGTTCCGCAAATCTCATGTGTTTCATTGACATTTAATACCCATAACTTCGAATTGCGTATAAATGCATTACGTATTAATAAGGCTCTGTTATTAAGTTTCTAAATTATATTTTTTCTGAGATGTGTAAATATCTAATATAAATACTAATTACGTATAAAGCAGGTTCAATTATATATAGAGTACCTAACAATCTAGGCACAATGCTGTAGCTGTACTTTATGGGGCAAGGCAAAGTAATTCAAGTTCAAAAAGTACGTAAATTCAACCCAGGTTATTTTGCGACATGCGTAAATATATATGACACGTTATTGTATGTTCTGATAGCACAGTGAGTCACCTAACAAGCAATGTACCAAGAAAACATAACCTATCGGACTAAAATAATATCACCTGCGGTGTAACAAAGATATGTGCACATACAATATTCATTAATATAGTTCATTTAAAAGTACTAAGGGAACCTTAATATTGAATCTTAAAGCACTTCGGAGTCTGATTCCACATCAGATGTTTAAATGTTCTTTCTAGGCGGGTAACTTTCAATCGATTTTCTTGTACGGCTATCAATCATTTCGTCATTGTTGTGACTAGGGCTCGGATAGTTGCGTATTAAAAATCAGTAAAATGTGTACATATATTGTTACATGTCGGTTTGGGGGCGGGGTTGATGGGAATTGCGAGAGGTTTAAAAGGTAAGGGGCTTTTAAGGGGTTGTCCGTGATGTATTTTAGTTGCTCTTCGATGCGAAGGGTGGGATTCCATCCATACAAGAGGAAGAAGGGTGACCTTTCTGTGGTTTCTTGTTTACTCGAGTTATAAGCAAAGATAGGATAGGGAAGTGTTACGTCCCAGTCCTTTTGATCAGTTGAGTCGTAGTGTGACAGCATATTGGTTACAGTCTGGTTAGCACGTTCTGTAAGTCCGTTGCAAGCTGGGTGATAGGCTGTGATGAATGATGGATGGATTACCAGAAATTTTAAGGGATGTTTCATTACGTCATTCTGATAGGAGCTCGGCTGGTGATCGTGCCAACAAATGATTTGTTCGAACACAAACTTAGCCACGTGATTTACAGTACCCTTAGGAATAACACGAGCTTCTACCCATTTTGTAAAGTACTCATTCCTTAGAACAAACATCGTGTTACCGCTTTCTGAACGATGGATCTGGCCGAACAGGGCAATGCCCCAACGTTCACAAATAAAATTCACGGTAATTGGCTGTAAAAACCAGCTTGTTAAACATTTGTCACCCCTTTTCGACCTTGGCATGAATGGCACATGTGGACGTATCTTTCAATATCGTTCTTCATCCAAAGCAGGTAATATCTGGAATGGACTTTTGTAAAAGTTTTCTGGAATCCCATGTGCCCCGACGGAGGACCTGAATGACAGGAAGTTAAGATTGCGTCTTTCAGCTTATCAGGGATGACCAATAAGTGCCAAGGACCTGAACCTCCAGCATTTTTTGCGGTACAGGACTCCTAGGCTTTTGCCTGTCATTGTAAGCTAGGGGAGCCGGATTGGGGATTTCCCAACGTAGTTATTAACGGTAGCAACTTGGGAACAGCTCTTTGTTCATTTGCTACTTGAACTGGTGTTAATAGGCAAGTTGGCAAGTCGTCCAATTGTTCCACTAAATATGGGTTCGGTTTGTCCACTGGAAAAAGGGAAAGAGCGTTCACGTTTGTGTTTTGCACCCGATTTGTAGATGATGGTATAGTAATATTCTTGGAGTTTTAAAGCCCATCGTGCTAGTCTTCCTGTAATGTCTTTTAAATTACGAAGATAGCAAAGTGAATGATGGTTACTCACAATATTGACGGGGGAACCATAAATATATGGTCTAAAATGCGTTAGACCCTACATTATTGCTAGTAGTTCTAGTTGCGAGATACTTTAATTTTTTCATGCTTACTTTTAGAACGTGAACAGCAAGCAATTGGATGCAATTCGCCAGCTATGCGTTGCAATAGAGCGCAACCTATTGCTTACGTAGAGGCATCTCTATGAAGTTCTGAATAGGCTCCTGGTTGGTAGTGAGCTAGTACTGGGGCAGTTGTTAGTAACAGTTTTAATCTATCGAATGAGCCTTGTTGCGTTGATGTCCATTCAAAATCTTTTTTTTTTTTTTTTCGAGTTAGTTCATGAAGGGGTGAAGCAGTAGAAGCAAAATTCTGGACAAAACGCCTATAGAAACTAAATAAACAAAGTACTATTTTAACGTAACGAATAGTCTTAGGGACTGGCAAATTTTGAATAGCTCGTAATTTATCATTATCTGGTTCTATACCCTTAGCGGATACTTCAAAGCCTAATAATTTTATTTTTGGCATAGCAAAAAAGCATTTTTCTGGTTTTAGTGTGAAGTTATATTCATATAGTTGACGAAAGTCGTCTTATAAATTTGCTAATAATTCATGAAATGTTGGAGCAAAAACAACGATATCATCCAAATAGACTAGAGCCTTTTTATAACGAAGATCACCCAATAATTTATCAGAAACTTCTGAGAAAACATAGGGGCATTAACAAGTCCGAAGCTTAGTCTGTTAAATTCATATCGGGAAGAACTTGTAACGAAGCTTGTCTACTTCTTGCTTTTCTCATCAATAGGAACTTGAAAATATGCGCTTAACAAATCCAAACTGCAATACCATCACGAGTTGCCTCAGTAACTAAGCAAATCATGTATAAGCCGTAGAGGGTAGGAAGTTGTTTTGTAACTGCATTAAGCTTCCGATAATCTATATAATATCTCATTTCACCACTTTTCTTTTTAACTATGACCACGGGTGAACTCCATGGACTATGGGATCCGCAAATAATCCCGGCATCTAGCATTTCTTTAATTTGGAAATCTATGATCTCTCTTTGTGCTTGAAATACAAGATATCAGTTTTGTTTTATGGGGTTTCATCTGTGATCTCTATTTTAAATTTTTCCTATATCTGTTTGACCCAATGCTTGCAATTTTGTACCAAATACATGACGGTATTTCTGTAATAAACTAGTGATTTGAGATTTCTGTTTTAAAGTTAGTTGTGAATTGATGCTAAATTTAGCGTTTTCAAGCACGACAGGCTGTGAATCCGTAGAAGGCCAATTAGAAGCCTGTATAAGGTTACTTAATAAGCATTAGCAAGGGTTACTCTAGCAAAGATAACTTTTGGCTCAGCAATATTGCTATGTACTGGTATTGTACATTGTCCTGCGTTATCAAATTAGATAGGTTAAATGTGTAAACATTTCTTTTGCATAATCGAGTCCCTGGGTTCTAACAAAATTTGTCCTGATATATCAAGATTAATTTTTACTTGTACGTTTGTAGAAGTGAAAGGAGGTATACGAGTGTGTTGTGTACAATATGCCTTATGTATAGCGTCAGGTTCCTGTACTGGTTCAATTATAATCTGAGTCAAATGACAACTTTGTTTCTCGCCACAGTGTATATTTACTGCGCTAACGTCCCATATCTTAACAGTTATATCGTAAGAAGCTAAATTAATAAGTGCTTGATATTTGTTTAAAAAGTCCATTCCTAACAGCAGGTCGTGAGCGAATTCTCGTGCTACTAGTTTTTCTTCTGTGAATTGCACTCCAGCAAGTTAAAATTTAACCTGGGTCGAACTACAAACCTCTAGTAATTTATTGTCACCCGAACGTCGGAACTCCCGATAGAACCGGCCGGCAGTAGGGTCACACGGGAAGCATTCAGCCCACGCCTATCCCTTTTCTTTCGTGTCACTAACTGAAGGGATGATTAGGAGAGCGGCACGAGCCCTGCACCGTCTCTTTCCCCTCCCACCAGACGTCTGGAAACCCCGGGATAAATGTGCGTGCCACGAACCTTCCAGAAATAGATATCTTCCATATATGAGGGCTGCAGTTGGCAAGTCAGCTCAGTTTTTGGCGAGCAGCCGAGAGGAGCACCGTGTGAGTGAACTGACCGGAAGACTGTGAACGTGAATCGGAGAAGTTGTGTGTAATTGCGAGTGCAGAGTGGGCCTGTGACAGACGAACTGGTGAATTGCAATTGTGTGCGCTACGTAATTCTGTATAATCGGGAAGTGTTCCAACTGTTATTCGGTGGAAATAAAGAACATTTTGAATTTGTGCAACTGGAGCTTTAATTTCACGAACCCACTAAGTCACAACTGGTGTTAGAAGTGGGATAATGGCTATGGAATCGGCATTGGAACAGATTTTGGAGAAGATTAACGAATTAACAGCGAAGACGGAGGCGGCAAATAACAACCTAGCCGCAGAGTTGAAACAAGTGAAGACGGCCAACGACATCACCGAGAAGATTGAAAAAATAATGACCAAATTGACCACGGAAATTAAAGCTGCGAACGAAACTCTCGCCGGCAAATTTGAAGAACGGTTGGTCGGCGTGAAGGATGACGTGACGGAGCTGGGCAAGCGGATGGGCCAAGTGGATGTGCCCGTCGAGGACCTGGCAAACCGCTTTAATGACCTGGAAGAAAAGGCCGACATTAACGCCAAGTCCCTGAACGCCATGGTGCAAGACGTAGAAGACCTTGCCAACCGCGTTAACAACCTGGAATGAAAGGCCAAAAGCAGCGTCAAGTGCCTGAACGCCATGGTGGAGGACGTCATCGGCAGGAGGTTAAAGGATTAAAAGGTCGACGCGCCGGGACGCGACACAACATCTGCGCGCATCAAACCCACTAAATACGACGGCACGACAACGTTCGAAGCCTTCCGCCGCCAATTCGACTCAGTAACCAAGCACAACAAATGGTCACCAGAGGAGGAGGCCACACAGTTAATAGCCAGCTTCCAGGGACGGGCGACGAAAGTCCTGAACGCAGTGCACACAACGGTAGCGCCCAAGGCCAGCTGGAAGGCCTTGAAGAATCGTTTTGGAAACCACCGCTTAGCCGCAGTTTACCGCAGTCAGCAAAAGGCAAGTTTACAGCAGCCAGGGGAGACGCTGCAGGAGTACGCCATGGCAGCTGAACAACCGGCTAGCAAGGCCCTAGTCCACCTCCCACCAGAGTTCGTATCCCGGGAAGCTGCATACATATTCGTTGACGGGGTACGAGAAACGGAGATTCGTCAGGGCCTAATGCTCGGCGATTATAAAACCATCCACTAGGACCTAACTGCAGCATCAAAGACGGAAGCGTCAAAGGAAACATCTATCCCGACGTCAAGAACGAGGAGACCGAAGACCAGCCCAGGGACGCCGGTGAAGACCTAGTGGCCTGTGTTGTGTGTGGACAACCCAGACACCTGGAGAGAGACTGCCCACAACAGGAAGAGCAGCCGGAAAACGAGTAAGGGCCGTCGTGGAAAGGGGCACTTCGGCAACATCACAACCATCCCCTCGAGAGACACTGCACGCCGTTAGCCGGCGAATGGATGACAGCCTTATCGCCGACTGTTGGGTGAGAGGGAAGCCGTGCCGCGTGCTGGTGGACACCGGGGCAGCCGTGAGCATCATTAGACCTGACGTGGCGAATGGTTTGCAGACAAGGAAGCCGAGCCGACCATACCAGCTTTTCACGGCATCGGGCGACACCTTGCCTGTGGAGAGGGAGGCCCTGCTGGAGCTGACCTTGGGAAGGAGTGCCGTGCGTTTGTGGGTGTTCGTCGCGAAGGTGGCTGAGGAGGTTATTCTGTGACTTGATCCCCTCAGGAGCCACATGTCGGTGGTCGACATGGGCAGGAAGTTCCTGCGGCACAATGTAGAAGAGGTTATACTTCGTCAACCCGAAGAACGCCTTGGAATCTGCAGGGTCACCTTGATCGAAGACGTGGTTGTCCCCGCGAGGAGCGAGGAGGTGGTGACGGCGCCACTAGAAGGCCAGCGGACAAAGAACATGATGCTGGACCTAAAGACGCCTTTGCACCGACTGTGTGTAGCCACGATATTGTTGGCATACGGAGAGGAGGTGCAGTGAGACTGCTAAATTCAACGGACGCATATCACGACGTCCAGGCCGGGACGAAGTTGGAAACTTGCGAGCCCATGGTGAGCATAACAGCAATCGACAAGACACAGGAGCCGGTGCCGATGCAAAAGCTGGAGCACCGGCTAGAAGGCTTACTGGAGAGGGCTGCCGACCACCTGACTGCAAAACAGCTGGAGAAATTTCAAAAACTGCTGAGACGATACCAGCTTGTCTTCAGCCAAGTTGATAGTGACTCCGGCCGCAAGGACAAAGTGCTTCACCGCATCGACACCGGGGCCGCCCGGCCTATTCGGCAACTGCATAGACGCGTTCCGCTGGCGAAGCAAGGGGCGGGACGAGACATGCTGGAATAAATGATATCCAGGGGAGCGATTGAAATGTCTGGCAGCCCCTGTTGTTCCCCTGTAGTCTTGGTGACGAAGAAAAGCAGTGAGCTGCGCTTCTGGGTAGACTAGAGGAAGCTGCACGCTGTCACCCGGAAGTACTGTTTCCCGTTCCCCCGGATTGATGACACCCTGGACCCACTAGCTGGTGCACAATGATTCTCGACCCTGGACCTGAAGTCTGGCTATTTGCAGGTAGCTATAGATCCGAGAGACAAAGAAAGACCGCATTCTCGACAGGCCAAGGGCTTTGGTAGTTCACAGTTATGCCCTTTGGCCTCTGCAACAAACCAGCTACCTTCCAACGCCTCATGGAGTCAGTAATGAGAGGACTGACTTACGATGCCAGCCTGCTATACCTGGACGACATAATCAAGGTCGGTAGAACTTTTGAAGACCATCTAAAGATTCTGAGTAAAGTGCTACAGAGACTGCAGGCGAACAACTTGAAGTTGAATGCGAAGAAGTGACAGCTCTTCCACAAGGAAGTCAACTACTTGGGGCGCATAATCTCAGCAACCGGAGAGGCCACAGAACCGAAGGAGACGCAGGCTGTGAGAGATTGGCCTCGCACAAAGGATAAGAAAGAATTGCGCAGTTTCCTGGGGCGGTGCAGTTATTACCGACGCTTCATAAAGGGGTTCTCTAACATCGCCGAACCCCTCACCCGCCTGACAGAGGAACACCGGCGTAATGCTTGACGGAGAACGCGGAAGAAGCTTTCCGTCACCTGAAGGAGACCCTGTGCAGTGTTCCAAATTTGGATTTCCCACAACCGGGTGGCGCCTTCATTGTTTACACCGACGCCAGCGACCATTGAATTGGAGGTGTCCTATCGCAGATATAGGACGTCCAAGAGCGGGTGATAGCCTACTGCAGCAAGACGCTATCCAAGGCAGAGCAGAACTAGTGCGTCACCCGACGAGAAGTACTGGTGGTAGTAAAGCCCTTGAAGCATTTCTACAAGTACCTGTGCGTTCAGCAGTCCACTGACTGACCATTCCACCCTAACCTGGCTATTGAACTTTAGGAACCTGGAAGGCCAGACAGCATGATGGGTCCAGATGCTGCAGGAGTACGACTTCACCTCGGAACGTAATAGAGGGAAGAGCCACGATAACGCTGACGCCATGTCCCGAAGACCCTGTCCAGAAGAGTGCAGCCAGTGCACAAGAGTGGAAGAGGAGGAGCGTGCCGCAGCTGTCCGAGTAGTCACGGCAGTGCCTGCGGACGGCTGGGATAGCGCAGGCCTGAGGAGGGAGCAGCTGGCGGACGCAGACTTGCGGCCACACTTGAGGGAAGTGGAGGCGGAGGATATCGCACCGAGGAGCGCCACCTACAAGTCATACTGGTCCCAATGGGACTCGTTAACAACCAGAGAGGGTATGCTGTTCCGGGTTTAGTTTAGCCCAGAGGTTCTACTTCCATTAGTCCTGAACCCGTAGGAACTGGACCCGGGCCTCCTTCAACCAGGGAGTATCCGAGCTGTCCTAAAGGGCGCTCGGCGTCCTCCGTGGGGATTTCGATAGGGCAAGACCTAGAGACTAACCAGCCCCCCCCCATCTGGTCCTATGGACTCAAGACGGGATGGAAGTGGATACGCCAGTTACGCACGTCAACACTCAAGGTGAAGACTACCGAAAACCTCGGTGGGGCCGCCTGGTGATCTAGCACACTTTCTACTAGCTTTGCAGGCTAGTACCCGGGAGAATTAATGGCTTCCTTCAACCCCGTCCGAAGACGTACCCGATTCCCATGGGTATCGGGAACAAACTGCCCCCTCGAGTCCATCCCAATCCGAACAACTCCCGAAGGAGGGGCTCGTCTGCTCGGCCCGAGGTTCCCCTAGTAACGTCAGAGTTACCACGAGTGTTAGGGTCCGCAGCGCTCGCACTTTGGTAGCTGAAAGGGACGGATCCCTTCCCCTACGGGACTGTTCCGGGTTGAGTCCAGAGGTTCTACTCCCATTAGCCTTGAACCCGTAGGAAAAAGACCCAGGCCTCTTTCAACCAGGGAGTTATCCGAGCTATCCTGTGAAGGGCACCCGGCATCCTCCGTGGGGCTTTCCATTAGGGCAAGACCAAGTTTCCTAACAAGCCCCCCCCATCTGGTCCTAGGGTCACAAGACGGGACGAAAGTGGATACGCCACTTACGCGCGTCAACACTCAAGGTGAAGACTACCGATATGACCTCGGTGGGGCCACCTGGTGATCTAGCACACCTTCTGCTAGCGAAGCAGGCTAGTACACGAAACTTAATGGCTTCCCTCAACCCCGTCCGAAGACGTACCCAATCTCCCACGGGTATCGGGAACACACTGCCCCCTCGAGACCATCCCAATCCGAGCAACTCCCGAAGGAGGGGCTCGGCTGTTCTGCCCGAGGATCCTCTAGCAACGTCAGAGGTACCACGAGTCCTGAGGGTCCGCAGCGCCCGCACTTTGGCAGCTGAAAGGGACGGATCCCTTCCCCTACGGGGACTGTTTCGGGTATGGGAATCACCCGATGGGAGAACGCAGAGAGAACAGTTGGTACTTCCCTGGAGTAAGGTCCCGGAAATCTTGGAGGAAATGCACGCCGGTACTTCAGGAGGACACCTGGGAGCGAACCAACCGATTGAGAAACTACGGCAGCTCTACTTGTGGCTGAGGTTCCGAGCAGACGCTGTGAGATGGTGCCGGCAGTGTCACGTGTGTGCGGCGAGTCGCTGCACCCGGAATAAGAGCCGGGATCGCATGCAGCAGTACAACGTTGGAGCGCCATTCGAACGCATCGCCGATGACATTGCTGGGCCGTTCCCAATATCCGACTGAGGCAACAAGTACCGATGGTGGTCGTGGACTACTTCACTAATAGGCCGGAGGTGTATGCCATCCCGAACCAAGAGGTAAAAACAGACTGCCTCGAGGAGCAAGTGCTCTGGCGATCTGGGTATCATTGGAGCTCCACAGCGACCAGGGTACCAATTTTGAGTCCAAACTGATGAAGGAGGCACTAGAAAGACTTGGGATTAGCAAGACCAGCACAACACCTCTACATTCCCAGTCGGATGGAATGGTCGAAAGGAACATCAAGATCTTAGAGAAACATCTGAAGAAGGACGTAGCCAGCCACCAGCGAGACTGGGACGTCAAGGTGCCAGTGTTCTTGATGGCCTACTGCTCGTCAACACACGACACCACGGGGATGACGCCAGCCAGCTTAATGTTCGGCGGAGTGTTACGCCTCCCTTGTGACCTCCGGAAGCGAAACAGCCAGCGACCGAGTATGTGGAGACCCTGGTGGACCTTCTCCACGACATGCATGAGATGGCTCGCCAGAATATCTAGAAGGCGAGCGACCGCATGAAGACTCGGTATGACAGGCAAGCCAACAGCCAAGGGCTCCAGCAAGGTGACCTGGTCTGTTTGTGCCGCCCTACCCGGAACAAGGGACGCTTCCCGAATCTCCAGCAGCCATGGCGAGGACCATACCGGGTGGTGAAGAGGATTAACGACGTGGTCTACCGCAATCAGAAGGTTCCCCGAGGGAAGATGTTGTTGGTACACCTGGATCGCCTGGCACGCTACGATGGTGTTGTTTGGGACCACCAGCTTTGAGGGGGGAGCAGTGTCACCAAAACGTGGAAACTCCCGATAGAACCGGCCGGCAGTAGGGCCAGACGGGAAGCATTCAGGCCACGCCTACCTATTCCTCTCGGGTCACTAACTGAAGAGATGATTACGAGAGCGGCACGAGCCCTGTACGTTCTCTTTTCCCTCCTACCAGACGTCGGGAAACTTTGGGATAATTGTGCGCACCGTTAATCTTCCAGAAACGGCGATATTCCCGATATAAGGCTGCAGTTGGCGAGTCAGGTCAGTTCTTGGGGAGAAGCCGTGAGGCGCGGCGAGTGAGTGAACGGATCGGAACACTGTGAACGTGCATCGGAGGAGTTGTGCGTAAATGCGAGTGCAGAGTGAACCTATGACAGATAAACTGGTGAATTGTAATTGTGTGCGCTACGTAAGTTTGTGTAATCGGGAAGTGTTGCACCTGTAATTCGGTGGAAATAATGAACATTTTGAGTTTGTGCAGTTGGACTTTTAATTTCACGAACCCACAAAGTCACATTATCGTCTGCTGTGCGAAGAAGCATACTGTTAGATATTGGAAATATGGGTGAAGTTATGAAACATTCACGCACTATGCTAACAGCACTGCCGGTGTCAAACAATATGTTAACCGGTTGGTTGTTAGCTGTAATACCCTGAGTCGTAAATACATTCATAGGCCGAATATGTGCAACTGTGAGATCTGGAATATTAGCTGTTATGGGCGCGACGGATCGCTGACGGCGCGTCCATTGCCCGTTTGGGGGACTTTGTCAAAGCCTGGAATTTATGGCTGTATGACTTTGTCGGTGGCATACAAAACAAACAGGTCGCCCATCAGCTGTTCAATTGTTTGTTTCCCATCTGATCTTTAGTTTAGTCTCTGGAAATAATTAGTTTTGGGCGATCTGTAAGAGCCACGAGTAAAGTAATTACCGGGTGTAGTACCGCGAGCGCGTCTCGGGGTCATTGTTCCAGGCACACGATATGATGTACTAGGTCTATTACTGTGTGAAAATTGAAGTTTTTGTATCTGTTTTTGTAAAGATTGTACGGCTTGAATCAGGGTGTCAATAGGATCTGATGAACTGGTATCGTTAATGCCCGAAACAGGCCTCGGTGTTGGGCTGTACATTAAGTCAACTCATTGTCCAGCCAGATTTCTAGCTGTTTCTACTCTACGTAGAAAAATGGTTAATTCGTCTATGGTTTGGGGGCTTGCTGGCAGCACTTGTTCCAGCAAGGACAGTTTAAGACCACGGGTAACGTGCTTTATGCGTTCACGTTCAGTAATATTCCGGTTTACTTGGTCACAAAGGGCTGGAATATCGTAAATGTATTGCTCTGTAGGCTCGGCCAGATCTTGGACTCTTTGCCGAAGCCGACATTCTAAAACGTCCTCGTGCGCTACAGCAACGAATGCGTGTTGTAAATCAATCTTTAAGTCGGACCATGTGTGGTGTCTATGTCGATGGGCAAAGGTTTTGAACCAGTTAGGTGCTGCTTCACGCAGGTAGCAGGGTAAATACTTTGCTTTGGCATGGTCATCCCAGCCATTGGCTGCTGTTATAGTGTCAAAATTATGTAAATAAGCAAAAATACATTGTCGTGGTCTTCCCTTAAAAACACCGGGGTCAATGACCCGGCGCGCAAACGGCATTATTGATAATCTGGAAGACTTAGTGTTTAAGTCCTCACGAGTTGAGGGGTCGACCGGAGGTACTGAAGTGGTCATGACGTCCTCGTCTAATGCCGAAGTAGAGGATGAATTTGAAAGAATGGGAGAGGTCTGTAATTTAGGAGCAGTTTCAGTTAAGTCTCCTACGCTTAAACTTCTTGGTTTATCAACGAGGTATTGGATAGGTTGTAACTTTCGCAGTCGACGACTACTTCTTCGGTTCATTTTTTGCATAGATTTCTAAAGGTCTATAACATCCAAGAAAACTACTTCAATATCGTCAACAGCTAAGGCATATGTTTGAACTGAGTTATTTAATGATAATTGATGTTCCTTAATGAGCTTACGAATTTCCTGACTTACGGAGCTATCACTTGGGAACTTAGAGGACACATCCGTATAAGGATGATTAACCCGAAAAAACTATTAAAACCAAAAGTAATGCAAATTGCAATAACAAAAACAATTAACATATGTGACAATACAAAATAACATACAATTATTACAGCATATGAATAAAAATACAACAATAATGCACCATTATAAAAGGTATGTGTTAATATTCTATACACATGCTGGGAAGAAAACAAGATTAACATACACTGCTGAAATTAAGGTACTATTATGCTTGAAAATACCACAAACAAGGCCAAATGTCTGAATCTAACGTTTGCATAAAGAAAAATTCTGATATTTGGAATTACAGCAGTGAATGTTTTAACACTATCTGTTAGGTTTAGCATTACAGAAGTATTTGTATCTTATATGTGACAAAAATAACTAAATATAGAGTGAAATTTTTAAAATTTAATCATCCGAAACAATTATGATAACTTAGGATCAAAAGTTATGGAACTGCATATACCGGGGGGTGAAAACATAATTTTCAACAAAAGGAAAAAAAAAATGGAGTTTGGTACCTTAGCCACCTTTTAAGTTAAAACCTACAAGGTACAGGGATCGTTATCTAAATTTGCAAACGCAAACCCCGGCACTCCGCCATATGTTACATGTCGGTTTTGGGGGGGGGGGGGTGAGTTGATAGGAATTGCGAGAAGTTTAAAAGGTAAGGGGTGTTAACCTTTAACCTCATGTAACTGGGAGCATAGCTATGGATAAGGTGGAGCAGAACAAACCATCTAATTCAAAATGGGCTGAAAAACTGTATTTCAGAGATGCCTAGCACTTCTGCAGGGCACTTCTTGGATCTGGATGAGATCAGGGTCGCCTTTATAACATTTAAATACATAATAACATAGTGCAACTATACCTTTAGAGATGCGTTGTTTATATGGCTGAACCTTTGCGACTGGCAAGAGATGTACGGCCTGTTACTCCCTGTTAGCGATCTTACTCGTAGCAGCACTTTAAAATAAACTATTGTTAATCTTTACAGAGCCCATCGGCAAGTCCCCTCGCAAATCTGTCAAGTCCCGCGGGTACTAAATCAACCAAGCTAAAATAGAGGTCCTACCATAAAGCCAACTCAGCGATTCCCGCGATAACTGCTAATTTTTTCCCAACTATTGCACCATATTGTGAAATCATTGTTTACATCACTGAGGACATGTTTAGACCTATTACTGACCACCTAAGCATTATTTGCGTTGATCAGCAGGATGTGTGATTCATTGTTTACAACATGGAGAACAAGTTGAGGCCTGTCACTGGCCACATGTGCATTATTTCCCTTGACCAGCAGGATGTATGTTTCACCATTCCAAAGTACCTGTTTTGCCAGTCAGCAGAATTTGCGTTTAATAATAAGCAAATGGCTTTGCCCAAACTCAAGACATCGGAAATAATTGTTACAAAATAATGATTACAGTAATTTCCAGATCTTGCTCAGCCTATACACGCAACAATATGATATATATATATATATATATATATATATATATATATATATATATATATATATGTGTGTGTGTGTGTGTGTGTGTGTGTGTGTGTGTGTGTGTGTGTGTGTGTGTGTGTGTGTGTGAATTTTAAAGTATTGAAATATGTAATATTTTACTCAGATACCAAGAAATATCTAACATCATAATATCAGAATTCCCATGCATATTCTTGAATTAGATACAGTAAATTGGAGATGCATATAAGTCAAAAATTGGAACTTGCATATTGCTGCTAATTATTTTAATTATGATCCCCGGGAATAATGTACAAACACGTGTTTCAAATTCTCAAATATAAAAGTTCTTCTGTTGTCGCGAAGTATGGCTTTGTACTGAGTGAATGATTGTTCAACTTCACAGGAAGTAATGGGTGCATATTTAAACTTACACAGTATTCTGCTGTGTACTCAATTTCCAAGTCTTCGGCCCCACCTCTGTTAATAGCACTGAATTTCTTGAATCCTGTGGTTTTCTTCAGAACGGATGAGAGTTCATCCTTCACTGCAGCTCCAACCGGCCCTTGTACACTTTCCAGAGAAATGACCACAGAATAAACAGCATCAAGGCTCTCGGAGAGTTTAGACGATGATGCCTCCAACGATATAATGATAATGCATTAATGGGAAAAGTTGCACTGAATGTAGGCAACATAATTTTTAAGTTTCACATCACTGAATGATTCCTTAGCTGATTTAACAGAATCTGCATCTTTTTAATCAAAATGCTAGAGAACTTGTTCCACAGAATCAAAATCCTTCGCGTAACAGCCTACAGCATTAATCCAGCTTCACCACCACGTGAAGGCTGGCTGAGAATGGAAGGGAGTCTCAGGAAACGTTTGAATTTATCAACTTTTTTGTAAGCCTTTAAAACACTTTCTTTGTATTCGAAATGAGTGTGTCAACATTAAAACATTCAGAAATAACTACTTCTGCTATGCGATGGAATGCATGGACAAGATATTTGACATGTAACATTTTAGGTTATTATAGGATATAAAACACCACAAAAGTCCCATTGCATCATTAAATAGTTTAGCAATACGTTGATGATTGCATTTTGGTAACACCTCACAAGTTAACAACAAAGGCGTACTCGATTAACTATCTTCCAACACGCCCAATATAACATTTCCAATATTTCTTCCCTGTGCAACAGTTGTCAATTGAGACCCAAATGGGATCATGAACACACATTTCCAAACGAATAGGGTTTATTGCTGGGATATTTTAATCAGTGACATTTTTCTTTCTGACTGTAGTTTCATCTTGCACAGTTTCCTGGTGTATTTATCAAGAAATTCACGTAATACTGGAGTTTTTAACTTAGAGATAGGGATATCAGGGCAAACCATAGTACGGCAAAGATCACTTGCAAACTCATATTTCTGAGATCCTGGACGTTTCTGAGCTTGAGGTTCTATAACAACTGCTTTTGGGACGTGGTCTTCGAAGCACGGGCCTGATGACGTGACGTGTATAAATGTTGCAACACTTGAAAATGTAGAGAACAGAAAACATTCTTCTTGCAGACCAGGCAAAAAATGACCTTTCGTCTGTTAAAAAATGTTAAATTCCTCTGTGTAATGCATTAAATTTACACAGAGCGAGGCTTTTTCCTTCAGAATTTTTACTACAATGAAAAGTTCAATCTACAGATGCCGGTCAACTGCAGCTATTTTCCCGTATGATGCCTTGACTTGGACACGCAGTGATAAGGTGCGCATCACGTGGACGACGGGCACGCAGTGGTAAGGTGCTAATCACGAGACCAGACAGACCGATTGTCTACTGCTATCTGTATACTTCTAGTAAAAACACGCATATTAAAACGAATAAAATTGCAACAAAGCTTGAAAATATCAATAAATGTGTAAAAATATGTACTGACAAATAAAATATATGAGAATATGTATTTAAGGGCAAAATATGCAAATATATGTACTTTCATGTATTTACATAACTATCCGGGCCCTAATTATGACATACACCACAGTTATGGGAAGTAATAAGGGTTGAGGAGTATCTTATCCCTCATGACTGAAGAGAGGTATGGGATGACCATTCAAGCGTATGCTATGTTACAAACGAAACGCGAGGTTCTGGTTGGTTTTCTATATTAATGGCGACAGGAGTAGAATTTGGTAATTTTCGCAAAAACTTAATTGGAATTCCGTTTCGTGAGTTTAGCTTTATAAACTTCGCTGGATATATAAAAACAAGCAGCTGAAAGATAAACTACTTTAGTTATTATTGGACACTTTAATTAATTGTCTTTAAACCTTTCGCCGTCCGTTCTTATCAGGTTACAGAATAGAAACGTCTAGGTAAATAGAAGCTTCCAAGAACATATTTAAGTCCATAACAGGCCCACATAAATTTCATCACAAAATCCGATTCTTCAATATGCAGTGAGGCATTGTTAATTAGCGTAGAAAATTGGAATTTAGGGCTCTTTGTATTGTAAAGGACAGGAGGGCAAGACATTGTCGAAGCCTATCGAAATCAACATCCAACTCAATTGGGGAGATAAGCACAGATAACTAGGCGCAGTCACGGTCTTGCCAAGGGTAAACAACAGAAGCTCTTCGACAGATAACCAGAATCTTCAGGAAGACATCACTCTCTCCGTTTCCATAACGTTGTGGAATGCTGTGGGGAAAATTCCTGTGGTTAAAATAAACTTGTTTGTGAGTAAGGGCTTTAAGGAGAAATTGACTTGATGAGTGCTTTTCTGGGGTGACGTAAAGTGAGTCTTCCGTGTAATGTTGTGAGGTATATTGCAAGTACAGTGAGTGCTGTTGCGATAACTTCTGATAACTGCTGTCTTCGTGGATTACCTGGTACATCGCGAAGTAGAGTGAAGTGTCAGCGATAACAAAGTGAATTGAAATTTCAATCTGAATTGGTTTAATCAGGGAAATGGCAGTGAAAGCTGAGTGAGTTTAAGGTGAGAGCTGGGCAAATTCATTTTTTGTCCGAGTAAGGTATGAAGAAAAGGCCTAAAACGTTTTGGCTATAATTGAGAAGTTGAAGACAAAAAAGCCGTTCGGAATGAAGAAAATAAGGAGTACAATTGCAGTTAAATTCAGGAATCGTTATGTTGCAAATTGATAGGAACATTGACAAGGAAGAAATAAAGGACATTGAAAAAATAAAATGCCAGCTATACTGTGACTTGAGAATGAAATGGATAAAAAGGAATCCAATATCATGTTTGACTTAAAATATGGGATAAATGCGAGAGCAAGCATTCGAAGGGTGGCATTGCACAAAAAGAAAATATTTAGAATACGTAAATCTAATAGGGAAAATAAAACTTTTCCTATACAAAAATTATAAAGGAGTCAACACCATTTGGGAAATTGTTACAAAAGTTGGCAGTTAGCGCCGCAACTTACAAGCAAAAAGCATTTTCCAAGTTATGGAAGAGTTGAAAACCGTGAGGCTATCTGTTATAAAACTATGAAACCTCCGCAAATTGACGGAATTTCGTAAAGGGCGATGATTTAGACACAGCTTGAGAGGGCTGCTATCCATTATGGATGAATATTGACGGAGAAAATGACACAGATTTTGGGTGCTCTGAAAAGGCAGGTAGCTGAGATATTCGAGCATTCCCCTCCGGAGGATACCAAAATATAGATGATGTGCTATAGAGAGCATAGCTTGATCGTTACCTTTGGGCCCAGTAGAGGACCAGAGTGAAGAAGGAACGGTGTGAACATACAAGAGTTCGCCATGGAGATGGAGTGGTTGGTATAGGAACTCTAGTAGATTTATCACCAAACTATATCAAAGAAGCAGTAGTCAACGCATCCATCAGTGAGGTAAGAGTCCAGGTGGTAAAACAGAAGTTTCTACAAGCAGAACACCTAACGTCAAAAATTATCCTGGACTGCCATTCACATTGGAGTGGCAAAGATAATCTGCTTGTCGGTTTTACATAAAGTCTGAACACTTAAGGGCACACTACAAGCGATCAGAAGTGCCTATGAGCCGACTAGAATAGGTCCACATTGCCGCCGGCTTCACCTTGGAGCACCGAGCGGAAGGACATGATTTTGGCGCAGACGCACCGTCACGAAGAGTGTTTTAAACAAACTGCATTCAATGAGTGAAGATTAAAGAATTGAAGCGGTTGCAGCCTTAATTCCAGCAAATGTGCAACCTGTGTTTATTTATAGTTAGGAGTACTCGAGGAGAGAGAACTGCTAATCATATTTAAGACCCATCCTGAAGGTTAAGAAATCTAGTGTGTGACTAGCAGGGGCGGATTCACTCCCGCAGGATTTATCAGTGAGAGCTACTAGGCGCAATAACATTCTGCAACGGACAGTAATTTCACCCCGTTACAAATCGGGGTTTACTGTAATGTGACGAAAACCAGAGTGGCGCCAACAAAACATCTGAGCGACATGCCGTGAGTTCTATCATGCAAAAGAAACAGAGTCCAAAGTATGGTGCCGAGTTACTAACGCAGTGCCGGATTTCTGGAGGGTGACTTCTGTGGCTTATTGTTTCACTAGCAATTTTATTGACAGGAAGTCAAGCTTAAAGAAGCTTGGTGAAGCTTAAAGATATCTAGGACGATCGACATAACGTTTCATTAAACCACATATGGTTATATTAACTTGCAGTAGGAGAGACGTCACTCCCAGGAAAATCTGATAGTGGTTTGTTTTGTTCGCTTGCTGAGTAATGCGGATTGAATTGCTTTGAGGAGGAATCAGTGTGACGGGCATCTATGAGCTTATCGGATGACAGACTTGAACAGTTAGATATAATCCACCGTGTTCACCAGTAAGTGACTCAGAGAGACACTTCTAATGCGGAATAAAGTGCCTTCTCCAAGTAAAGTTTTAAAATCAGGGGGAACTTGCAATGATGCTACACCAGAAATTAACGAACCCTTGTGTTCCAATTGTTAGAGACAGACGAAAAGGAAAGTGCATATTATTTACATCACTACTTGATGACACTGAGAACTTACATTAGTGGAATGACACAACTGAACAAAAGCTGGGATTAACACTCTTAATGCATTTAAAACTTTCTTTTCCGATTAAGAGAAATCTGAGCGTCCAAACTGAGTGTATTTATACTGTTACAAGTATAACCCTTATTCTTTACACTGTTTTTTTTTTTATCTAGAGACGTTTAGTAGGTACAAGATATCATTGAAGTGCACTCTCCTTTTGAGATAAAAAGCTAATTACAATCTTACTCTATTAACCTCTACAAATAATTAGCTGGTGTACTTTTTAAAGTGATATTTCTTAAATTCTGGCATATATAAATGTTTATACCAGCTAGTACAACCCCATACTGGCAAAACTGCAGAAGGGCTTTTCTTAGCGGAAACTAAAACGTCCCATTTCAGGGGACGGCATTACCAGGAGCATTCTTTTCCTTGTCTTGCGGTGCCGAAACAGCTGTCGATATGTGACGCTGAGAGAAATTAGCGGATGAAGTTTGTAATAAAATCAGAAGTTCAGTGAACTGTGGAGAAAGGAAACTCCATGGATAAAACAAAGTATATCCTAGCCCAGTGACATGGAGAAACTTCCAAGGAAACTTAAGGAACAGAAAGACTGACTGCGGGGATCGAACCCATGACAACCGAAATATCATCGCCTACGCCACCACTGTGCTATCGCCTGTGCCAGCACACTTCAAAACGAGTAAAAAGCAAGCCTACCTGCTTTTAAAACTTCTCTGGGATTGGTGTGTTACACGAAGGTAAGACATTTCAGATATTTCAAATATTACAAGTAAAACAGTTTGACTATATATTATTCTAACAAAACATATGAGTTGAATTCAAGATGTAAAAGGAATTTTAATTATTAAATTAGAAAATTCCCAATATATTTACATAAATGCGCATTTGAATGTTATTTAATATATATTACAACTTGTCCAGCTTCAATCAGGAAGAAACTTACTTTTAAATGTTATTCTTATATTCTTATTATATCTTATATGATATACGAAGTAACAACATGACGTAACTATGCCCGGAGAGGGCCTGAATCTACCAATCAGACAGCCGGCTTCATGGCCACATACCCAAGTCAGAGGCAGGCGGTCATCCAACCGATACGGGAAGGAGATGTAGTCAGCATCTCGGCACCCCAAGCCGAAAGTTGGAATTCTACACCTGAGTTCGCTACTTAGTGTAGCTCCTCAATTTCCTCACGGTGCGAGTGGGTACGGGTCCTATACTTGGGACTTAAAATCCACATCCTTCAGAGTTGGGATCGATCCCGGGTATATTCCGGACGCATTGAATCAAATCCACTACGCCAAAGCGTAGTACTGGTATACGAAGCAGCAAGCAATATTTAAATAAAATAGAACCATATACCTACTCTTATTTTACTTCAGAAGTATATAACACTACGCAAAAATATTTAATTATTGGTAACATACTTGAAGACATTTTCTTCTAATGCAAACTATCATTCTAAGTCCGGGAATCACTCCTGTTAGGCATTTCTTTCAGACACCTAGGAACAAAACCAAATTATACACCACTGCAGAAGAAAGCAATTTCTCCATCACCTGATGGAGCTGGTAACAAATCCAAACACTCCCGATTATGTTTGCTCTATGAGTTTAATCCATGAGAGATTGTAGTATTACTTAACGTCTTATGTGAGATGTGCGCTTATATTCGCTTTGGTTTCATACGTTTCTCTAATGAATGGAGTCCTTTCTAGCCCTATGCCTTTAAATAGCTTGGGATTAATTCATTTATATGTTTGGATCTCGATGCTTATGTTGCTAACATTAAGCCTGGTAATACCAAGAGTAAAAGGCTAGTGCATTATTAGTTGGAAATCATCATAATATACACCACTTTTCATCGAATGTGGATATGGGTATCTACATGAGTTAGCCATTATGTTTAAAGCACAAATTGCCGTTTAACATGCTGCAAAAACTAAAATCAACGGTGGTTTATTCACTCATGTGATCACAACACTTGCGCAATGTATTTTTTCTTCAAAATAAATCACCTGGTTCAATGTGTGCTAAGTTAGGATTTTAAATCGGTCTCCTGAAATATTAATTGTTATAGCTCGTGTTCAATTTGTCTCTCACTCTCGTCTTTAAACACCAGCATTCTCTTTGCAGAGGAACCAGATATTTTCATGGAAATCGTATACTAAAATTGATTTCACCTTCGATATACAAACACAAAGGGATTTACGGAGAATGCAGGAGGAGAAAGCATTCACAGTACGCGACACTGAGCAGCTCCGAAGGGATTAGGCAGGATGCTGGGGCCAATATGAGGGGCAAATTAGGAGCAAAAAGGATGAGGTAGGAGGAGGTTTAATCAACAAGTCCAGAGCCTGTAGCTCTTCACCAGTAGCATCCTTGTACGTAACTAAGCAGCCAGAAATGTCGAGGGAGTGGATTCTTCCTTGTGCTTGCTTGCACTAAAGTGCTCCTGAATCATTGACAAGCCTTTAGGACGGCGACTCTTTCTACTTATACTCCATTCTCTTTCCCACATTTCTTTCTGAACACTTAGTCAGCCCATAAAATTACACCGTTGGAATCATTATGTACAGATAAGCATTGCAGTTTTCTTGTATATCATTGCATCCGGATAAAATAATGTTCTAACAATTTCTTTCCCTTCGTATCCATTTCGAAATTAATTGAGATAGCCAATTTTGTAAATTTTCGTTTTTGGAAAGACGCCAGGAAATGTTTCCAGCAGAATATTCTGGCCAAGGCAATTAGGATTCCTGTCTTGAGATTTGGCGAAAAAAGTGGAGTTAAGGTATGTGTGTTAAGCACGTGAAAAATTCAAACCGTGTGGAAATAACTGAGCAAGTTTCTTTTACTGCTAAAAATTCTGTACCTTCCCTTAATTATGGGATATAACCCCTTTGACGGTTAGTATAAATTAGTTATCTAGGAAAAAGAGGACTGCGAACTTTAGCTACAGAAGATGCAATACGCACATTCTTTTGTCCGGCTAAGATGTAGCTTAGAATGTTCAATAGGAAATGTGTATGCATGTTCAAAATTATCATAAGCACATGCATTTCATTTGAAATCAAAGTTGCTGTTGTGCATGGGCAGGCTGGCAGATAGTTCCCTTCCAAATTGAAAAGGCGTGATTGTAAATTACATATTTTCAGTTTATGTTCTTTTTCTACCACGAATATAGTATATACAGAAGGAAACGGATCCAAAAGTTGGATATTCGGAATTTACTGGAAGCACATGTTTTGAGCGTTATGAATAACAAAAGGCATTTTCATCAAAATTTATGAGTAACTTTGAATGACACATTTCAAAGAGGGAAAAGTGCCTAAATTCTAAACTTATTAAGGTTCGGCATCGACCAAGGGTTCAAGAAAATCCTCCCATCTCAAATTGCAGCTGCCATGAAAACCTACTTCAAAGTATTTTCAAGTAATTCTTACAGCTGTAAAGATTTTTCAGAAAAAATACCTTGTGCCTATAGTGTGTCAAAGGAACACCTCCTGATAATTCTTCTCTAATATTATTAAATTAACAGCTACATTTGCTACAAATTCAACATCACTATCAGAATTATTTATGCAATAATGTATGTTAATATGTTCCCTGGTTACCGCAGTCCTAAAACTACACTAATGACAGCCAAATATCGATTATAAAATCAGTGTGGAAGGTTAATATACAATTTTAAGTATAAAATATTTTTAATAAAAGTAGGTAAGACGTTATAAAATATATGTGTCATATTCTCAAATTACAATATTCGACTGGTTAGCGAATCGACCTATGTCTTCTACCGACAATATCTTATGGAAATTTTACACGTTACGATAATGATATCTTAAATAACTATTAGTATCTCTGTAGCCTACGGTATTCTATTTCTATACTTTAAAAGAGGCAGAGTGATTCTCATCATACCATTGTCTGCAATATTACATGGCGAGACGAAACCTCGTCGTTAGGTTTGAAATGGAAAACCCTGTATTAAGGTCACTATGTCCAACTGGTTTCTGACCTACTAAACAACAACGTGGGTTCAAAACCAGCCCTAACCGATTTAAGTGAACTTAAAGGCGACAGCCTTGGGCACCAGATTTACTGGTATATGAAAGAACACTACGAGACGAAATTCCAGCACACTCATATAGTTCTGGCATTTGTGAGCGTCACTATAAAAAAGAATTGCTGTTTTAATAATACTTATGAAAAAATCACTTTGTTGTACAGTAAAGGGTGGTAGTTCCTTTTCGAACGTCCAGTAGCTACAAGCTCTATGGATTTTGGGCTCATTTGGGCATGTTTTCCCTCATGTCATTCATCATCCGATATGACTCATCGTTGGATCTCGTAAATTGACAGTAACAAAGCAAATGAAACCAATCTTGGTTTGAAAAGTGCAAGTGGTAATATTAATGTGTTTTACTTCTGAGGTGACCAAATTTGAAGGCAAAACTACGTCTTTGACAAATATTTCTTATAGGTGTATTCTTTATCCATATTTGTCCCCGGTGACATAACGTACATTAATAATGCATATCATTTGAATATTTCAATGGTTAGTGTTTGCTAAATCATAATGATGGCACGCACAATGAAAAGACCTGAGATAATAATAGCAGTGAAGTATGGATGTACAGCTAATATAATTCAACGCAAATTACCATGTTTACAGCGTATTAAACAAGATCATTCGCTGAAGTGACAGGATGGCAGTGAGAAGAGAAATGATGCTCACGAAATAATTAGGCGGATACCTATTGTTAACCAGGTATAGAAATTCAGTTCCCCCTAATTAACAATTCAATTACAAAAGGAAATTTGATCCCGCAAATAATTTTGTGTTCGTGTTTAGAACAGCTTTGCATCCTGTTCGCAATGTGAACATCAAAACTAAAAAGGTTTCATGTTTCGTAATTAATGGCATTTCATTTTTCGGCATTAAACGACATGGAGCAGGGGTATCTAAAACTTTTAGACCACCGGCATTTATTCTGCGGTTCTCTTCGGCAGGTTTAGAGGAATAGCAGATTCGTTCATAAAATATTGAAGATATTAAATTAAATTTATATTGCGTTTTGCAATATATACTGCTTTGTATTTGTAGGTAATTGTAATTAGTGTTTAGCTTACCAGTTTTATTCATGTTATATAAAATGCTAGAAAGTGTTAAATAAATCAGCATACTGAAGTATGAGATCAATCAATGGGGCGAGTGATACAAGAGTAACGAGACAGTCATGGCAGCCCAGCATTTGGCAGCGCTGGGGCACTCTTGGGAACGTCTGAGCTATGTAAGAGCAAATTCCAACAAAAGTATACACACATATAAATACTATGCGAAAATTAGAAACTATTCAATATCATTTCATAACATTTACGGTGAAGGAATGAATGGATGAGTTCCCCTATTTCTTTTAAGTGGAACATGGGGCCTCTGAACTGCGCAACCTCGAGAAACATAGGCAACGAGTTGAGGATGAGAGGTTTCCTGATCAGAATGATTCCGGGATGAGCGATCAGCCCATTCCCAGATGTGAGAGTACAAGAGAGATGAGGTGATAGGAAAGATAAATATGAAGCAATCGGTGGAATGGTGGCGGGGAAACTGGAGAACCAGGAGAAAACCCACTCCAGCATCATGCTGTCCCGGTCCGTCTAGGTGACAGGCAAGAGGTCTAACCACTCAGCCATGGCGCAGCCACCTTTAGGAAGATAACAATACAAATGTTTAGAATACCACGCTTCTAATCATTAATGACATTTGATGACTCTTGAACTTTACTTTTAATGTTTCGTGAATTGATTGCAGCACAGTTTGTTCGACTTGTGCAGTATTTTGTTTTATTCTTATTTAAACCTTTCGTCAAAGTCTAAAAATGAATTTCGGGGCTATAGACTTTTCACAAATTTAAATCGATATTAAAGCTAAAACAATATGGATATGGGCATAGAAATGCATAGGGCTGCGGAGCTTCTCTAAGGCAAACAATGTGCTATTGGTACATGTCACGTCATGTAGGGTCGAGAGCTATCTACGTTTGATGCCAAACGTCCCTCTCTGTTACCTCGGAGCTATGAAAACTGCCCCAAGAGGACGCACGTCGGGGCTCCTTCCATTAGGACAGAACCTAGAGACTAACAAGCTTCCCCCTCGCATTACAGGCTGGAAATGGATACGCCACTTACGCGCACCAAACCATCCGGAAAGAACCCAGTGCCCCGGTCGAGGCGCCACTGAAAAAACACTCCAACTGCAGATTAGCACCCGAAAACATATAGGTGCCCTTCAAACTAGTCTGAGGACGGAGCCGCACAGACGTCCCCGATCTCCCACGGTTATCGGAAACTACTGCCCCACCAAGCAAAAGAGCAACTCCTCCACGGGAGGGGCTCGGTTCTTCGGCCCGGTGTACTTCTGGTAGCGTCAGAAGTATCACGAATGCTAGGGATTATTATTATTATTATTATTATTATTATTATTATTATTATTATTATTATTATTATTATTATTATTATTATTATTATTATTATTATTATTATTATTATTATTATTATTATTATTATTATTATTATTATTATTATTATTATTATTATTATTATTATTATTATTATTATTATTATTATTATTATTATTATTATTATTATTATTATTATTATTATTATTATTATTATTATTATTATTATTATTATTATTATTATTATTATTATTATTATTATTATTATTATTATTATTATTATTATTATTATTATTATTATTATTATTATTATTATTATTATTATTATTATTATTATTATTATTATTATTATTATTATTATTATTATTATTATTATTATTATTATTATTATTATTATTATTATTATTATTATTATTATTATTATTATTATTATTATTATTATTATTATTATTATTATTATTATTATTATTATTATTATTATTATTATTATTATTATTATTATTATTATTATTATTATTATTATTATTATTATTATTATTATTATTATTATTATTATTATTATTATTATTATTATTATTATTATTATTATTATTATTATTATTATTATTATTATTATTATTATTATTATTATTATTATTATTATTATTATTATTATTATTATTATTATTATTATTATTATTATTATTATTATTATTATTATTATTATTATTATTATTATTATTATTATTATTTATTATTATTATTATTATTATTATTATTATTATTATTATTATTATTATTATTATTATTATTATTATTATTATTATTATTATTATTATTATTATTATTATTATTATTATTATTATTATTATTATTATTATTATTATTATTATTATTATTATTATTATTATTATTATTATTATTATTATTATTATTATTATTATTATTATTATTATTATTATTATTATTATTATTATTATTATTATTATTATTATTATTATTATTATTATTATTATTATTATTATTATTATTATTATTATTATTATTATTATTATTATTATTATTATTATTATTATTATTATTATTATTATTATTATTATTGTTATTGTTATTATTATTATTGTTATTGTTATTGTTATTATTATTGTTATTGTCATTATTGTTATTGTTATTATTGTTATTGTTATTATTGTTATTATTATTATTATTATTATTATTATTATTATTATTATTATTATTATTATTATTATTATTATTATTATTATTATTATTATTATTATTATTATTATTATTATTATTATTATTATTATTATTATTATTATTATTATTATTATTATTATTATTATTATTATTATTATCATTATTATTATTATTTTCCCCGTCAAAATGTTGACAATTTACACAAAAACTTTTTCGTTGGACAGATTATAACCGGAATGGGTTTGCTGCCAACTGCGTCAGGTGTTTGCCAGTTCCAGTAATAACAAGCGGTTCGGCGCAACGCGGCCGTTGCCCTCGCATTATTTAGGGGGGTTGGGAGGTTGAACGTTAAGAGCCCAAAGAGGGTATGCCAGTGCTGGCACATTTGGAGCCGTTAATCAATACTGGCAGGAGTGCACGGCTATCACTGAACGCTGAAACAGCATCTATGTAGCTCGTACTTCAGGTATTCGTCACTTTGTTGATAAAATCCCTTTAATGGAACTCTGCGCTCCATGCTACAAATCGGATAGCTTTAAACCTTAACAAGATAAAAACTCCATTTCAGGATGTCTAACGAAACATCAGTCACAGTTTATTTTGATGTTTGGGGTGAAATATCCATAAAAGACGAATAATTTTCTACTTTGAAGTTTAAGTTAAAATATTTTGCGTTACAGTGCGTTATTTGGTGACTCTATGGGGCTGCCAGTTTTGGTTATTCCTTCGCCTGTCTGTGCAGTGGACGGTAGGTTTGTCTTGCTTCGTTCGGGGAGTGCCGCCTGGAATAACACTCCATGCAAGTGGAGGTAGGTTATTGATCAATGGCAGATTAATTTGACTGGCTATTAGTTCCGTCAAAAAGGGCAGCTATAATAATTATTTCGGATAAGCACCTAAAATTTGTGTAACCTCTCAGAAATTTACTGAGGTAAATTATATCTCTCATCTTGGGCTGGTCGAAACGGTGGAGTGTAAATTCTACGTATAATTTTGCACATAAAGGTTTGGTTATGTTGAGGTTAAGGGTGAGAATTCAGAGATACAATTTCAGCTGAATATTACTGCAGCTTGGTACAAGGGTGAAAATTCAGAGGCTTAATTTAACTTGAATGTAGAACCTCGTTTTCTGTGTAATTTTTCCTTTAAGTGGAAGTTTTCTTGAGTTAGGCACTCTAGTTTGTAATGAAGTGAAATTTAAAACAATTCTGTCATTTCCATCAAAGTAAGATCACCTTTTAGCAAATTGCAGTTTTAACAACCACTCATATTTCAGTTTGGAAATTTAGAAAACTAATTCTCCTCTGCACTTTGTAATTTTCTAAGCATTTTATCGTAAGTATAACTTCTTTTAACATAATGCATATTGGAAGAAGCTTTAAAGATTTTAGAATTTTATAACTACAAATTATTTGAAGCTATTGGTTTGCTATTAGTCAACTCAAATTGAAAATTGTTGTTCGTAAAATATTCACATACCATTAGCGTTTATTTCCATGTCGAGTTGAAGTGTTAAAATAATGTTATGTTGTAAATCGTTAACTAACATCTTCAGAATTAATGGTCGTTAATATATTCCATGCATAACAAACATCGTTAACATATACTTATTAAGCTGTATAATAAATAGCAAAGTGTCTTGTACACTGTGTCATTTTATATTAAGAACGACGTGAGCATAATTATTGCTCTCTTAAGATATTGTATCTGGCGCAAAAGTTTGTTTACGTTTTAGATTTGAGGATTTTAAATAATTTTACATGCACTTAAACCACTAAATAGTTTGACGCTCTCATATAGTTAGCTCAACTTCATAATGGCCGCTTTTTAAGATATTACACATAGGCGAAGCTTATTCACGTCTAAGGTTTAAAAACTTGCAATACTTTGATCTCTATTGTCTTTGTACTTCACAGTCAATTCAATCTGAGCGCAAGTAGTGTATGGGCCTGGATGGCTAAGTTGCTTAGGCCTGACCTACAGATCCCAAAGTTACGGGTCCAAATCCGGCCAGGCGGTAGTTATTAAATGAGCTTATTATGTGTTTCAAATGGGAAGGGTTCTGGAGTCCAGCTAATCAGATGCCGTATCACACTCCTTTTATATTTCCCTCTCTCTCACACACTCATACAACATGAAGGTCTGTTTGGCGCAGACGTAAGGGTAAGCAAATTACATTTTACAAACTTTTAAAATGATGCGGTTTCCAAAATCAAAATTGGAATTGCATTTTCTTAAATTATATATATTTTTAAATGCTATAACTATAATTATTGTTTATGAATTACCTGTTTTTCTATTCCAATGGAACTGCCAGTGGCTCATCCATATCACTCTCAATGTCACTTCCGTTAAGAGACAATTCGTCATTACCACTGTCTTCATCGTCTGTGTCTTGCAAATTTATGATTATAGGTTCCAAAATCTCGTCACGTGCTATTTCTTTCTTAAAATCGTCTTCTTTAATGTTTTCTGCATGCCTTACGCAGTTTTCCCAGTCCTGTTGTGTCACCCTGTCAATTTCTTCGTGAACAAGTCGTTCAACGTCCATCAGTTTAAAGGTATTATTTCTGTTTTCAACCCCCCCTTTTTATTTGAGCCCACACCAACTCAATTAGATTATATTGGCAGTGGTAAGGTGGGAGGCGTATTACCTCGTGACCCATTTCAATTGCAAGTTGATCCAGCTGATACTCTTTTTCCGTGTTTTTAAACGGAAGTATTCTTTGCAATAACTCATTTTTAGTTTGTGTTTCCGAAATTTCCACCCCCACCTCTTTTGTAACCATTTAACAATTTCGTTTTTTCTGCTGGCCTAATTTGGTATTTTGTTTGCAATAACCGAATGATATGGTGCGTTATCCATTATAATAACGCTTCCCTCTTCTAAATAATTTAAGAATCTGTTAAGAAACCATTCTTTAAATGTAACAGCTGCCATCTCTTCGTGATAGTCTGAGGTATTTTTTGGAGAGAAACCCCATTTGCTTTCTGGCAGGAACCCTGTCTTAGTAGATCCAGCATAACAAATGATGAGCCGACGCCTTTTCCAACAGGTACCTTTAGGCCACCCTTTTATGAGGAGTCTTACCAAAGTTACTTTTGAGTGTAGCTTTTATTTACACATGTCTCGTCTAAGTAAAAGATAGCTCTCGCATCACCAGAATGTCTAATTTCATACATTTTGCGCAAGCATTTTAATCTTGCAGCAATAACGTCACTCTCCATTAAAAATTGACACCCATCTTTTGCCTTTCTGTAGCTGAACCCTAATCCCCTTAAAATTCTGAAGGTCCATGTTGTTGACCCAGGTATGAAACTTTGGTTCTAAGAGCGCAAGTTATTTTCTGTATAGTTGGGAATTCACCTTGGTCATTAAACTCGAACGCAGTTCTACGTACAACGTCCATGTCAAAGTCACTCAAATTTGTAACCCTCTTCGGAGGACCAACATGCTTCCTAGGCGACACAAACACTTGGCCACCAGTGGGATCAAATTTTCTTGCCTCTCCACAATTGCGCGACATACTTGTTTTACCTACACCACACGCTTCAGCAGTAAGCCGTTGAGCATTTTTGAAATAGATCTGATTTCTATATTCCTCATTGCCCAAGTTTTTAAAGAACGTGTACACCTTAAATAAAATACTTTGAGCCTGACCTCGCAATACCCGAACTTTTGACACGCCACTAAATTCACCGAAGCCATTGCACTATTTAACACTTACTATACTGTTGTATAAAGGACTGAATAAAATTGATCTGAACTCTACAGAAAAAATAAGCACTTCTTATCCAACATTCATTCATAAACATAAGTATACAGCATTCCCCAGGCTAACAGGAAATGAAGTGTTTGCTCTTTCTCAAATTTAACACCTTGACTTATTCACAGTAATTGTTTTATCACGTCATGTGAGTAGTGTAAATTTCATTTCTGAGTAATTAAAAGTATATGTACATACATACACACCAAACACTTGAACTCTCTAGGATAAATGGAGATTACGAGTCATTCATAAACAAAGATATGTGACCAGACACGTTCTGCCAGGGCGGCAGGAGATTTATTCTTTCCTCTCGCTCGAATTAGCTTATTCAAAGTAATTCTTTTATCACGTCATGTCAAACAGTTACGTTTCAGTTCTGAGGAATTACATATATACGTACAAGCATACATGCCAACCAATAATCATATTCATACAGTGCTTAAGTCGCGATTATTGTTATAATACAGGTAGTGGAGGTTTATTTATTTGTGTTAGAAATATTATTTGAGCTAAAAATATTAGATTTTCATGGTTATGTTAGATACATTACTCTCTACGTTCCACATGGATCAGTTTTGGTAAAATCTGAATTTTTGTCTTAGCGAGAATAGTATTTCATACATATTGATTCGGTTGACGCTCGTCACGTACCATTTAGCGGAAATGCAATACGACAACACCGCAGGACTCCAATTGGTTGCTCACCTACAGTCTGTGAGGTTTAAGTTGGCATATTCTCTACTATCCTTGCCTAACACAGAATGCTGTCCTTGTCTAGCACACGTGGGCGGGTCAACAACTACTGCTTTGTCGTGATTCGTGGAAAGTAGACGCTCGCACCTCCACTCCGTTATCTGCTGATTAAAGGTTGTCAGTGGCTTATGAGCGATACAACCGTAAATTTATTGTTTTGTGGATTTCCACGACACACAAAATATATTCTTGTTGCAACATATGGATATAATGTTGAATTATTTTCTTGTGGTTTTAGTTGTGTTTGTGTTGCTTCAAGTTGGATCTCGAGGGAAAGTTCTAAAATCAGATTCTAGAAAATTGTAGTCAAAGTTCACAGTTTCTTCAGTAATGAACGTGAAGCTTTTAAATGTGGAAAGGTAACGTTTTCAGTGACAAGTATCATTGACAGAACTGCTGCTACAGGTATTTCTTCTGTTTCTGTCCAATGAATTTAAAAGATCACAAAAATGCAGAAGCTAGCGGTGGTAGACTGCAAACACCAGCCAAAAAGCGCCCTAATAGAAGGCCACGACAAACAGAAACTGATTCATTCACCACTGCTGCTGTTAAGCAAGCAATATCGTACGGATTTTCTGCCTAGTTTTCTGGACTTATATGAGGCTGCAAAAGCTAAAGACTTACTTAAAGGAAGCGTGTGGTACTTAAGAAAAATTCCTAAAAAGCTAAATATCAGTTACAGTAAACTTTCACAAGGAAGACGCTTTTTAATGGAACCGATGCCTATTGTTTCTAAAAGATTTAAATTTTTAAGACCAATGAAGGAACTGAGTTCTACAGGTAGACCTACACTGTACTTTGATGAAACGTGGGTAAATATAAACCATACGAGAAATACGGTGTGGAAGTGTATCACTGGTGAAAATGTAAGTGATTTCCCCCTAAAACACCAATCGGCAAGGGACAGCGATTTATAGTTGAACATGCTGGAAGTTCAGCAGCATTTATTCCTAATGCCTTGATAACTTTTAAGTCAAATTCAACCAAAGACTACCATGAAGAAGTGGATAATATTTTCAAGGATTGGTTTGTCAATACATTACTACCTAACATCCTGTCTAATAGCGTCATCATTATGGACAATGCCCCTTATCATTGCATAGAAACTAATAAAGCACCCACATCATCTTCACGCAAACCCCATATGCAGGAATGGCTTCGTTATAGAAATATTGAGTTTGATCCACGAGCAACAAAACCGGTGCTATACGAATTAATTAAACTTATCACTGCGACTTTAATGCTATACAACTTATATGGGCACAAGTGAAGAATGATGATGGCAAACATAATATTTCATTTAAAATTGTCGCTGATAGAGCCTTGTTTCTTAATGCGATTAGAAGAGTTACCTCAGATAACTGGAAAAGGGCGTGTGGACATGTACAAAACACTGAACAGTTTTACCAGGAAAAAGACGGTCTGATAGATGAAATTATAGTCAGATTAGTTATAAATTTAAAAGGCTTGGAATCGGATGAAGAAAACGTAGATTTGTTTGAAATTTCTGACTGTAAATCGGGGGATGAGCTACAATCGGACGGAGTGGAGAAAGGGCGCTCCGCCACTGATGCATGCTTGGCTGGCGAGTCTGCTTTGCCTGCTACGTCACAGACTGAGACGGCGAGTATTCCTTTCTCTTTCTGAAAGCCACACGACTAGTTAAACCTCACAGACTGTAGTAGCGCACAAGGACAAACACCTTCCCATTTGAACAGATAATAGAAGCAAGAGTCGCATCTCAGTACCTAGTTGGCATGTGGAAGATCTCGGGTGGAACGAAATTCCGTCATAACGATAGTGATGACATTATGCTTCACGGTAATTAGCAGCGTTGTTAAAATCTAAATATGTTTTTAAAACATTATTAGGCATATAATATTTTGCGGATACAGTGAAAGTTTAATTCATATTTAAGACTTGAAAACGCATTTAAGAGATATAGTTTGTGCTTGGCCGGCAACCAGAATTGGGCTCGATAGCTTTATCTTGGCAGATAAGATGAAAGTATGAAATTTAAAATTAAATATTTAACACATCTTGATGGTTTGTATGGTGGAATAGCTGTTTCAAGGAGACCTAGAGTGACAAGCTTGCTTTACGCGTTTTAAAGAATGAAGCGTGCAACGCTTTATACTTCCTGTCTGTGCTGAGCTTCAGGAATAATTAATGGTTAACAAAGTTTGTGTTTGATGTAGTAGCAAATTGTTGAACCTTATAAAACTTGCTATTTATGTTATACGCTGCTGATTTCATATAGGTAATGTTTGGTACATATTTCTCAAACGTTCCTTGCACTGATCCGGTCACATTGTCCCTTAAACAGCATCTAGAGAGTCCAGAGCCTTTGCCACCGGTTTATGATCGGAACAATGACGCATGCTGTCTACAACCTGGATGATAAATATCAAAGGATGTCTTCCACAAACCTAGCTCTCTACGCCAGAATTTCAGAAGTGCATACGGCAATAAAACAAACCTGAAACCAAATAAATCCCTGTCGATTGTTTGAAAATGTGAATCTTAGTTCAAGACAATGCATTTCAAACGTGAAATGTAACGTAAGAAAGAGTTTTTGATTTGGAGGTATTCAAATGTACCGATTTACCGAATTCGATGTAAGTCTCTGTCCTTGTGGTATTTTGCCTGAGTCATTTTGCAGCCACAGCAGTAGTTAATCCAGTTTTTTTGGCTGGTCTATGTACTTTTAAATTCACATCTGAAATTTTGCGCTTAATATATCTTTCACATGCCACATTCTTCAAGTCTGTTTAGCACTAGCTATACTGTTGCTTTCACATATCAACTTGTGTCAAGGTTCGGCTCCTGTGGCATTAATTTATTTCTACTGATATTTATTCTTTCGTTGAGAGGCCATGTCCATATCAAGTTCAGATTTTTTAAAATAAATTGCCTAACATATAATTCATAGATCTTGTAATGATATGTTTTAGTTAGAACTTTTTATATGAATATTGTTTTCTGATATGACTTAGTACGCCATGAAATGACAATGTTAAATATATATATATATATATATGTGTGTGTGTGTGTGTGTGTGTGTGTGTGTGTGTGTGTGTGTGTGTGTGTGTGTGTAATTTTGTGATTGGCCGTAGTAATAATTGTATTACGTAATGCGGTGACGTAGCAGTACATCGGCCAATCACAAAATTATTAGAGGAGTAACGATGGTTACGAAAAATCAATAATCTTGAGATAGATATTTTTTTTATGTCTTGTTTCAAGACGATGAAAAATGTTGCGGTGAATATAATTGTAAAGGAAAGTTAATAGCCTTCAAAAAGAGTTATACGGTATTAGTAATAGTAACGAGTGGACGTTAGATTATACAATCAACTTATATATTTAATCAAATTCATTTCAGATGATACAATTAGTAACCTGAAGAAACTGAGCCGCACAAACTGACGACATGGGAAAGAATTGTGCTTGCAGCGAAGAAATACCACTACATATTTCGCCCGAACGTGTGGCTGATTAAGCTGGAGAATATATACACCACAAATATGTCGCCCTAACGTCTGATTCGATTAAGATGGAGAGAGATTAAGCTGGAAAATAACGCCAGAAATATGGCGTCGTTGTGCTTCGAGTTGGTAGCAAGAATATTTACGCAACAGTCAAAGAAAACTTCCAACTATTATCTACACATCGTTAGAGAATCAAGACGACCAAATGCAAGTTAAAATACTTCAATATATGAGACTCCGAAGCGGACGTGAGCCCGCCTCGGTAGCGTGGTGGTAGCATGTCTGCCTCACGCTCTAGAGGTACCGAGTTCGAATCTCGGTCGGGTGAGTTACTTGGATAAGGCTTTTCCGGGGTTTTCCCTTATCCTAAAAGACGAATGTCGAGTAACTCTAAGCTCCATGGACCCCGGGCTGATTTGAGCATCATTTTACCCATTCCATTCATCGTCCGATATGACTTAACGTTGGAGGACGTAAAATTACAAAAGAAGAAGAAGAAGAAGAAGAAGAAGAAGAAGAAGAAGAAGAAGAAGAAGAAGAAGAAGAAGAAGAAGAAGAAGAAGAAGAAGAAGAAGAAGAAGAAGAAGAAGAAGAAGAAGAAGAAGAAGAAGAAGAAGAAGAAGAAGAAGAAGAAGAAGAAGAAGAAGAAGAAGAAGAAGAAGAAGAAGAAGAAGAAGAAGAAGAAGAAGAAGAAGAAGAAGAAGAAGAAGAAGAAGAAGAAGAAGAAGAAGAAGAAGAAGAAGAAGAAGAAGAAGAAGAAGAAGAAGAAGAAGAAGAAGAAGAAGAAGAAGAAGAAGAAGAAGAAGAAGAAGAAGAAGAAGAAGAAGAAGAAGAAGAAGAAGAAGAAGAAGAAGAAGAAGAAGAAGAAGAAGAAGAAGAAGCGGACGTAAATTGCCAGAAAGGATGGGTCATCACCATCAGTTTAGTGTACAGTTTCATGGAGCAAATGTGCTTCCACAGGCTGAGGGACATGTTAGTGAATCACCAGATGTAAGTACTTTAGACCGGATAGTGAAGATGTTAGAAAATATAAAGAATAATATAAGTCAAAATGCAGATTTGAGTAGGAAAATAGAAAGTGCAAATGCAAATCTTATCAGGCAGATAGAAAATCAGAATGCAGAACTCAGTAGCAAGATTTAAAATCAGAATGCAGAGCGCATTAGCAAATTAGAAGACGTAAATAATAAAAAAAGAAAGTCAATATGCAGATTTGAGTGGTAAAATGGGAAGTGCAAATGCAAATCTTATCAGGAAGATAGAAAATCGGAATGCAGAACTCAGTAGCAAAATAAATGCTGAGACAGATAATGTGAATCAATTAGGCTCACAAGAGAAAGATATAACTGCCTAAGTGAACAACAAGAGAGGTTAGAATTTGTACATAATAACCAATCTAATGAACTAAGTGAACTAGTTAGCCAAGAAATAAGAAATTTACGGACAAATGTTGACTTACCAAATTATGAATGTTATAATACAGATGGTTATCAAATTCAAACAATAAATACTTTTGATGTGAACTGTAATGTATATGTACACGAAATTTTCCCGCATACAGAAATACACAATGAAGGTCATAGTGGTCACATGTATGATACACCACATGAAATAATGTTGTTAAAGGTTTGTAAAAGATTTGAACACACAACTAACCTAACCTTCAAACAGAGTTATAATATACATAACAACAAAAGATGTATTTACCATGTTCTGGATGCTTGCAAAGATCAGGTTAGCCAACTGAGGAAAATGTATCACACTAACTGTTCAAAAGTTATGACTATGAACTTTGTCATAAATACAGGACAGCTAAAAAACTTAATTGTGTGGGCAAATCACCCAACATGAACAGCAAAACAGAGAATTTCTTTGGATATAAATTGTATATTGTAACGGGAGCGCTGGAACACCCTGTGAAAGCAGCTGGCAGCGGAAGGCAGGGGGAGGTTCGGTTAGCCACACCTCCTCCTCGTTTGTCTTGTAGTGGTGACAGACTGTGGTCAGGGAAAAACATGACTGTGCCGTATGTTTCCTTACACCTGGTTCTCGATCTTTCTGTTACTAGAACAATCCTGTAAACACCAGAAGTTGGCGATATTCCTATTTAAAGAGGGTTACAGACAGACAGAGTTGAGTTGGTCAATCAGTTGGTTAGTGTGTGTGAGTGAGGACAGTTCTTGGTGTAAGAAGGCAGTGTTAGTCAGTGACGTGTTAATGAACGGAAAGATTGTGCAACGGAAGACTGTACGTAACTGTGAAGGTGTACCGGAGCTTACGTAATCGCGAGTACAAGGAAATTGTAACGGACGAACTGGTGAATTGTAATTGGTGTATCACGTAATTCTGTGTAATTGGCAAGTGTTTAACTGTAAGTCGGTGGAAATAAAGAACATTGTTGAGTGGTGAAATTGGACTTTTTATTCCACGAAGCCACAAAGTCACAATATATATAACTTTGTTAAAATTTCAGTTATTTCATTTTAATTATATATTCGTTTACAAATTGTTATGTTAAGATATTCTTTATATTGTTGTATTATATTTTGTTCATTGTAAATAATTTAAAAATGTTAATTATAAAAATACTTTAACGCAAATTTGGGGCGGGGCACACCCCACTAATAAAGACAAAGATATATATTAAAGAAAACGTGTTATAGTAATGCTAGGTTGTCAAATGCTCATTTATAATTATATTTAAATTAATGTTTGTTTATTGTTATATGTTGTGTATGTTATATTTATGTTATAGTTCATTGTTGTAAACAAAATTGTTATATTTGGAGCATTCTTCAAAATATGTGGAAACACATTGTTGAAGTATTTAAGTTAAAATTATTTTCCATATATTTTGAAGAGGGCATTTGTAAAGATATGTTTTAGTTAGAACTTTTTATATGAATATTGTTTTCTGATATGACTTAGTACACCATGAAATGACAACATTAAAAACAAATAAATGTGTAATTTTGCGATTGGCCGTAGTAATAATTGTATTACGTAATGCGGTGACGTAGCAGTACATCGGCCAATCACAACATTAATAGAGGAGTAACGATAGTTACGGAAAATCAATAATCTTGAGATAGATATATGTTTTTCAGTCTTTTTTCATGACGATGAAAAATGTTGCGGTGAATATAATTGTAAAGGAAAGTTAATAGCCTTCAAAAAGAAATATTCGGTATTTGTAATAGAAACGAGTGAATAGTAATTAAGATTATACAAAATGTCATATAAAATTTTATCTCTGTCACTCTGTTTAAGATGGATGGTTACAAATATGTCGCCCGAACGTGTGGCTGATCAATTGGGAGAACCAACGAGTGGCTGCGAGTGAGAGAATATAACGCCACAATCTCTAACCTTCGAGAAATCTCTTGATCAGAACAGAAATTGGTTTACCTCGGCACTTCTATCTTTGCATTTTTGGGAGTTTCAGATCACATGATTTGCCATTTACCTATCCAAAAATACAAAATCAGGAATTCAATCTGTACATAAATAGGCAACTTTAAGTATTGGTAGCACAAAGTAAAATGGTCTTCTCTTCTTTTTACCACCAACAGATATGATGTTAATGAATGTACAGCTCGAAACTACAAAACAGGAAACACGTTCCTATAGACAACAAAGGTCCCTTAAAACATAACACATTAATTGCACGCAGTATTCCCACAACATAGTTCAGTAAGTTTCACAGTAATAAGTGTGATAGTTTTTAAGAAGTTATGTACTCGTAGTGCTCAGATATCAGTTAATATATAATGTAAATCTGTATAAATAGAGCGGAATGGGGTAAATTTGTAATGAAATGAAATTATAATGATTAGCTCTTTTGTTAAATGTGGCGAAATAAACTCATGCGAAAAAATGATTATGAGGCTGTTAGCTCCATATCTTTCGTCCGATTGCCTTATAGTTCAGGCAGCTCCATTTTAATATGAGAGACACACGGTGGAATTCAGAATAAGCAGAAATCTGTAAGGTAGTTCGTTGATGTACCTTTATTCTTATTTTACTTTATTTGTGTTTGTTTTTCTTTTGGTTCTTTTTTGCGCTATGGAAAGGGCATGAACTTTAAAGCGATCAACACTTTCTAAAATTTTAACTATTGCTTTAATCTTCTCTATTTTTCTTATACCTACAATAAATATAGAAATGTGTAGAGACAGATGGTCTTAATTAGCAAAAGGTAGCTTTGTACAAGAATATGAAGAGGGCATATTGTCAATTCAACACATACCTTTATATCATTGTTAAACATAATGTGATTATGGTTTCTGCCTTCTACCCTCTATAAGTGTTTGCAGAATTTATTTTAACTTTGTATAAGCTGCACATGGTGTGTCACAGTGTGAAGATTTCACTGCCTCGAAGGTCTCAAGGTTAACAATCGTTTCCAAATACTGAGGTCCTAAGTACAATGACCACTGCGGATGGAAATTTTTCTTAAACAAGGTTTCCTCTATCCTTTTCCGATTATGTAGGAATGAATGAGACGATAAGTGGCTGTGTGAGCGTTATGCGAATATGTGTGTATGTATGTGTGTGTGTTTGTGTGTGTGTGTGTGTGTGTGTGTGTGTGTGTGTGTGTGTGTGTGTGTGTGTGTGTGTTTGTGTTAAACTCACAGACTCATGACTACATACGAAAAATTGTGTCTTGATAACCAAAGAACTAAAAAGTAAAACATATAAAATCATAACTGCTTGTTCTTAAACTCCAATACACATTTGTTTATATTAATATTTCTCTTTCTTCTTGATCTTTATGGCCATGATTATAGTCCCCAAATATTGCTTGCATTTCTGTTCATGTAATATTTATCATTATTTGGGAAAAATGCGATACCTTCATTTTTGGGACATATTGCTGATAACCAATCTATTATACCAGCTTTTCCGAATACGGCTGCCTTGTTCTGCTAATAAGTAAACTGATGATATTTTAAAATGGAAGAAGCAAAAGTTTTTTTTTTTTTTTTTCAATAACTGGTATATTTGACTTTCATTTGTAAGATTAAATTAAAATCTTAGTTTCATTGATGTTAATATTACGTATATATTACTTCATGCATGTTACTTGTTCTTTATGACATTTAAAATCCATTTCACCACTAAATTATTTCATGACATAGTTATACGCTGTTTTTTTTTTCAATTTTGTTGGAACTTTATATGGTATTTGCAATAATTTTGTTATAGTCTATTAGCATTTTTCTGTAATTTATCTTCATATTTCCCCAATAATTTATTTTTCTGGTATGATTTTATATGTAAAATACCTTACAGCACTATTTTGCTAACACATATATACTGTGACTTTGTGGGTTCGTAGAATTAAAAGTCCAATTTGCCGAAATTTTAAATGTTCTTTATTTCCGTAGAAATACACTGTTCAATTCTCACGTAACATTACATCAACTATACAACTCAATCAACCAAGGTCGATGACAATAACAAATAGTATTCTGATTAGCTCTCGTTACAACATCACCCTACAGATGTTTTCTGCTTACCACTCCCTCTTGGCGAGTCGTCGCCTTCTTAAATAACTCATTGATAAATTCGAGAGTTTTCCGGAACAAATAAGAAAACAACCTTTTTCTGTCAATCAAGATATCACTAGAACAATCCAAGCGTGAAATCCTATCTGTGCCGGCATATCCTTTATCTCAGTTATCTTTATTTGCCGGCTCTTGGTGTACACTAGCCGCGCTATCGTAGATAACGGTTTCGCGACAATACTCTGATCAGTTTCAAAATACATTATCTACCACTTATCTAAGCCCAAAAGAATGACCCTGATATTAGGATTAGGAATATTACTTAGGGGATTCGGCACGAAACCTGTGGTTAATTGTACATAAGCCCCAAGTGGGGCATCCACGAGATGAAGGATGGGGCGAGAAGAGACAGCGGGCGGCCGACTCAATCAGTCACGACAGCCCGAGACACCGGCCGACACTTCTACTATGAAAGAGACCACCAGATGAGACATGATAATAATGGAGATGAAGTAGATCGACAGGAAATTTGGGGGATCTTATTAAACTACCGATAATTGGCCTTTCAACCCGGAAAACACACGAAAGCCACGGGAATAGATTCCGGGCACTCGGAATGTTTGCCACAGACGAAACCGCCAGAGCCATACCGCTCCATATGGCCCTGATATACTTTTAAAATAAATATTTCGTGAGGCTTTCACGGCCAGCGTCACGAAGAACAGTGTTATCTTCCGGGCTTCTAGGCTGTGAGTAGTATAGAATTGAGAGAATCAGCACAGTGTAGATATGATGCTGAACTCTCCTCTGTGTTAAAATATGAGTGATGTAGAATGCTCATTGATTTAGAACTCTCCTATGTGAATATCGAGGTGTAAAAGAAGGGGAGTGCTGGCGTAGTGCCGTTCTCCCCTGTGCAGTGAGATGTGTTTGAGGGGGGGATGATGATGATGATGATGTGTGTGTGTATGTGTGTGTGTGTGATGTGTGATGGGTGGATGGGTAACAGGGTTCCGGGGGTGTTTGAATTAAATGTGTTGATAATAATTCTTTTCGATGTGTGTGTGTGCTTAAACTCTCATGTATGAATATCGAGTCTAGGGTTCGATATGGGGTTCGGCGGGGGGGATGTTTGTATTAAATGTGTTGATAGTAATTCTTCGATGTCTGTGCTTAAACTCTCATGTATGAATATCGAGTCTAGGGTTTGATATCTATTACGTTTAGTGTATGATATATGATGCAGTATCGTTATTCTTTAGATAAAATAATATCGAGAGAATGATTAGGCAGGTGTACTGGGAGAGATTTATGAAATAAATGTAATAAGACATTCTGGTAAGGGGTGTTCCCTAACCAGAATCCAGCCTTGAGCTATGTATCTAAGAGCGATGTAAGGTTAAGAAAAAGGTTAAATTCCATTACCACATCGAGGTATGAGAAAATATAAATCTGTTCCACATTGAAGTATAAGGGTGATGACGTGTTGTCATTCCCCAAGATTTGTGCATATGTGTGTATGTGTGGGCGTATAAATATTCATCTATGAAAATTGAGTTCTCTCGGGAGGATTCATATATATGAATATAGAGTCATTGGTTCGATACCCATTCATGTACGCGAGGATAAACACTAGTCCTCCTCCAGTACAAGCGACGAGACGGTGGAAGGGGGGAACGGGATAAAACGGTAATATAGTAAATTGGATTTAACAGGTTTCATCCTGTCTCCGCTAGCTCGGGAACGAACGCGTCCTCACTTCACACAAACCCTCCATACGTTAAGTACAATCGACGAGAGGATGGGGAGGGGGGAGACAGGTATGATCACGTTTCATTACCCATCTGCTCACTCGGGAACGAATGCATTCTCACTTTACATCGCAACGTCATGATGAGTGCAACAACAACTCCTATCATTGAAAGTGATACCAGATTCTGGGAGAATCTACGCAATTTCGAAGATTTGCAAAAGCATTGGGTTGAGCATCACGATGAAACGTGTGATGGGAAGATGCATCAAGTGATTTGCAAGAATCCTTCCCATCATGATTCGATCACATCTTATGCTCAATGCGGAAAGAATTGTAAAGTGTATCTCGGGTAAGTAGAACTATAATTGAGTGTTAACGTGAAAGTATTGTTATGTGTTAGATAACTAATGATAAATATGTTTATTTCAGTAAAGCCCAAAGTGAAGATGTGGCATGCCAGTCCGAACAGGATCAAGGTGAAGATGTGTGCGGTCCGTACAATGATCGTCCGTTTAAGGATATCGGTACATCGAAATCTGAGGAGGAAGTCATAGAAAAGTGAGTATAAAATAATAAGAGTTTTACGTTAACAAGTGTATTAAATATTCACGATGTTCAGACATAGTTCGTGTATGTCCGCAGATCCAGTAAGAAAGGAGATAAGAAAAAGAAGAAGACGAACTGCAAACCGAGAATCGTCAAAGCCAAGAAGACGTTCGATCAAAACAGTTTCATCATAATGATGTTCGAACCCTTCACACCCTTCGCAGAAGAAGTAGAGGAAGAAGTTGCGAGTGATGGTAGATAGTGTGTGCATGAACGATAACGACATCTCCATCAGCACTGACTTTCGTGTGAACATAGGATTATACAATGAACTCCCATCACTTTACATTAAAGCCACACATGACGATACGTTTGTGTATATTACAAAAGAGGATTGGGAGGTAATAATGTCAAATTTGTGTGTTTTGGATACGTATCTGAAAGATGGTAAGCATCCATGTGCACCGTACAGTGAAAATATAATATATGCATTTAATATAATGTTATGCATGAATAAGATGAAAGAAATAACGTTTGTGAATACATGTTTAAATGTGGGCAGTATAAATCTGAATAGTACTGCATTCAATGGACTTAAAAGACTAATCCCATATATTGAAAGAAATTTATATCAATTGTATGATATTCATAAATCATTATGTTCATATGATGCAAAAAGCAGGAGTGCAAGGAAGAGGATATTGGAGATGTATGTTAAAGTCAATAAAAAGATAATTTGAATTTGTAATGTTTTATTTATTACACCTATATGTTTAGATTGTACAACATGAGTTAATGGTTTATAAGTGAATAATTTATCATGAATAATTAAACAGAATAATGAAGTTTGTGCAGGAAAATTTGACGATGCTTGAACTTCCAATCTGACATTCACTGCCCCCGTCACAGTATCCTCAGGTTGACGAGAGCAATCGATGACGAATAGCGTTGCATATTTCAAAAAGTCGTTCCTTTTAAAAAGAGGGTAATTCTCCTTTCCATAGTAGGATGATTGAAATTTGGAATATTGATCATACAGAGATGCAAATTTCGAGTTGGCGAAATCCAAATTCATATCGTGATAGGGGTAAGATTCACTGTTGAGATAAAGTTTCGGATAATTACAATTATCAAATAGAGAAGCATCCTTAGCGAAATGATTCAATCTATCCACTTGTGCACTGACTATGACGAAACGTGGTTTTTCAAGTTTAGTCGTGGTTGCAATGTTCCATGTGAACGCTTTAGTTTGAGGTACAGCAGGTTGAGTGTGAAGGTCCAAGGTTCGAAATGCGACGTGTAGAGGTTTATCCGATTTGACGAGTTTAAGTTTATCAACTCGTTCAGAATCTGAAAGTCGAAGTACAGGCATCCTCCATTTGAGTGTAGTTAGTTGTATGGTTGTAGGATCGTTTCCAATGATACAATTATTAGAATCCTTAGATCTATTGAGAATAAGTTCAAACTTGCTATTAAGTATGACCTCCTTGTGATCGTCGGCGAAACCCAGCAACATCGAAAGAGGAACGATAGCATTGAAGATACCATTCGATGTATTCACGATGTCTACCACACCTCCTGGATAGATCCATCCAGCATTTAGTAAACGATTCGACTCCAGTTCATTCAGTGCGGCATGGTTACGCATCGTTGATGAAATGCCCGGATTCCTAGTTCTATCAATAGTCGTTCCATTCATATCCAGACGAATCTCATCGAATAGGAATGCCATAGCATTGTTACTCAATTTCGATGTGGCGACGGTGCCGTCGGGTTTAGAGAGAGTCCCCTCAATGTAGAGATAACTTCTACTAGGAAGCGTGTACAAATCTTCAGCTTGACATGGAATTCTAATTTCATCGTTCACATCGAGAGCTGACGTATTGTACGGTAGGAATACGTGTTCTTCCTCCTTACTGATCTTATCATCAAAGGTCGGAATCCCGGTCACGTCCAACACATCCATCATAGAACCTTGAAGCTTAAGTTAGCGAGAAATTTTCGATTAGGCGATGTGATTAGCTTGCGGGTCGATGGTCGAGTAGAGTACAATCTCGAGAGATGTTTTTTAATATAGCATCGTCTCTTAAAACTTATACCCATTACGACGTATGTACAATCGTACAGTGATGGTTTCGTTCCTGAAATCTAACTTATCGCCGTCCTGGTCTACCACTCTAATGTCGAGATGATCAATGAGATTCGTATCGATGATTGGTAAATATATTGGACTTGATGCTTCTTGCGAGATATGATAACCTGGAGGTACCGATGGGAAAAATTCATACAGAGAATGACCATTTTACCATTGATGAAAGATCCCGTTGCAAAACTACACTCGATACGTATGATGCTGACCTTGAATATGTTAACCAAATCATTACACTCGGTCAGCACGTTTGCCGGTACCCTCTGTTTAGAGGTGAAACCGAGAAGAGGAGCAATAGATCTCTCACGACTAAAGTCGATAATATAGGGAGATTGAATTTCTGATTTCATGGTGTTATTATTAGCACGTAGAATAAAGTCGTCACCGATGTCGAGAACATCCTTGATCAATCTGGCGATATCATCATATTCATAAGTACCCAGTGGAATTACTATACGTTCGACTTTTCCATCGCGAACGTAATGGAATAGATTATTACTCTCGTCCACATTCGGAATCGAGTAAAAAGTCTCAAAATTCAATAGAGCTATCTCGTAATGTCCGTTAGGATCCAGATGTAATGGTGGATTTAAAATGTAGAGAAGCTGGTATCACTACCACTCACGGTGATCGTGTAACTCATCGAGGAGAAACTGAAGGCACAAGTGACCGCAAATCACAGAATCGAATTCTTGAAATCTCGTCGTATTATATAGGAGCTTGACACCTGAAAGGTATGTTTCTATCTCTTCCGGAGGTCTCAGACCGCCGAAACTGTCAAAGTAGTAGGCAACGTCACCATCCTTACGTACAGTAATCCAATGTGTACCAGGATTATTTGATGTATCCAGATTCACTACTATTTTCTCATAGTATCGAGGGCGTGGAGGGAGTTTATCGATCATGTAGTCACCTCTAAAATGTGGAATGTGTAGACGTCGTGCATACGAATCGATCTCGGTAGCACTCAGGGCTTTTTCCGGGATAAATATAGGCCTCGCCCCGAGTTTTTTTGATCGAAGATACAATCCTCTACCATTAAGACGTCTCTTACGGCGAAGACCTTTTCCCTGTGCCAAAGATTCCATACGCTCGTTGTGACGTGTTAATTCCGCAAGTTGTTTTGCATCCGAACGTTTCTTATTGACAGCCGTAGCAATCTGAGCAGCACCTCCAGCTAGACCACCTGCTGCACCTAGAGCTGCTAAAAGTGGTAGCAAAGGTAAGAAACCACCTCTCTTGTTGCGACGTTTACGCATACCAGCGCCCGCTGCCAATTTACCCTTCATAAGTGTAGTCACAAGTCGAGCTGCAAGTCGTTCGCCCAAAGAAGCGTCGGCAGACTTTACACGTCTCCAAGCTTTCTCTACCAACACCTTATCGGCTAGACGACGAGATTCTGTATCAGTGCTCTCTGCGTAAGCCCGATCGTGATCGAGACACGCTGAATCTAACCCGTTCACCGGTAAGTCACCTCTCTGCAAGCGTTTATGTAGTTTCGTTCCGGGACTGCAGAAACGATAACCCGGTAAATGTGCCTCAAATGGTAATGAATTAATCAAGGAATTAAGAATTCCCGGACCTTTACGTGCACGTGTAGAGCGCATGTCTCACTATGAAATAAAAAAGGCAAAACGTGCGCTTTATAAGTATACGATTCCTATGACGATTGGCTAAATACAGTAATTACATAGATTGCCCTTATCACGAACGAAATAAAAGGCAAAACTTATGCTTTATAAGTATTAGTCGCGATATGGAGATAGTAAAGCAAAAGTGTACACTACCCATACAGGTGTTAGATTTCGAGGATGACATTCGCAAAGGACGACACGGTACGTTGTTTCCGAGTAACGTTAGAGCGCTCATACTGGGCAGTTCAAATGCTGGAAAAACGAAAGTTTTACTCAGCCTGCTTATTCACGAGAATGGTCTGAGATTCGAAAACCTCTACATATACTCGAAATCGTTGCAACAACCAAAATATCGATATTTACTCAGGTTACTGAAAACTATACCCGATATAGGTGTATTTACGTCCGATGGTGGTGAAAAAGTGATTCAAACGTCGGATGCTAGAGAAAATTCGATATTCGTATTTGATGATGTGATAAATGAAAAACAGGGTAAGATAGCTTCATATTACAGTATGGGTAGACATCGTAATGTCGATGCTATATATTTAGCACAATCATATGCTAAAGTACCTAAACATTTAATTAGAGATAATGCAAATATGATTATATTCTTTAGACAGGATAATCTCAATTTAAAACATATATACGAAGATTATGTAATTACCGATATGTCCTATGATGAATTTAAGGATATGTGTAAACATATATGTAAGAGTGATGGACGATCCTTTGTTGTTATAGTACCAGAATATCCATTGAACGAGGGACGCTACCGTCACGTTTTTGATCGCTTTATCAGAATGAATAAATAGAATAATCCATCCCTTAAGCAATGAGTATCGACAGGTTCGGATCCCGAAGAATCATACCGTCTAGGGGTGTGTTCAATCGATATATCATAACTAGAGATGGATCGGGAAACTATCGATTCAAGGGAAAGCGATTGTGCAATATTCACGACCCTGAAGAAGGTGACGATGCATCGACTAAACGTTATGGGGATACGCATACGGCTGACGTCGAGAATCGAATGCAGATCTTCAGCGAGCAGACCTCGTATCAGCGTATGGGCGAGTTTGAAGATATGCTTAGGGCTCACATCAAAAATCGCTCGACATCCAATACAACAATTTAATGGAGTACTTAAGTAAATATGCATTTAAACGTGATTCCGAAAATAATGTCATTATAGATGGTATAAGAATGAAAACGCTGTTGGAACCCTTTCACGAACACGACGTTCCTAATAAAAAATATGTAGATGACAGGATTCCAATTCACGACTCTAATGAAACTCTATCATTTCGAATGAAGAGATTGAAGGATTTAGCCGATCCGATAGATGATAGTGATGCAGTCACCATGAGTTATGTTAATCATTTCTTTATACAGAAACACAATGAATTGCAAACGGGTTTAACTGAGACTATAACAAACATTGCAGATACTATTACACGGAAACAGAATGAATTACAAGGTCAGTTAACTAGAACAATCACCTCCGCTAGCGAGTCTACTACCACAGCTGTAGAAAAAGAATTGAAAAAATTAACCGCACGACAAACGGAACTTGATAATAAAATAATCACTATAAATAACGATATTCATACTATGAAAACACGAATGAGAAATGTTGTAAACACTATGTTACAACAATTGAAAGCACAACTCATAATTTCATTACAAACACGTCCGTTTCGAGGTCCCTTTTAAGGTATACGTTAACATCGGGACTCGAATACTATAAAGTTCCTGTAAATGGAAGTGTACTCTCGTGTTCTATTGTATCATCGGTACATCCGCATGCTGTAAATGATACATTGTTTGCAATAAACGGAAGATTAGTTGAAAGATATCCTGTAAAAGTTGAAACTGGTGATATTCTATCGTTTTCAGCGCCAGTCGGACGTGCTAAAGATGGTCATATATTAAGTATAGAACTTATAGTTTCATATAAATTAGCAGTAGCTGATTAATTATACATTCATTTCGATATGGATGCTGAAGCTATAAGACTTAAGGAATCCATTGCCCGTCACAGTAGGGCAATAAGAGAAAAGTTACGTTCTCTCAAAGGAATGAAATTCGAAACGCAACGAGTCATGTCTGAAGTTCTTCAACCTGTAACCGAACCATTGAAAGTAATAGCGAAAGCACACCAAGACGACGACGACGACGACGAAGAAACCACAGATGATGCTAACGGATCTGATCTCGTGTCAAAGTATCTACACAAGTTTCGAACTGCTAGTTCGAGTGACATGGACAATACTTACGGCATACGTTACGAGGATAATGAGTGTAAATTGGGTAACAAGACAGTTGTGTTTAAATCTAATGGTATTCAGATAGGGACAGAAACGTATGAACCCACAGCAGGCTTATATGAATTATTATTTAAACGTTTACCTCGCAAGACATCGTACACAGATGATGATTTAGACGTGTATTCACAAATCTTACAGAATACTCAAGTTTACAGACACGGCTACTCTAGAGATGGACGTTTAAGAGCAAATCGAGGGTTCAAGTATCGTCATATCATTCGTGACCTTGTTAGTAATCGAACTGGATTTGGTTTACGTTGGAAAGAACATATACCGCAGAGAAAATTAGATTACGTCTACTGGAACGATCCGAATGAAATAATAAACAGGTTAAGATTATTAGTTGCATCGAGGGATGCAGGTAATTTGAATCACTCACCCGAGATAGAAGAAATTATTACAGAACTTAAAACATCAAAAATTATAGCATGATAAAACGTCGCATTGCAACCGAGTTACATGCACCAGCTAGAAGACGATTTTTGCGTCGTAAGATCATAAGCAAAGCAATGAACGATTTAGTACAAATAGATCTTATGGACATGTCTAATTATGCAAGAGACAATAGGAATTATAAGTATATTCTTCTTGCATGCAATTTTTATTCCAAGATGGCTTATGCACGACCATTACGTGATAAAAGTGGTATTAACGTTTCGACTGCTATGGAGGAGATATTGAATGAAATGGAATCGTTTCCGAAGAATGTTCAATCTGATAATGGAAGGGAGTTTTACAATAAACATTTCCACGAACTAATGAATCGTAATAATATTAATCATTACAGTACATTCACTCACGTTAAAGCTGCTGCAGTGGAACGTTTAATAAGAACGATCAAAATGAATTTGCATAAGGAATTTATTGTTCAAGGCTCTTATCAATAGATAAACATACTACCTAGAATTATTCATACATATAATAATACTTACCATCGAACGATTCTTATGAAGCCTGTAGAAGTTCGTGATAATTCTCTCCTCCTCAGTGTATACAAATATGATAGAAGTCTGCGTGAGAAGCGAAGATCTAGACTTCATCGTGTTGGTGACTACGTGAGGATTTTTAAGCATAAAGGTGTTATGGAGAAAGGTTATCTACCAAATTGGAGTGTTGAAGTCTTTAGGATACGTACAGTGCAAAGGACACATCCATTGACTTATCTCATCGAGGATCTGGAGGGTAAACTGTTTGAAGGAGCATTCTACGGTTATGAATTTTAGAAAACTCAATATCCAGACACGTATTTAGTTGAAAGGATTATCAGACGACGTGGTGATAGGATTCTGGTGAAATAGCTAGGATTACCTACCCGTGAATGGATTAATGAGGTGGACATTGTATAAATAAAAAAAAGCACAACTCAATAAAGAAATATAATTTTAATGATATATTGTGTTTTATTTTTTTTTGTTCACATCGATTCCTGATATCTTCTGTAACATAACGTTCATGCTAGTTTACATTGATTATATATAAATTCACATCTCCTTAACTTAAACATGATAATAACATTTTTATACTTTTTTTAAAAAAAATCATACATGATTATAGTTGAATTAACATTTAATTGTAGAGATTTTAACATAACGTACATGCTAGTTCACATTGAGTATATATAAATTCACCTCCCCTTAACGTAAACATGATAATTACAATTTGATGTAATTAGAAATATACGTTAAACAAATATCATACATGATTATAGTTGAAATAAGAGCCTTTAACATAATGTACATGCTAGTTCACATTGATTATATATAAATCCCCCCTCTCCCCTTAACGGAGACATGATAATAACATTTTGATATAATTAGTAAATATATTTTAATAAAAAATCATACATGATTATAGTTTAATTAACATTTAATTGTAGAGATCAATAAGGTTACATTGATTTCTGCTATCTAACATCTCAAAACGACATGAATAGGAAAAAATATTGCTTCCCCCCCTAACGTAAACATAAAAAAAGAAACACGTTATCTTTCAAATGAAGTAAATATGTTATTATCATGTAATTAGTAACACACTTTACAATTATACTTGAAAGTCAATTATTTCGTTTTTTGAAATACAGTAATATGTTATTATCATATGCCTAGTAATACCTTTTAACTCAGTTGTAACACACTTTACAATTATACTTGAAACTCAATTATTTTGTTTTTTGAAATACAGTAATATGTTATTATCATGTGCCTAGTAATACCTTTTAACTCAGTTGTAACACACTTTACAATTATACTTGAAACTCAATTATTTTGTTTTTTGAAATACAGTAATATGTTATTATCATGTGCCTAGTAATTCCTTTTAACTCAGTTGAATCTATGCTTTATTGAGAAAATAAAAAAAAAATTACACTTGACAATTTTCTATAGCATAATGTCCCCATGCTAATGTTGAAAATGAATTATCGGGAATGTATCGTTTTGTATCGATACCAATTAAAGCTATCTTATTAGATTCAATGGTATGAACATTATGTTTATAACTTCTGAAACATGTCTGCATGCTTCGATGTATCGTGTCAGGATGTGTAATACATGAGAGATATTGTTCAAAGGTTATGAATCTCATCGAATCCTTTGTTACACCTTTTGATTTTTTAATCACTTCAGTATCATATCGATAACAATATAATTTCGATTTCAATCCCACATATTCAGTGATCACTCTACCGGCTAGCTCATACTTGAATAATCCTGAAATTTTCTTATTTGCTAACGGAATACCATACACATTATCCATTGGATAATTCGATGTATCGAATAAATGTATATTGGTTTTCATAAATTCATATATATCGCAGCTAGATTCAAAGAGAAAAGCATCCGTGTCCGTATAGATTAAAGTTACATCTTTCAACTTTTCCTTCAGAATTTCATAATAAATATCATACATTTTATGTTTGGATAGATCCAGGATTGCTTGTCCTATGTATATTGGCTTATTCATCAATATTTCATCTCTGACCAATTCTATATCTATTAAATTTTCATCAAAAATCACATACCTTATACACGTCTGTCGAGCTAACAATTTACGCGCTCGTTTCCAGCTGGTAGCTAAATGAAATGAATTATAACGTTTTACATTCTCTATAAATTTTCCATAAACACAATTATTCATTAACTTCCATAGATTTTGGCCAAATTTCGTTTTATCTTCAATACGCTTACGAGCGTTGAGTTCAATGTAAGGATTTATCCAGTTAGATTGTTTATAACCTATTACTCTATGTATACGTGATGCAATCAAACCAAGTTTAACACATTGTTGAAAATTGAGATAATGTTATACGTATTCATTTTTATCATTCAATGTTGTTAGCAATTTTGTATACTTTTCACCTGGCGCGATTTCATTCAAAGGGCATAATGGCAAATCATTTTGTATATCATGAAGTTCCTGTGGATATTTAAAGTCTACTTCCAACACATATCCCACGTCAGAATCACCTGTAATAGACATAAAATTTATTGATTTAATTTCAGCATCAGTTAGCCACCTTATATCAGTGTATGGTAAGCTATTATTCTCCACTGTATATCCATATAAGGAATTGCAGTCTACGTACATTAAATAATTAGTTGGTTGCGTGTTATCATAGCTAGTCATGTATCTGTTATTTGCCTTTGCATACCGTTTGGATACAGTGCAAATTCCACCTCGTATTCCTTTTTCGAAGAAATCTAACATAGTCTTATCTGTTAATAATGAAATCTGTACACCAGTCGTTCTTAACATTGCATCATAAGCTAATCCGGGAAGTGTGTAATACTGACACGGGTCGAGTCCGTACAAACCGATACTTAATTCACGGAAGCGTTCAAACACGTCCGTTAAAATTAACGTATCGCTCTTAAGATATATATTTAAATATTCACCCAGATTTTTAACATTGAATTCATTCCATACCGTTCTAGCATGACTATAATCCTCATCGCTTACATGATCAAAATGATGTTTAGATGGTAGACTATTCTGGTATAATTTTTCTATAGAATCCACATACGTGTACGGGAAGACACCTTTGCGTTTCATCAGTTGTCTATGCAAAGGATTCGTATACGTATTATTGGTATAATGAAAATCATCTGGTTCTAACATATTCGAAAGGTTACTAAGGTTCGAATCCAAAAAACGATAGCTATCCAGAAATCTTAGATATATACTCATTCCATTCGAATTTGTATATCTTTTGCTAAAGGATAAGTAATTTTCAGAAGTTTGTGCAATACAGTTGATAGGTTCCGTATGGTAACCTAGTTTTTGACTATGAAATGAGCATCGTATTTTGACATGCAAGGAAAGAATATTGGTATGCATCCTGGCATTTTCCTATTTAAATTACAATGCTTATGGGCTGGGCCAACGTAACTTCCAGTCAAATGACAATGATCACGAACCTTTATACACGAGTTAAGAAATTCACGTTTGCATATGTGACATCGTGTTGCATTTTGATATTCTAGCTCATCCACATCTCTCATACTTATTTCAATTTTATTAGCATGTATATTAATGACCTGATTTGCAATTAACGTTAATTCTTTAAGAAAATTTTCAATTGCATATGGACCTTCAAATGATTTGAAACGTGTTAAATTTTTATCATAACTACAAACCAAATGTAATGCAATTGCATACGCTTCATGTTTATGGGTGGTACGTGTCCAACTTTTGCTCGATACATCTTGACACATATCTACCTTACGTAAGATACATTCTATGTCTGCATAAACCACGAATGGAACTTTTAGACATTTCGAATATGCGTTAAATTCAACGAGATCTGTTTTACCAGCCTCGGGCATTCTGATAATTTGATTCATCATACACCGCTTTTTATGACTATTTAAACGTGATTCTGATGTGAAATACAAGTTAAAATTGTTACATAACCATTTTCGCCCATTATGTTTAGTTAGCTGCTTTCCTAGCAAACGTGATAAGTCTGTTATCAGACGATAATGTCTTTTATACAACAAAAGATTAACATGGTGTGATTATATCTCTCTTGGTTGATATAAGAGAATAATCGATTTATTTTCAACACCGTATATCTTTAATGAAATATTTGAATTTTTATTCTCGAATTTTTCTACATCTTTCAATGACACGGGGAATGTTATATTCTCAAAGTTAAATTCTTTAAGAAAATCATATCTTTTATAGGATGTGGGTCGATTCCTGTTACGTTCTACAGGGTATTTGGATGTTAACAGACAGTATGGAAAGCAATATTTATCGGTATTACGAATGTTAATATCAGCTCTCTTCGATTTTATAAAGTCGGGTAATTCAGTATACATCCCGGCATTCAATGAATCGTATTGTGTCACATATATTGTTAATTTCTCAATACTGTATAAAGCTTTTGAACTGGTACGCGATTCAAAATTGTCCATATGATCTAGTATAGGATGTACAATCTTCTCTTCATACCATATAGATTTATCTGTAGATTGCAATATCACCTCAAGTTTACTGTTAAAGTTAAATGTATGAATATTATCGCTCTCTCGTGATATTATGACATATTGACAGGATAAACAGGATCCTATCTTAAGACCTGATTTATACATGTTTAAGCCCTTATCAATTTCATTCAAAATTAAAGGTTTGCATTCTGCTAAGAATATGACGGGGTCAAGTATATTAACACAGTTGTGAATTTAGTAGGTACATAATCTGTTTTTGAAGGCAGACTCACTGTGAATACATTGTAATCGTTCCGGATGGATCACGTTCGGACGGGTTTCATCTTGCTGAATCGAGGGTTGTCCAGTGGCAGTATCGGAGCATCTTGTCGCCGTTTCTGAAAAAGCAATTACAACATTCGATTAACTTTACATACGGGAACATTGATTTACATGTATGTAAGGTGGTAACAGAAATAACATACATGTTAATAACTTTTACATGCATGAATCTCAATTTTACGTAAACTCTATACTTTACATAGAACGTAAGATGCATGTAACTTTTACATATGAAAATATTTACATAATGATTATGTATTTTACACAGAGATTTCAACTATTGCTATCATCACGTAACTACAATATTCAGATAGTATGTAATTGTTTTACGTAATGCTCTCTCCCTTACATAAATGATAAAACACACAACGTAAACCATATACATGTAAAATAACGTAACTGAACTACGATATTCACATGTACGTTTTACACATATAAATTAACGTTTTTTCACCTACAACGTTACTTTTACGTGTAACAAACAAAACGTAGCTAAAATGCATGTGAAATAACGTAACTGAACTACGATATTCACATGTACGTAAATATGACACATGAAAATTAACCCTACAACGTTCACTCTCAATTACTAATACTACACGACGTGCGATAATTAACACTTTAAGTTCTAATACAACATGTACGATTTCACATTTACATGTAAGTAACTACATTATCACTTTTTTATGAAATTTTATTTAATAATTATGCTCACCTTTTGACGACATTACGGGCTGCTTAAAAAAGACACTTTATGTCGTCTGAAACCACTTTCTAGAGTTTCCTCGCCATGGTATTGGAGTATACAGTCACCACGGTTTAGTAGATCTTTCTGCGCTGCGGTCATGTGTTTGAATCTCTCCGGGAGGAAGACTTGGAATTCTGATGTTTCGACGACGACCCGTTCACCATATCTGGTCTTCACGGTTTTGACGGATCGAATGATGTGTTGAACGGACTGATCTAATTCACGTAGTTTCTTTGTGGGAAGATGTGTTCCACCTGCAGCTAGTTGATTTAGCTGGAGCATCTCATGATCTGAAACAAACATATAAGCACAAACGAATCAGTATTACTTCAACACTCTTCGTAAACAGTGATAAAAAAAAGAAATACAATATACAACTTTTCTATCTTACCTGTAGGATCCATATTTCCAGAGAATCGACTGCCTCCTCACTCCTCCGTACCGGGGTATTTATTGAGAGAGGCTCCGCCCCTCCTTCCGGGAGAGCTGTTACTGTCTACATATTACGCTATGACTTTAAAGTTGTTACTACTGACTACGTTATGAGTTAAAACTTATTACTAGTAACTTTATTATCATAGTTTAAACTTTATATAGATCCAGCATTTTTTACACCCCCCCACCGTATCTCTCCTTCCCAAACACCATGTTGCGTGCGCACACTAACTGTGATTCGTTCCCTACATCTTGGAGGGGGGATATAGTTACACATTTCTTTACACACACATACTTGTACAAAATATATTTTTCTGAACATGTGATTTTTTTACATTTGGTATACTAACACATTCATAGTATTGTTTCATCATTCATACAAATATATAGATTCATTCGTTTAATTTTAAAATATATTCTTTTTTTCCTAGCGTTATTTGACAAAATTAGACTTCGCTACAGCAATAAGAGTGTTTTGACCACCCCTGTCACCAGTCTGGAGAGATTAACTCTTTTTTTTTCTCTGACCCGCATTCCGAGAAGGGTGAAGTTCAGTGGAGTATTCGTAATACTGAGGGGGGATTATCTAGACAATTTTTTTATGTTGAGGGTGATATCTTATCCTGGATAGTTAGGATATCTACACTATAGATCCCTACTTGCGTATATATATTATCATATTGATTGATCAGTTTGTATTACTCATATATACTTAAAGACGAGATACTTTTCTCTCGTTATCTTAATCATTTTTAAATAGATGGTTAGTGCTTTTGTTTTATTTTCGATGTTATGTTCCACTTTTATCATGCTTAGAGGGAGCATTCCTTTGTCATGAAACCCTTTCACACAGATTTACATTTCCATTCTTATACTTTTCTCTCAATATTTTTTTATCATTCTTAAAGAGATGGGTAGTGCTTTTATTTTATTTGCATTTGCTATGTTCCACTTTTATCATGCTTAGAGGGAACATTCCTTTGTCATGAAACCCTTTCACATAGATTTACATCTCCATTCTTATACTTCAATGTGGAACAGATTTATATTTTCTTATACCTCGATGTGGGAATGGAATTTAACCTTCTTCTTAACCTTACATCGCTCTTAGATACATAGCTCAAGGCTGGATTCTGGTTAGGGAACACCCCTTGCCAGAATGTCTTATTACATTTATTTCATAAATCTCTCCCAGTACACCTACCTAATCATTCTCTCGATATTCTTTTATCTAAAGAATAACGATACTGCATCATATATCATACACTAAACGTAATAGATATCAAACCCTAGACTCGATATTCATACATGAGAGTTTAAGCACAGACATCGAAAAATTACTATCAACACATTTAATTCAAACATCCCCCCGCCGAACCCCATATCGAACCCTAGACTCGATATTCATACATGAGAGTTTAAGCACACACACATCGAAAATAATTATTATCAACACATTTAATTCAAACACCCCCGGAACCCCGTTACCCATCCACCCATCACACATCACACACACATCATCATCATCATCATCATCATCATCATCATCATCATCATCATCATCATCATCATCATCATCATCATCACCCCCCCTCAAACACATCTCACTGCACAGGGGAGAACGGCACTACGCCAACACTCCCCTTCTTTTACACCTCAATATTCACATAGGAGAGTTCTAAATCAATGAGCATTCTACATCACTCATATATTAACACAGAGGAGAGTTCAGCATCATATCTACACTGTGCTGATTCTCTCAATTCTATACTACTGCTGTGGTCCAGTAGATTGTTATATCCCGACGTTTCGACAAAGATTGCGCTTGGCATCTTCCAGAGGGGTTATCCGTGTTAGAACTCGAATGATTCGGTAACCGGCAAGCAGTAAGAGTTGAGTCGCCTTGCTTTAACGGGGCGGTGTGTTTTCTGCCACAGCAACTAGCCGCATTGTATGGCTATTAATATGGCAATAGAGATAATGGGTGGAAGCAAAGGAGACTCCGACTGATAGGCATTAACCGTACTGCAGTTACGTACATGCACAAAACATCAGCTATTAAATTATACGGTGTGTTTGTAAAAAACTGTTAGACTAAAACATTCTGAAGTAGGCACATCCTAAGGCACCAACTTTAACATTTCTAACATACACTCCTATACCTACCTCCCTGCATTAATTTGTATCCAACATCTGAAATAGTACCACCACAAACATTTTCACGGCCCTTTCAAAGCTCGCTGTTAAAGACACGACTAGTCTGTCAATTTTATATTTATTAATAGTCATTTATATCTCACATATATTTTAAGCATCTGATAACTTCTATAATCACGAATTTATTTTCAACCACTACTTCCTATGTACTTACAGTGAGTAAAGAAAGTGTTGTATTCCACTCAAAATTTGATACTTCTTGAAAATTTACCTGTATGCTCCCTGAATTAATAGACAACGTACTTTTACAAAAAGAGAGTATACATACCAATCTGATTTCTTTCGAATTGCAACATTCAAACGAAAAGTAATCAAATATTTCACGAAATATTTGCATTCAGATTTTTTTTCTTTTTTCTACGAGAAGAAGCTTTTCAAAACAATATACCAACTTAAAGTAGCTTTATGTGAAAAACTTTAAGATTTTCATTTTCTGAAAAATGACTCCCGCATTCTTATACAAAATATAGTATATGTTTAGGTTATTTTGGTAACAAATTAAATATATACCTTAAATTCTCCATGAGTAGTCTACTAGGTCCTTTTCACTCTAAAATTCTCTTGAATAGACAATAAGCCGCAAAATATATAAAAAATAATACGTTATAAAGAAATTGATGCCTTAAAGGACACAGTTTATATGAAGCCATAATGTTCCTTGCTTCTTTTACTCCTTTCCCTTACATCTTGGTTTGATTCCTTTCCTTTTTCTCCTAGACAAAAACAAGGACATAGCCGCTAGGCCTATTACCATTGAACCTACAAGAAGTTTATCGTAATAGAGGGGGAACGTGTTTGTGTGTTCAATCTCACAAACCATTCAACCAATTTTGATAACCTTCACTGTGCTACTGCCCTATTCGTTCTGAAATGGCGCTATAAAATGTTTCTAATATACGGTTCGTGCTTCATCTAGCTGTAATTCAAATTACAGACACTATCATTTGCTTGGACTGTGTCTTAGGTTATTTAAATCTTCTATTCGCCTCTCGCTTCAGTTTTGCATATTCTGGTATAGATCTCAGGAGTCTCTCATTTCTGAGTGTGGTAAATTTTGAAAATATATATTTGTATTGTTCCACGTTTCGTACTCATGTTAGATGATTTGATTTCTACACTTTATTTATTGAATCTGATCTTGTGCTGCATTTTAATATTCATCGAGGTCCCAGTTAAGTCATTCAATTGGTTTATTATTCGCTACATAATGATATATGACATTTTACGCGTTAGAAAATTGAATGTTCACACAAGTTCAAAGTTTGGTCTTTCAATATTATCTTCGAGGGGACTGGTTTTATTTCTTCTACAGATATTTTCACTGTAAAATGTTGTGCAACTATGTACATGTATATGCTGTCATTGTTGGTTCATCTTCGGTTTTTTTCCAGCAGGATCGGATCCGCTGAAAATAAAATGGCTTTTAAAAGTCTCTTTCCTAATCTAATTCTACCTGTAATCGAAAAACCGTGTCGTACTCCACTAAGTACAATTAGTACGGACTCTCGCTGAGCAATCATCCCTTTATGCAATGTTTTTGGATTACTATTATTAAATGCGATGGTGTTTCTTTAATCTCCTAGATATCCTATAGTTTTGTTCTCGAGACCTAATGAATACTCTATGCCAATCGACAAGCGATGCATGTGTTTCCAGGTTATATTCCCTCACTCCAGTTGGTTAGGGTGAATATGTTGTCTATTCGACTTTTTCCCTTTCTGAAGCTTGATTATTTGTCCTGGTATGTTGAAGCTACTGTTTACTTTTATTTAAGGGATAATCTTGAAATAGTTCTCAGGAGTGCGCAGTGCGATATGATGCACCTTTATTTATTGGGTGATCTTTTTATATAAGTACTGTTTCTAGTTTCCTAATTTTCCAATTTTGAGATTCCGCCTTGCCTCTAATCATATGGTAGAAACTTACAAATTATTTCTTTAAAATTATTGGTAAAAATTTAATTACCTCAATATGTATATTGCCTGTCCCGGAAGTTCCGTAATTTTCGCTTTTCCAGTGACTTCTTTTACTTCGGTACCATCTATATTACTTACAGCTATTAAACATGAGTCGCATTTGTTTATTTTTATTTCCTAATTAGTCTATGAATATTTGAAATAATTTTCTACTGTCTCATCAGAAGTTATTTGCAGTTTTAGTTTTTCTGCCTCTTCCAAGCTTAAGTTATCCTTTAATTTAAATATATTATTTTATCCATGGGAATTCTGATGTATTTGTACTATATATTGCTTCGAATGTCTAATCTTAAAACAGTATGACTGCATGAGTTGAAAGTGCTGCGAATGTTTTTCAGCTCTTGCTTCATTTCATTTTGCTGCCCTTCGTACTTTTTATTCATAAATTTCAACTAGATTTCAATTTGCTTTTATTTAGTTCTTGATATTCATTTCAGACACTATTTCACTTTGTCTTCTCAGTTTCATTAGGTACCATTACGTATTTTCTGCTTTAAGTAGTGGGTTTTTATTTCCCATTCTCCTTCAGTTTGCCTTTTTAACTTTTCTTCATTCGATTACCATTCATTCTGCACCTGTTAACTCATCACTTGCTAACCTGTTTCGTATTGTTCTTCATTTATATTGTACCTTTTAGGTCAATTACCATATTATTTGCTTTTAATATTATGCGAAATATTAGATCGCTATATCTGTGACAGACATCCTGGATGTTCACTGCCGTCGTTAGCAAATTTCCTCATTTTTGGGTTCCCAAATACGAGGAGCGGCTGAAAAGTCCCATTTCACCTATAGAGTTGACGCCGCTGACCAAGTTTGGCGGACAGCATCATATTGTCACCCGAGCATCGGAATTCCCGATAGAACCAGCTGCCAAGACGGGAAGCATTCAGGCCACGGCTAACCATTTATCTCGTGTCACTAACTGAGGGGATGATTAGAAGAGCGGCACGACCGTCTCTTTCCCCTCCACTGATGTCTGGAACCTTCGGGGTGATTCACGGAACCACGAGACTTCCAGAAACGGCGATCTTCATATAGAAAGCGGCTGCAGTTGGCGGGTCAGTTCAGTTCTTGTCGAGCAGCCTTGAGGAGCGCCGAGTGAGTGAACGGACCGGAAGACTGTGTACGTGTATCCGAGGAGTTGCACGTAATTGTCAATGTAGGGTGGACCTGTGACAATCAAACTGGTATATTGTAATTGTGTGCGCTACGTAATTCTGTGTAATCGCCAAAGTGTTTCAACTGTAATTCGGTGGAAAAAAGAACATTTTGAGTTTGTGCAATTGGACCTTTAATTTCACGAACCAACGAAGTCACAACTGGAGTCAGAAGTGGGATGACAAGGTCACCGAACATAATGGCCATGGAATCGGCATTGGAAAAGATTTTGGAGAATATGATGGAAATGAAGGCCGAACTGACCTCGGAAATGAAGACGGCAAATGGCAACGTCATTGGAGACTGCGAATAGCAACTTGGCCGAGAAGATGTACGAATTAACAGCGAAGACTGAAACGGCAAACAACAATCTGGCCGCGTAACTGTAGGAAATGAGAACGGCGAGCGATAGCCTGGCCGAGAAGATAACCGAATGGACCATGGAGAAGAAAGCAGCATACGAGGCCCTCGTTGCAAAGTTTGAAGAGCAGTTGACCGGCGTGAGGGATGACGTCGTGGAGCTGGGCAAGCGGATGTGTCAAATGGACGAGTGCATTGAAGATCTGGCGGTCCGAGTAAACGAGCTGGAGGGACAGGCCGACAGCAGTCCCTGAATGCCATGGTGGAGGACGTCGTCGGCAGGAGGTTAAAGGATATAAAGGTCGACGCGCCGGGACGCGACACAACATCTGCGCGCGTCAAACCTCCTAAATACGACGGCGCGACAACTTTCGAAGTCTTGCGCCGCCAATTCGACGCAGTGGCCAAGCACAACAAATGGTCACCAGAAGAGGAGGCCACACAGTTAATGGCCAGCCTCCAGGGACGGGCCACGGAAGTGCTGAACGCGGTACAGACAACGGCGGTGCCCAAAGACATCTGGGAGGCCCTGGAGAATCGTTTTGGAAACCACCGGATAGCCGAAGCTTACCGCACCCAGCTAAAGGCAAGGCCACAGCAGCCAGGGGAGACGCTGCAGGAGTTCGCCCTGGCAATTGAGCAGCAGGCTAGCAAGGCCTTGGTAGACCTTCCACTGGAGTTCATATCCCTGGAAGCCGCCTACAAGTTCGTTGACGAGGTACGAGACGCCGAGATATGGCAACACCTAATGCTCGGCAACTACAAAACCATTAACGAGGCGCTGACGGCAGCACTGAGGTTGGAGGCGGTCAAGGTGACGGCTACCCCGACGTCAAGAACGAGGAGTGTCGGGTACGCCGGAGACAGAAGTCTAGCCGAGGGACACCGGCAAAGACCTAGTAACCTGTGTTGGGGATGTGGACAGCCGGGACACCTGGAGAGAGACTGCCCACAAATAAATAAATAAATAAAATCTGAATATTCTACCCCGGCACCTAGACAACTATACCGGGGCATATATCCAAATTTTCTCTTTATTTTTCCATAAAATCCTTACAAATGTTATAATTATACAAATCTCTCAGAAAACTACTCTACAAAAATAAAATGAAATAAAATAACAGAAATAAACACAAAAAAGCAAAAAACAAAAGAAAACAACTATAAAAATTACAAAATCCTTATTTCCTAAATCTATATCTAAATCTACTAATTCTGTAGTCCACCATGGCCTCTGCCATCACTCTCTCTCTCCGCCGCCCATGCAGTCAACTCCATTGTTAGATTATTCAATAATTCTTCCCGTCTTATCCTATTTTGTATTCTAGAACTCCTTCTTGGATCTTGTACTATTCTTCGCCTATTATCAACTCTTTCTCCTTTGAATATTTTTACCTCCCATGCTTTCTTACTTACAAAGTTAGTCAAAACTTGTAATTTATTTACCAATTGTTGATCTCGAATTATGTCATATACGATATATCCTGCTAGCGCATGCCTCTCTTCTTGTTGGTGAATTGCATATCTTCCACATTCAAATACTACATGTTCAGGATTATCTTGTTTGTTACATAATTCACATATATCATTTTCAGTTTTATTGATTTTCTTCCAATAGGTCTTATAAGGTCCGTGTCCAGTTATATAATGTATAAATCCCTTTGTTGGTTGAATAAAATTCAATTTTAGTCTCTCTTTGACGTTCTGAAAAATTTCAAACACTCTTCTACCTTCTAGACTGTCTGTCCATTCTTTTTGCCATTTATCTTTTAAACTATTTTTAATCACCCAAGATTTGTTTGTTCTGACTCCAGTTATATTATAAACTTTTTCTAAGTTTCCTTTTTTCGCCCAAAATTTTGCGCCCTTCAATCTTATTAATAAATCAATCGGCCAAATGGCCGTTGTTACTAGCAATGCCATAGTTGGTGTTGTTTTTACAGCTCCTGTCAGACGTAATAATACTTTTCTTTGCGTTCTTCTCAACAATCTTCTTATTTGTACATCATCCATCCTTTCTGCCCAAACTGCTGCCGCATACGTCATAATTGAAGCAAAAATGGTGTTATGATATATCTGTATGTTACGCAATGGAAGTACAAAATTTAAATTGGTTATTCTTGCTAGCTTAAGCATTATTTTCTCTGTTTTCTGCCTAATATACTCCGTGTGTTTTCTGAAATGAAATTTTTCATCTATCATGATACCCAAATATCTCATCTCTTTTTCCCGTTTAATGTTCTGATTATTTATCTTCACTGTAGGATCCCGCTTTAAATTTCCCTTAAAAAGCACATAATTTGACTTGTTTGGTGCAATTTTTAGTTTTGTTCTGAAACACCAATTTGATAATGTATTTGTAACTTCTCTTGCTTTATTTTCTAGCTCTAGTCTGCTCTGTCCATCCATCATTATGACTATGTCATCAGCATACGCTATTACATCCAAAACCTTATGATCTCTTTCCAGTAGTTCTAATAAATCTTCTGATAAAATATCCCAAAAGAGGGGCCCCAAGATAGAACCCTGAGGGCAACCCTTGGTTATCTTCTTCCTAGTTTCAAAATTTGATCCACCAATGAATACTTCTCTATTGGAACAATAATCCTTTAATAAATTATAAATAGTACTTGAATATTTCTTGTCTTTTAAAATGCCGAAAAAATACGGCCACCATAAATTATCAAAAGCGCCCGATATGTCCACAAATAATCCAATTACATAATTCTTTTGGCTTTTTGACACTGTTTCTTGAATTTTTAATATTGCATCCTCAGTTGAATATCCCTTTCTGAAACCAAATTGTTTATTATTCATACCCAGCATCAACCTATTTTCCATTATTCTTTTATATATTAACTGTTCAAAGATCTTGCCAATAGCATTTAATAAACATACTGGTCTGAAAGATTTTGGTTGCGTTCTGTCCTTATCTGCTCCTTTGCACAAAATTACAACCTTTGCCTCCTACCACAAGTTTGGAAATCTCCCTCTTGCCAAACAATCATTAAACAAGAAACACAAAAACAAGACAATTTCTTCTCGTAGATTATACAAGACTTCATTTATAATACCATCTGGACCAGGTGCCTTCTTCTTTTTTAACTTCTGCAGAATTAATTTTATTTCTGTAATATCAAAGGGATAAACAGGATTTCCTGTATACTGCAACATCATCTGGTTTCTTTTTTCAACATGAATATCATCATCTTCTTCCTCTTTATCATCTGGAAATAACGTATGTAATAACAATTCCACCGATTCTTTCCCACTTTCTGTCATCTCCCCATTACCCTTATCTAATGTGGTTAAGATTTCTGGCTTCTTAATTTTATCCATAATAATTTTATACGGTTGTCCCCAGACATCTTGTTTTAAATTATTTTCAACGAACTGTTCCCAATGTTGTTTTCTGGTGTCTTCTAATAATTGTTTATACTTTTGTTTGGCCTCCCTATAATTCTTTAAGTTCTCTTCTCTTTCCGTATGTATGTTTGATTTTTGATATATTCTTCTTAATTTCCTTGCTAACGATCTCAGCTTCTGCAATCTATCTGTCCATTTTATTTTATCCTTATTATTAGAAATTGTTATCTTTGGAACGGATTTTGATACTGCTACTTTTATTGCTTGTGTTAAATTTATTGCATCCAAATCCACTGATATTCCCGTATACTGTAAATTTAAATCCTTAAATACTTGCTTCATCTTATCCCAATTTGCTCTTTTATAATTATAACGTAATTCTATTTCATGTTCTTCTTGAATTACTTCCCTATTCAATATATAATCAAAATAAATCAAATTATGATCACTTGTGGTCTGACCCTGTGTGACCCACCAATTTCTAATCTTCTTCTCCGCTGTTGCTGACGCTAAAGTAATATCTATATTTTCTTCAGCACCTGCTCTATTTTGAAAGGTTGGTGGATTACCATCTTTATTTATTACATATAAATTTAATTCCGAGATATGTTCTTCCAGTTTCTCCCCTCTTTCATCTGGTCTTTTACTGAACCACCAAGTTGATTTTGCATTACAATCACATACATGCATGATTTCTTTATTTCTGAATTTATTATGAATATTTTGTAATTTATATAGAAAGGGTTCAATATCCAAACTATATTGAAAATAATAATTTGCCAATATAAAACTTCCATACTTTGTTATAACTTCAATGCAATTAACATGCGTATCCAGAAATTGCGCTATGTTTACTATTTGCAAATCTTGCTTGAAAATTACTATTGCTGCCATTGCCTTTTCCTGAGATAAGATTTGTCGGGATCTTAACGGCATATATGGAATTTTGGAATTTACCACATACGGTTCTTGAATACAGATAATATCTAATTTTAATTCTTCTGCAATTTTTCTTATTTCCGCCATAACCAATTTACTTCTTTGCCCATTTATCTGTGCAATTCTTAAGCTTTCCTCCATGAGTTACTTCCTAAATTTAATCCACCAAATACATCTCTTCTTACTTTTGCGAAATTCTCTCTATTTTCATTTACTTCCTTTGCCATATTATGATTGAAACTTCTTATATTGTCCTTAAATTTATTTACTTGGGCTATTTTATATTTATTTTGTTTAGAAGCTATAGATTTATTTGTGTTTACAGCTGATAAACATGTTGCTATAATATTTTCCGATTTATTAGATTTATTTGGAATTTTTTGTGCATTGGTCTTATAAAACGTTGTTTCTGGCTTAAAGCTAGGATTAAAATTGGCGGTTTTTACTACATTATCCTTTACGACATCTTTTTTAACAATCTCCGATCTATTTAATCCTGAATGTCTAATTTGTGCATAACAATGTGGCCAGCTTGCTGCTGAATCAAATACAACTCGACCATAACATAGAACAAGATTATTATATAATTCTTCTAGATCTAATACCTCTCCCCTTCTCTCAGAAACAATATTTAACAACAACATTAATTCTTCTAGATCTGTTGGTAGATTTTTTGTTCTTGAATCCATCCTTTTAACTGCATTTGGAACTGGAATCATAATTTTATCACCATTTTCATGAGCTCTTCTTGTAATATATCTTAATGCCGCAATTAGTGTCTTGGGTTCTTCTAATCTACTTAACTTCAATGTTTTTTCAAAATTATTATAAATTTCCTTAATATTAAACTCTTCGGTCTTTTCTTTCGTATCCTTTTGATTTATTAACGACCATTCTCCCTGTTCTCTATCCTTCTCAAACACAAACTCAACTTCTTCAACTTCGTCTACAACTTGAACATTCTCCTTTCTTTCCTCTTCTTCGCCTACTTTTTCATATATTATTTCATCATAATTTATTTCAACATTCCTTCTTGTATTCCTCTTCTTATTCTTCTTTATTGGTAAGTTAATATTTTCTTCACTGTTGACCATAATCAATTCGGGAAACAAATCTTTCTAACATCATATTATAAGTTGAACAATTCCCCTTGCCTCCGCAAATCTTGCCTCTCCTCTTGCAAGGAATACAACATTCTTCTCTTTTCTCACATTCATTCCTCAGATGTCCAATTTCTCCGCATTTTCCACACACTTTATTATTTTCCCTACAGGATTTCTTGACATGACCATAATTATAGTAATTCAAACATTTCGGTACAGAGATGAAATTCTTTACCAGGAAGATCAGCCGGAAGAAAGAGTAAGGTCCGGCTTGCAGAGGACCACGTCGGTGAAATCACCACCATCCCCTCGAGTGACGCTGCGTGCCGTCAGCCGGCGTATGGATGACAGCCTCATCGCGGACGGCTGAATAAGAGCGAAGCCTTGCGGCGTGCTGGTGGAGACCGGGGCGTCCGAGACAACCATTGGACCTGACGTGGCGAAGGGTTTGCCGACGAGTAAGTCGAGCCGACCATACCAGCTTGTGACGGCATTGGGTTACACCAAACCTGAGGAAGAAGGAGGCCCTGCTAAAATTGACGCTGGGAAGGAGTGCCGTACATCTGTGGGTGTTCGTCGCGAAGGTGGCTTAGGAGGTGATACCGGGATTGGATGCCCTCAGGAGCTACGAGGCGACGGTCGACATCGGCAGAAAGGTCCTGCGGCTCAATGGAGAAGCGGTGATACTCCGGCAACCCAATGAGCTCCTTGGAATCTGCAGGGTCACCTTGAAGGAAGACGTGGTGGTCCCAGTGAGGAGCGAGGTGGTGGTGACGGCACTACTGGAAAGCCAGAGAACTAGGAACATGATGCTGAACCAGAAGACGCCTGTACACGGAATATGTGTAGCCAGTGCATTGCTGCCGTGCCGAGAGGAGGTGCCAGTGAGACTGCTAAATGCAACGGACACCGACCACGACGTCCAGGCCAGGACGGATTTGGGAACGTGCGAGCCCGTTGTGAGCGTAAAAGCTATCGACAAGACCCAAGAGCCGGAGCCGACGCAACACCTGTGCACCGGCTAGAAGGCTTACTGGAGAGGGTTGCCGACCACCTGACCGCAGAACAGCTGGAGAAAGATCAACAATTGCTGAGGCGATACCAGCGCATCTTCAGGCAAGGCCACAGTGACTTCGGCCGCACGTGTAAAGTGCTTCACCGCATCGACACCGCGGACGCCCGCTTATTTGGCAACCACCTAGACGCGTTCCGGGCGATACGAGACATGCTGGAGGACATGAGATCAAGGGGAGTGATTGAAGAGTCTGACAGCCCTTGGTGTGCCCTTGTAGTCTTGGTGACGAAGAAGAACAGTGACCTGCGCTTCTGCGTAGACTACAGAAAGTTGAACGCTGTCACCGGGAAGGACTGTTTCCCTTTACCCCGGACTGACGACACCCTGGACACGCTAGCTGTGCGCAGTGGTTCTCGACCCTGGACCTGAAGTCGGGCTACTGGCAAGTAGCCCTAGGCCCGAGAGACAAGGAACAGACCGCATTCCCGACAGGCCAAGGGCTCTGGCAGTTCACAGTTATTCCGTTTGGCCTCTGCAACGAACCAGCTACCTTCCAACGCCTCATGGGTTCTGTGATGAGAGGACTGACTTACGACACCTGCCTGCTATACATGGACGACGTCATCGTCGTCGGCAAAACTTTTGAAGACCATCCCCAGAATCTGAGTAAGGGTCTACAGAGACTGCAGTCGACCAACTTGAAGCTGAGCGCGAAGAAGTGCCAGCTCTTCCGCAAGGAAGTTAACTTGTTGGGCCACATAGTCTCAGTAAACGTGGTGGCCACAGTCCCGGAGAAGACACAGACTGTGAGAGATTGGCCTCGCCCAAGGGATAAGAAAAAGTTGTGCAGTTTCCTGGGGCTGTGCAGTTATTACCGACGCTTCATAAGGGGACTCTCAGACATCGCCAATCCCCTCACCTGCCTGACAGAGGAACACTGGCGTTATGTGAGGACGGAGGACGCCGAAGCCGCATTCCAGCACCCGGTGCAGTGCTCCAATTTTGGGTATACCACAGCTAGGTGGCGTCTTCATTGTGGACACCGACAACAGTAACCATTGCATTGGACGCGTTCTATCGCAGATCCAGGACGTTTTTGAGCGGCTAATAGCCTACTACAGCTAGACGCTATCCAAGGCAGAGATGAACTATTGCGTCACTCGACGAGAGTAACTGGTGGTGGTGAAGATATTGGAACACTTCTACAAATACCTGTATGGTCAGCTATTCCACCTGATGACTGTCCGCTCCGCCTTATCCTGGCTATTGAGCTTTAGAAACCTGGGAGGCCAGACAACACGTTGGGTGCACAGGATGCAGGAGTATGACTTCACCTCGGAGCATCGTAGAGGGAGAAGCCAAGGTAACGCATACGCTATGTCCCGAAGACCCTGTCCTGAAGAGTGCGGCCATTGCACAAGAGTGGAAGAGAAGTAGCGTGCCGCAGCAGTCCGAGCAGTCACGGTAGTGCCTGCGGACGGCTGTGATAGCGCAGGCCTGAGGAGGCAGCATCTGGCGGACGCAGAATAGGGGTCAATCTTGAGGGAAGTGGAGGCAGGGACAAGACCGGCCTGGGACGACATAGTACCGAGGAGCACCACCTACAATTCGTACTGGGCCCAATGGGACCCGTTGAAGACCAGGGAGGGCGTGCTGTTCCGGGTATGGGAATCACCCGATGGGAAGGCGCAGAGAGAAGAGTTGGTACTTCCCCGGAGTAAGGTCCCGGAAGTCTTGGAGGAAGTGCACGCCTGTACTTCTGAAGGAAACCTGGCAGCGCTACTACTGGCTGAGTTTCCGAGCAGACGCTGAGAGATGGTGCCCTCAGTGTCACGTGTGCGCAGGCCCCCAGACTAGGAGCCGGGGTTGCATGCAGCAATACAACGTCGGAGCGCCATTCGAACGGATCGATGTTAACATAGCTGGACCATTCCCAGTGTCCGACCGAGCCAACAATTACCTACTGGCGGTCATAGACTACTTCACCAAGTGCCTGGAGGTGTATGCCATCCCGAACCAGGAGGCAAAGACTATCACAAACTGCCTCGTGGAGCAAGTGTTCTGCCAATTTTGGGGTGCACAAGACCCGCACGACGCCTCTACATCCCCAATCGGATGGCATGGTAGAAAGGTGCATCAAGACCTTAGAAGAAAACCTGAGGGAGTTCGTGGCCAGCCATCAGCGAGAGTGGGACGTCAAGGTGCCACAGTTCTTGCTGGCCTACCGCTCGTCTACACACGACACAACTGGGATGACGCCAGCCAATTTTCAGCCGAGAGTTACGGCTCCCTTGTGACCTGGCTTTTGGAACCCCTCCGGAAGTGAAACAGCCAGCGACCGAGTATGTGGAGAACCTGGTGGACCACCTTCACGACATGCACGAGATGGCTCGCCAGAACATCCAGAAGTCGAGCGACCGTATCAAGACTCGATACGACAGGCAAGCCAAAAGCCAAGGGTTCCAGCAAAGTGACCTGGTCTGGTTGTATCACCCTACCCGGACCAAGGGACGCTGCCCGAAGCTTCAGCAGCCGTGGCAAGGACCGTGCCGTGTGGTGAAGAGGACTAACGACGTGGTCTACCGCATCCAGAAGGTTCCCGTAGGGAATATATTTGTGGTACACCTGGATCGCCTCGTACGTTACGATGGTGCTGTGCGGGACGACCAGCCTTGAGGAGGGAGCAGTGTCACCCAAGGATCGGAATCCCCGATAAAACCAGCTGGCAAGTAGGGCCAGACGGGAAGCATTCAAACCACTCATACCCATGATTAGAAGGGCGGTACGAGCCCTGTACCGTCTCTTTCCCCTCCTCTGATGTCTGGAACCTTCGGGCTGATTCACTGAGCAGCGAGACTTCCAGAAACGGCGATCTTCCTATAAAAAGGGGCTGCAGTTGGCGAGTCAGTTCATTTCTTGGCGAGCAGCTGTGAGGAGCCCCGTGTGAGTGAACGGACCGGAGGACTGTGTACGTGTATCAGAGGAGTTGTACATGATTTTGAGTGTAGCGTGGACCTGTAACAGACGAACTGGCGAATTGTAATTGTGTACGCTACGTAATTCTGTGTAATTGGCAAGTGTTCCAACTGCAATGCGGTGGAAATATGGAACATTTTGAGTTTGTGCAATTGGACTTTTAATTTCACGAACCCACAAAGTCACAATATAGTTTAACTCTAGACTAGCTTGTAGTCATAGTTACAGAGAAACAGCTTGTTTAGTATTTTAATGACAGCAATTTAAACAATGCAATTGCAGAATTTCCACGAAAAAGGAGGATTTGATAAAACGGGTAGTGATTAAATACTTCTATTTAAAAGACTTAACCCCCAAAGAAATAAAGGAGGAAGTGAACAGTACAATGAAAAACTTTTCCCCTTGACACAAAATGCCTAAAAGGTGGGTTGCAGAGCTTAAAGTGGATCTAACTTCATTAGTGATGAGCCTCATTCTGGAAGCCCTGTGGAAGTCACAACTCCAGAGATCATTGAAAAAATTCATCCTTTATTAAAGGAAGACCGCAGATTGAAGCTGCTTGAGATAGTAGAGTCTGTAAGCATATAAAAAGAACGTGCACATAATATTTTAAGCAATGTTTCGGGCTTCCACAAGGTCTGTGAAAGCTGGATATCCTGTTTGTTGACAACTGACCAGTAGTTGCAAAGAAAAACTATTTCTGTTACGAATTTGAAGCTCTGCCGGAAACATTCCAGTGAAGTTTTGAGGCAGCTTATAACCTTGGAAGAAACTCAGGTATATCGCTACACTCCAGAAGATAAATCACAGTCAATGCAGTGGATTGCGGCAGGTGAACCAACTCCAAAATGGCAAAGTCAATTTTGTCAGCTAACAAGGTTACGGCGAGCGTTTTCTCGGATTCATAGAGAATTATTTGTATTGATTGCTTGCAAATGGTAACAATATCACTGGTGACTACTACTCAAGCATACTGCAAGTATGAGTGATGAGGTGAAAAGATACAGACCTCATTCGGCAAAGAAAAAGTTTTTGTTCCTTCACGACAATGTTCCGGCTTATCGTTCAGTCACTGCAATGGGAAAAATGTGCGAATTGCTTGAACATCTAACCTATTCGCCAGATCTAGCATCCAGTGAGTACCACCTGTTCCCGGACTTCAAAAAATTTCTTGGAGGACCACAATTTCACAGCAACGAATAAAGGCGGTGAACAGCTATTTTGAGGATCATGATAAATGGCACTACAGATACAGTTTAATTAAATTAGTACGCCGATATAACGAATATATTAATTAGCCTTTCTGGAGATTATATTGGGAAATAAGGTTCTTCTGTTCATCTAGTAGGGTAGGAAGTTCTGTAGGAATTTTATGAAGAGTCCTATAGGTTGAGTAACGAGAAAATTAAGTTATAGTATTGATAATGGTTTGCTGCATGGTTCACAGTGTGGAGGCCTCTCTAAGGAAAATAGGCAATCATGTGTAAGCTTTGTATGTCCAATTCTAAGTCTGGAGCGTAATATTTGCTATTTTGGACTTGTATGTTTATCTAGACACTGAATAGGAGATGTGTTTAGTTTCACTTGTCGGAGTTCACAATGTACATTGGTTTCTAGCCAATGATGTTCCTATTCCTGATTTATGTCATTTTTGATATGGCTTATAACATCTTCATGTGGAATAGGCATTGGGGGGTATACTGGCGGTTGTTTTGCTGCTTCATTAGCAGCTTCATCAGCCTGGCAATTTCCGGCTATTTCTAGGTGGGATGGTATCCACGTCAACAGTATTTTTTGTCATCTAGAATAAATTTAATGTATAAATTTTGGATATCCTTGATTATTAATTTAGTGGACGACAAATCTTGGAGGGACAATAAAGCACTCAAGTAATCTGAGTAAATCACATATTTTGTTTACATTGAAGTATATAATGCTTTTTACTTTCATATAATTCACTAGAGAATATTGTGTAGAATTCTGGTAGTTTATATAGCATGTAACCTTTTGCGATACAACAGCACAGTCACTTCCGAACTGAGAATGGGAACCGTCAGTATAAATTTCCATATACACAGGTTAGTGTGCATTTATATCTTTAAATAGTTTCTGGTACCCTGTTCTGTCCACTTGACCTTTAATGTATTCAGACATTTCCAAACTTATCTTTGAAACTGAAAGTCTCCATGGGGGAATTTCATTTTTACTAGTTCTGCATATTAACAAGGGAAGTTCTAGTCTAAGTTGTTTCAATTAATAGGAAATTCTCTGTGTATATGGAGCTGCAAATATTTGTGATGTTTCGTCTGTTGTAATGTATCGGGCATCGGCGACTTTAGATGGATTAATAAATGCAATTGATCTTAACAGGTATGTAAGGCTTAGCTGTTTTCTTTTTACTTCAAGGGGCGGTTCATCTGCTTCAATCTGTAAGCTTTCAATTGGACTTGTGCGATGAACTCCAAGAATTATTCGTAGTGCTGTTGGATGTATCACATCAAGCATTTTAAGTGTCCTGGGTTGGGCAGAATTATAGATTATACAAACATAATCTAACTTGTTTCGAACTAAACTTTTGTAGGTCATACTAGGAACATAGTAATCTGCACCCCAGTTGATGGCTGCCAATGTTTGAGAATATTCAGAAGTTTTTTTACAACTATCCCGAAGTTGTTTAATGTGAGGGACCCATGTTAATCTTGGATCAAATTTAACACCGAGTAGCTTTATTGCTTTAACTACTTAAATTTTATGACTATGGACATGTGTTACAGGTTCAATAGATTTTTTCCTAGTTATCAAAAAAAAAAAAAAAAAAAAAAAAAAAAACTATACATTTACTTTTGTTCATTGAAAGTTTTAATCCAGTCTCTTGTAACCAAGTCTCAATATTTGATATCATTCCCTCTAACAGTTTTTCCGTAGTAGATATATTTTTACCTTGACAAAATATTATGAGATCATCTGCAAAAAAGGTTGATTGTACATGTGCTTGAACGTTAGATATTATGTCATTGAGAGCAACTAGGAATTGCGTCACATTTAATACAGAACCCACATTGTTTATACATACTCTTTTGGAAAGTTGGTCTTTAGGTCTTACTTGAATATTCCTACATTTCAGAAAATTTTCTGTAAAATATGTCATGTTTCCATTAATATTATTCTCCAGTAGGGTTTTGAGTATATATTCCTTGGATACAGTGACATTAGGCTTTTTCTAAGTCCAGACTGATTGTTACTAAATATTGAGAAGCATTAAATGCTTTCCATATTGCTGTTTCAAGCGATAAGAGATTATCTGTTGTAGATTGATATTTTCTAAATCCACTTTGTACACAAGTAAAATAGTTTGTTTTCTCTAAGGTCCATCTAAACCTCTTATTTACAATTTTTACAGTATTTTACACATACAGCATGTCAATGCTATAGGTCTATAACTTTGAGGTAATGCGCCATCTTTATCAGGGTTAGGAATTGGTATTACAATGACATTTTGACACTGTTCAGGGAATACTTTAGTAGACCACATAAAGTTATACATTGCCAGTAGGTATATTAGACCGTCTTCAGGCCATTGCCTTATTATTGCATGGGGTATTGAGTCAGGTCCTGGAGAAGTATTAACATATTTGCTTAGAATTTCTTGCAATTCTTGCATTTGTATGGCTTCATTAAATTACAGTGAATCATATTTCTTCATTTGTTGTTGTACAAATGTTTGTTGTTCGTTTTTGATTCTTAAGAACTCTGGATCATTATTGCTAGATATTCCAGAAAATGATTTTGCTAAAAGATCAGCCATCTGCTTGAAATCTGTTAGATATAAGTCATTGTGAGGGTCCTTGAGCATATTTGCTTGGATAAAGTTAGGGCTGCCATTGATTTTCTTGATTATTTTTCAAATATCACGTTGTGGTTTTGTTTGGTTTAGTGATAAAAAACATATCCAGCATTCCTTTTTATTGTCTTTAATCGTTCTTCGTGCCTTTGGGCGGTGCTGAAGCTAATTCAGTTTATTTTCTAGTGTTGGGCACTTTTTGTATTTGAAGAAGGCTCGATTTTTACCTCCAGTAATTGCTTTACATGAGTCATTCCACCATGGAACAGTTTTGGAACTTGTGGTACTGGGCGTTTGTGGAATGTTAGATTTGGCTACCTTAACTAGCGTCATAGGGTATTGTTCAACTAAGTCACTTATATTATAATTTTGGAATTCAGTAGATGGTGGCAGTTCTTTCAGAATATAGTTAATGGAGAGTCTAAACTTTGTCCAATCACATTTATTTAGGATCAATTTTGGTACTTTATAATTATTAGTAGAAATTGAATCACTGTTTATATATATCGGAAAATGGTTACTTCCATGAAGAATTTGAGAAGCTAACCAATTAAACAAATGTGCTATATCTGGTAAGCTCATAGTGAGGTCTATGCAACTTTCAGCATTATGGGCAACAATATAATAGGTTGATTGTCCTTAGTTTAATAATATTACATCATTAATTTTTAGATGAGTCGTATTTAAAAAAAATTAATAATTATTTCGCTTCACTGTGGTGTTCCAATACAGTTAAATCTCGAAATATTACATCAGCTCTCTCAATCACCTGTTCTATTATTTTCCCCGTCTTTCAGTGACAGTAGAGCCCCAAAAACTGTTGTGACTATTAAAGTCACAAATTATTATAAATGGTGAGGGTAATTGGTTTACAAATTCTAATAACATATTTAAATTAATGTCAACACTGTTTGGCAGGTAGACATTACATATACAAATTTCCTTAGGTATATATACCTTAAATGCAATGGCTTCAATTGTAGTATTCAGCTGTATAATTTTATACTATTACTAATACTATTTTTATACTATTATTAATGTTGATTGCCACTCCTCCACTTGCATGGCGAGTATCAAGTCGTTTTTTTTATATGGAACATACTGTTTAATTGGATAAATGTAATTTTATCTGAAGTTTACTTCCTGGAGGCCTATAAGTTTAGGTTGATGCCTATTTATTAAGAATTGCAATTCTTCTAGTTGGGGTTTCACTCCATTAATATTCCACTGCAAAAGTGTACAGGCCGTAACACAAAATAAGATAATAATGAAGGGTTGTCTTTGGTAAGAGGGTTTCTTTCCATATAATACAGCCATTACTGGTATGGGTATGTTATTGGCTTGTAGCTAGAGTGCCTCTTTCAACATTTAGGGCGTCAAGTATTTTTTGTTTCCATTCATGTGGCTTTGTCCTTTAAACTTTGGTTTGTGTGATGTTGTCTAACTTTTCTCAAAGTTTATATTAGTATGTCTAAACCAATATCATAATTTTATGCAATTCTAATAATGTCTTTATTTTCAGTGGCATTCTCATAGAAGCTTAAAAGCTGTGTATAGTTTAATGTGCAATCTTGAGGTGCTTCTTCTATTACTTTCTTTGTTGGTGAAAGGATTTCGTCCTTACTAGTTTTGACTTTTTGACAGGAGGTTTACGTGCCTTATTTTCTGTCTTCTTTTTATATTTTTATCCTCTAAGGGACCTTAATCTAATATAAAAGAAGCACTTTCAGTGTAATGACTGGGATCTTCATTGGGGTCAGTAACCACAGGGGTGGTTGGTTCAGAAATTTGTCTTTTGCAACCGATTTTGTGTTTGTCAATGTTTATTTTTTGAGTAGTGGGAACGTGAACTGATTCTAAAATGTCATTTGTGCTATTGTCATATGAAACTTTTTTAGATAAATCTATAGGTAAATTCAAGTTATTTTCTTAAAACCTTGTGTTTTGTCATCATTAGTTGGTTTGCCAGCTGTGATATCGTCAGCTAATACATGCATTTGCTGTGGTTATCTTTTTTTATTGGTAACGGGTACTTCATTTTCAGTTAAATTCACTGTTAAATTATTTAGTGCTCTGGAGTTTTTTATATGTGTGGTTTCTAGCTGCTTACTTAAGTAGGTTCGGAAGTGCCGCTATGTGGTGGAAATTCATTTTCTGAAGGATATTATTAGGTTATGAACTTATGAATGAGTGTGATCTGTAGCTATGTCTTGGCTATTTTGTTTACACTGTCTAGCTAAATGACCTTCTTGTTTACACAGAAAGTACACTGGTGTGTCTGTTGAAAAATATATCCAATAATTTGTAACTTCATATTCAATTACCATACTGTCTGGGAGCTTTTCAACATTGTCTGAATGCATATACATTTGGCGTCTAAAACTTAGGATACGAGAAAATCTAGGAGCAGCAATCCTAGCCTTTACATACTCTATATGAGAAACAGGCTGGATTCCTAGCAGTAGTAAGCTTCCATGGAGAATAGAATTTGGTATCACTGGACGGATATTAGATATGATCACCCGCTTAGTTTTTCCAAAAAGGGACCCATTTGGAGCGAAATATTATTTATCAACAATCTAGCGTGTATTGTGGTTAATTCATTTTCAATAGATTTACTTGTTAAATACATGCATGTACTGTTATTTGATATTCTTGAAACAAAACGTATGATTGAGGGATCGTTAATTGGCCTATTGCTAGGACATATTCATTTATATAATCTTATATAATCCGAAGCAATACAGTATTGGAATATATAATCAGCAGATCCTGCAGTGAATTTTCTACATGACACCTGTACATTATTTTCTACTTAGCTCAAAATTGTGTATGAACTTTCAAGGAATTAAAAATAGGATGAAGTGTTTGACAGGAAAATTGTTTTGACAATTACTGTTTCCTTTTATTATTCTGGCATATTAGCAGAACAAACTAATTTGGCATTTACTTCAATAACAGTAATTCCACTAACTCAATTACAAAGAATCTATAATGATGATGATGATGATGATGATGATGATGATGATGATGATAATGATGATGATGATGATGCGTATAAGGACGCTCAACTACAGAGGTTGTCAGCGCCCTTTGAAGAATTAATCATGCCAAAAACCAGATATAAATATTTCTAAAACTGAATTAAAGTGTAAATAATCTTATTTAAAATACATGCGTATAACAAAGTACAAAATAAAAAAGAAATATAGATCTAAACTCCCAAAAATTCTCTTCATTAAATCCTAAAGTCTAACCTAGAAAAGAATCTAAATACCTTCTCCACTACTGTGTTATCGTCCGCTTCATTGCAAAACGGACACAGTGGAGCAGGCTCCCTTTCAAAAAGAAAACTATGAGTAAATAAGCAGTGTCAATACGCAACAGAGCCAAACTCACCACCTCGCGAAGAGATGAAAGACAGGACGTAACCCACGAAACCGGAAGTTCTTTCACAGATCTAAGTTTATTATCGCGGAGACCGGACCACTCTTCCTGCCAGCAGGTTTGCACCGCTCTCCGCAATACGGCCCTAAAATCTTCCGATGTCCTAGATGGTACTCGAACCCTGGGCTTCATGGTAGCCGTCTTGGCTGCTGAATCCACCTTTTCATTCCCCCGCAAGCCTACGTGACCAGGGATCCATATACACACGACGCTAACGCCAGAAGCGTATAAAACGTGGAGGGCATCCTGGATACGCTTTGCAGTAGGGTGGAAGCTGTACAGCTGCCGTAGGCTTTGAAGTGCACTGAGGGAAACACTCAGGATTAAGCAGTCCACCAACATTCCTCTACGGACCTGTAAAATGACCCGGTATATTGCATATAGCTCTGCAGTAAAAGTGGAAGTGCTAGTGTGGAATCCGAATGTATACCGTTCGGTTCCACACACGTAAGCACAACCAACCCCATTTGACTTCTTGGAGCCATTTGTATAAATTATAAAATGGTCCTCATATCGCGATAAAAATTCTAAGCACATGTGCGGATACTAGACATAGGCATGGTAGATTTATCATATTTAGTCATGCCCAGATCAACGTAGGACGCACTGCACAACAACGGGGGGGGGGGGTATGTCCTCTCCCCCTAGGATAATTCTTAGGCATTTCAGTATCAAGCTGTCTAAGGAGCTCCCGGAATCGAAAATCAGGTGGCTTTGGTTTAATAGCAGTGTTCCTATAGCGCGCTTCCATTAAGCTGTTAAACAACTGCGTAAACGATGGATGTGTGGGCATGCAATTAAGTCAACAGCCAGAATTTGCTAATAACATGTTGCGCCTCTACTGCCGAGGAGGTTCTGCAGATTCAGCATACAGGCTTATAACTTGGCTTGTTGGGAATGCCCCAACTACTATACGTATGCCACAATTATGGACTGTGGGTAATCTCTTAAGCACAGATGGTCGTGCTGAGCCATAAACGATAATACCATAATCTAATTTGGAACGGATGAGTGCGCGATAAAGTCGCAATAACACTATACGATCCATTCCCCACGCTTTTCCACTTAGTACCCGCAAGATATTTAAAGATCGGTCACATCGTGCTTTCAGTTGTGCTATATGCGACGACCAACTAAGTTTCCTATCAAATATCAATCCAAGGAACTTCGTCTCACCTGCAAAAGGTAGTAGATCAGCACCTAAATGGAGCCTTGGAGCTAGTCGACTGTGCTGACGCAAGACGTTAACACAGATTGCTTTCTCAGCGGAGAATCGGGAGCCGTTTTTTAACTCCAATTCCTAAGGTTGTCCAAGGTGGTCTGTAGACGGCGCTGTAAAACGGTGTGCGCTGAGATGTACAGTATACCGCAAAGTCATCTACAAATAGGCATGACGAGACCCCCGGAGGTACATATTTCGAGATAGGATTAATTACAACAGCAAACAACGTAACACTTAGGACCGATCCCTGTGGTACACCGTTCGCTTGAACAAAAAGATTTCAAAAAACCGAGCCAACACTTACTCGGAATACGCGGTCATTAAAGAATTCCTGAAGGAAGCGTGGTAGGCGTCCACGTATACTCCAGGTGTGCAGAGTGCGTAGCAACCCTGCCCGCCAACACGTATCATAAGGCTTTTCGAGGTCAAAAAATATTCCGACAGTTTGGCAGTTTTTAAGAAATCCGTTGATAATCTGTGTCGACATGGACACAAGATCATCCATTGTTGAACGGCGTCGTCGAAAACAGCACTGGGTGTTATTCAGTAGGTTGTGCGTTTCAAGCCACCATACAAACCGCCCATTTATCATGCGTTCTACAACCTTGCATACGCCACTGTTGAGGTAAATAGGACGGTAGCTAGAAGGGAGGTGACGGTCCCTGCTAGCTTTCAAGATAGGTATAATGGTGGCTTCTCGCCACTTGTCAGGAAACGTGTAATCAACCCAACCAGAAATGCCTTACCTTCAGGTGAGTGATGTAACATTTGAACGTGGATTCCGACAGGTCCTGGTGCTGTCAGTCGCGATGATGAAAGAGCGTGCTCTAACGCTGCCTAGGGGAAGAGGTAATCGTCAATGTTTCTGGAACTAAAAACGAAACTTTGAGATTCTACTTGAGTCTTAATTGAGAGGAACTCAGGAGCACAACTATTTGAGCTAGACGCCTGAGCTAAAGCACAGCCGAAGGCGTTAGCCACGACAAACGGATAAACAATTCCTGCAGTTGTTTTCAGAATCGTGATTGGCAAGTCGGTTAATTTTCCGGCCACGTGCCTTAACCATTCCCATACAACAGAGGAAGGTGTACGTCTGTTAACAGATGATACAAAGTTATTCCATGAGGTCTTTTTGCCTTCCTTAATTATGTGCCTAGACTTTGCAGGCGCTTTCTTGTACTTAATTATATTAATTCGGGTATAGTGTCGTTGGAATACACTTAGAGTACGTCTACCAGACCGAATAGCATTCCGGCAGTCGTTGTTTCACCATGGGACAGGAAATCCACCGGGTTGGTTAGCCGAACGTGGAATAGATTGTTCTGCAGCGGAAAGAATTTTCTTTGTGAGATGATCAACTAAATCATTCACAGAATCATGCTCGTTGTAATCAAAGACAGCCAACTGGGTGTGAAGGTCCCAGTTGGCACGATCAAAGCGCCATCTAGGAATACGCGAGGGGGACACATCTTGTGCTAAGAGACTAAGAAGACATAGGAAGTGGTCGCTGGAATGTAAATCAGAGATGACATTCCACTGTAATGAAACTGCTATCTGGGATGAACACACTGCAAATTTGATGTGCGAATAGGTGTTAAAGGTGTCTGAAAGGAACGTTGGCTCTCCGGTGTTCAGGAGAGCCAAGTTATTGCTCTCCAAGAATTTTGCAATGAGGTTGCCTTTCGAACATGCCCAATTTGAGCCCCAAAGTGGGTGATGGGCTTTAAATTCCCCACTATGATAAAAGGTGGTGAGAGCTGGGGAACCAGATCTTCAAGGTCAGTTAACGAGATGTCATCTGATGGGGGTAGGTATACATTGCAAATGCAAAATTCAATTGATGGCAGGTTAATCCGTACAGATACAGACTGGATTCAGATTGTAGCTGCAACGGATCTACAAATATGTCATCTCTGAGGAGCATCATAGTGCCCCCGTGAGCAGGAATGCACTCTTCTGTTTCTATATCACACCTCAGTGGTGCATAGGGTCTGATTTTTAAAATTGTCTTCTCGTCGTAAGCATACCAACAATGGGTTAGGCTTGCTGAGCAGAAATTTGAGTTCTGATCGATGTCCTATTAAACCTCGTATGTTTCATTGGAGGAGAGCCATTGGAACTATGGAAATATGATGTAAAATACGGTCTACATTACGGCGACTTCAACGGTGGCCGAATCAATTTACCCTTTTTCTCCGCGCGAGGAGCTCAGGGTCTTATAAATCGTAACGGTGATAGGATAACTGTCTAGCATGCTTAACTTCAATAATGATGCCGCCTGTGTGACTGAATGCGCTTCAACCAGAAGCGCGCTGTTTCACGATAGTATACAGGTTTTGAAAGGACCAGCAATTTTTTCTAAGACCCTGTGGATACAAAAAGGTTTAACTGTCATAAACTTCTGGCCTTCTTTACTTCTACTGACTACCAAGTAGCGAGGACCACAAGACTCATCTACTTCTTTCATATTGCTACCCCACTTTTTTGAATTTTATTTAATGTAGGGTTTACTATAATAGTTGGCCTATGTTTCATCCCCCAGTGCTCCCCACCCACCACGGAGCCGAACAAGGGGTCATCCCACTGGGATGACAGGGCTACACAGGGGATATATCGAGATCGCTGTCCCACTCACCCTGGAGTTCGGTACAATACCTAAACCTGGCCGATTGATTAGGGGAGGGTTAGTCCTTAACCACCCATTTAGACGAAGCAGAAACCAAAGTAGTGTATTAGAAATGCTCACCCTCCCCGAATTCAGAAGTACTCTGGAACGAGCTCAGATGCGCATCCCTCAAACACTAAGACAAACCTTTCCAGCGAAACGGGTCTCCACGCACGGCCTAAACGTGGGTGGGACCGTTGGCTGTCTCCCTCAAAGACGAAGAGGAGCCCACACGAGGGAGAATGTTGGCTCAGGACCCCGGGTGCGCTAAACCCGTACCTACCGAAGTAGGCCCCTGGGGGGAATGAATCTATAGCACAACACTAGTTTCAACACTGTACCTATAACTCAAAACAAAAGTGATTCAACATAGCTCATGCATTTAATTACAAAGAGACTTTAACAAAACATTCTGTGTAGTATTACGTACATTTGTAAATCATATGACTAACACGAGTAACCTTTCATATTTAAAACAAGCACACTTTACCATAAAACTGCTGCTGTTTCACAAAGTGATATAAATAACAGAAATGATAAACTTGTATATTTTACAGATAAGCTTTAACGTGACATTCTGTAATAGTACTGTAGGGATTGCTGTAAGGTTTCAAGTGATGAATAAGACGATAATTCATCGTATTACAAAGAAAGTTTAGCATGACATTATAACACCTTAGCTAAGTACCAAGCACACATAATACATGTTTCAATAGTGTAAGGCAATTATCGGAAGGCACGGCCAACTGGCAGCTGGATGGGAGAGAGGAGGCATCAAGGCCACGCCTACCCGAACGCGCAGCATTAATGACGCGCTGAGCAGAGCAATCTCGGGGAGGGAAGCAAGAAGAATAAACACTGGTTTCCCCTACTCTGTTTGCCTTGAAAGATCGCGTAACACTGGGAGGACTTCGTGTATAGACAATTCCAGAAATAGCGATCTTCGTATATAAGGGTTGCAGTGGACGAGTCAGTTCTTGGTGAGCAACCGTGAAGAGCGCAGTGCTAGCGAACGAACTGGAAGACCGCGTACGTGTATCAGAGGAGTTTTTAGTCAGTTCTAGAGAGATTTGGACGTAATTGTGAGTGTTGCGTAGTCGGAGTGTTACGTAATTGTGTGTGATACGTGATCCTGTTGTAATTTGTAAGTGAAGCAGCTGTAATTCGATGGAAATAAAGAACATTTTAAGTTTGTGCAACAAACTTTCAATTTCACGAACCCACAAAGTCACAACAGATGTCAATACTGGGATAACAGCCATGGAATTGGCATGCTGCAAAGGAAGGCCGAACTGAGCTCGGAAATGATAGCAGCAAATGACAACGTCGCTGCGAAAACGGAAGCGGCAAAAGACAAGGTGGCCGCGGAACTGAAGCAAATGAAGACGGCTAACGACAACATCACCGAGAAAATGGAAGAAATGAAGGCAGAATTAACCACCGAAATGAGAGCAGCAAACGGCAGTGTGGCCACGGAAATGAGGGCGGCGAACGAGACTCTCGCCGCAAAGTTTGAGGAACAGTTCGCCGGCGTATAAGAGGAACGTCACAGAGTTAGGCGAGCGCGTCAAAGACCTGGCGAGCCGCGTTAATGAGCTGGAAGGAAAGCCCGACAGCAGCGTCAAGTCCCTGGACACCATGGTGGAGGACATCGTCAGCAGGAGGTTGAAGGATTTGAAGGCCGATCCGCCGGGATGCAACACAACATCGGCGCGCGTCAAACCTCCGAAATACGACGGCGCGTCAACATTCGAGGTCTTCCGCCGCCAGTTCGACACGGTGGCCAAGCATAACAAGTTTTCACCGGAAGAAGAGACCGCAAGCTAATAGCCAGTCTCCAGGGACGGGCCGCGGATGTCTTAATGGCGGTCCAATCTGCGGTGGTTCCCAAGGATATCTGGGAGGTCCTGGAGAACCGTTTCGGGAACCACCGCCTAGCCGTAGCCTACCGCAGTCAGCTGCAGACAAGGTCGCAACAGCAAGGGGAGACGCTGCAGGAATTTGCCGTGGCGATTGAGCAGCTGGCTAGGTAGGCCTTGGTTGACCTTCCGCCGGGGTTCGTATTCCGCGAAGCCGTCTAGGCCTTTGTGGACGGGCTACGAGACACCCAGATACGTCAGCGCCTGATACTGGGAGATTACACAACCATCCAAGAAGCGCTTACGGCAGGATTGATGATGAAGGCGGCCAAGGTAACGGCTACCCCAACGTCGAGAACGAGGTCTTTTCGCTACACTGGAGATAGAAGACCAACCGAGGGACGCCGGTGAGGACCTAGTGGCCTGTGTTGGGGATCTGGACAGCCGGGACACCTGGAGAGAGAGTGCCCACACCAGCGAGAGCAGCCAGGAAGCTATTATGGGCCGACGTGGCGAGGGGCACGTCGGCGCCATCACCGCCATACCCTCGAGTGATACTGCGCGCCGTCAGCTGGCGGATGGATGACAGCCTCATCGCGGATTGTTGGGTGAGAGGGAAGCCGTGCTGCGTGCTGGTGGACACCGGGGCAGCCGTGACTGTCGTCAAATCCGACATAGCAAAGGTTTTGCCATCCAGGAAGCCTAGCCGACCATAGCAGCAGATGACGCCATTGGGCGACACCTTGCCTGTGAAGAAGGAATTTCTGCTGAAGCTGGCGGAGTGCCGTACGTCTGTGGGTATTCGTCACGAAGGTGGTGGAGGAGGTGATTCTGGGAATGGATGCCTTCAGGAGCCACGAGCAGACGGTCGACTCGGCAGCAACGCCCTGCGGCTCAACGGAGGAGAGGTTATACTCCGTCAAACCAAAGAGCGTCTTGGAATCTGCAGGGTGGCCATGAACGAAGACCTCGTTGTTCCCGCGAGGAGCGAGGTGGTGGTGATAGCCCAACTAGAAGGCCAGAGAATCAGGAACATGGTGCTGGACAAGAAGACGCCTGTACACGGACTATGTGCAGCCAGGGCATTGTTGCCCTGCCGAGAGGAGGTACCAGTGAGACTCCTAAATCCAACGAACACCAATCACGACGTCCAGGCCAGAACGGATTTGGGAACTTTCGAGCCCGTGGTAAGCGTAACAGCCATCGACAAGACACAGGAGCCGTTTCAAATGCAACATCTGTGACCCCGGCTGGAAGGCTTACTGGAGAGGGCGGCCGATCACGTGACCGCAGGAAAGCTCAAGAAGGTTCGACAACCGCTGAGACGTTACCAGCGCGTATTCAGCCAAGTTAACAGTGAATACGGCCGCACAGACTAAGTGCTTCACCGCATCGACACCAGGGACGCGTGGCCTATTGGGGAAGGTCGGTGGAAGGGGGCAGAGGTAGGGTGGGAAGGACCCTCCAAGATGTTCCATGTGGTATGGAAGGGGCAGGCATGTCTCGACAGGTGCCTGTTATATGTGGGGGAGGGGTGAGATTGAACATCTGTTAAGTGTTGTCTGGTGTCTGTGTTATGTGAAAGAATGCAGGCGTGTTCAATGCGCTCATAAATAACGGAGCTGGAGATGACATATCTCTTATGTGTTGTCTGCGGTCTGTGATATGTGAGAGATGAGATCGACCACCTGTTACTCGACAGAGATTATGTAAAAGTACACACAAAATGCATTCCCAGGGTTTTTGGTAGGGGTGTGAGTGCAGCCCCAAGCAAACAGTTATGTGAAACTTAAAGGTTTTTTCTTATAAAAATTAATGGGTCCCAATAATTCTGATCTGACAAAGATTGTGTTGGGTCTTATGTCAAGAGAGACACGCTTATTTTGCAGCTGTAAGAATGAACGAAAAAATGTGTCGTTCCCCTACTTTTGGTGCAGGTTATATGTGTCCAAGGTGCTATTTATTTCCAACCTCACTTTTGAGTGTGTGAGTAAACAGAAGAAAGCATTCCCATGGTGTTTTTAAGGGAAGTCATCAATTATTGTTTCCACCATCCTGTGAGAAGCATGGTCTGTTGAAAAACCCACCCCCGCTTGTGACATTTCCCAGCCTCCAGAGTGATAGGGGACCACCTGTCACGCAAAGATATTTTTGTTGCGGGAGGTAGTGACCTCGCTCAAAGGCATGGTTCCATCATTTAATGCTAATTTTAAATAAATCATTTGAAGTAAATGATCCTGCGGTTAAGAGCGAAAACAGTACTTCATCTTTAGAAAAACATGAAATTGTTGGGAAAATAAAAAAATAACTTCAATGGTTAATATCCAGTGGATCTAGGCTTGTATCCCAGCGATATAACGTAAATAATGCAAATATTTTATTTAGTTTTGAGGTTGCAGCAGGTTTACAAAATCTAGCGCCCTATTTAAAGCTTTAAAAGGACTATAGGCCATATATTGGTGGCCAACCCACTGAAGGTATTCCATAAATGACTTTTATAATTTGGCTTGGTAAGTTAATTTGTGACTTTGCTATACTGTAAAGTTTACGGCAATAAGGACTATCTATAACTACCACGTGAGTGTTTCAATTTTGCCAGAAGCCTATTTTCAAGCTTCTTCTTTCCTACATCCCGAATTCTCTTCTTGTTTGAAGATAAATATCTTGCTAAGGCAATGTGTTTAGCAACAACCACTACAGGAGGTTTGTCATTGCCTTTCATGTTTCAAAAATCAATATTTGTAAACTTTTGTTCCTTTAACATATTTTATAAAAATACATAACCTAACTTTCTGACACATTAACATGCACTCCGCAAGAACATCGCCATGTTCGTTGATTACCACAGTTTAAGCAACACCAACTCCAATACTCAGACCATAATACAGATTCCAAGATGGCGCCCGTCGAAGCCCAGCGGCTCTGGTTACGCAGAATAGGAGACTATACAGAATGGACATAACATAATCCATGTTACGGAGCAGCGAGGTAACTCCTAAGCATTTATCACTTTATACTTTCAACTAAAATGTGTAATAACATAAATAAAGAGCATCATGACAAATCCTAAGAGCTTATCACATTATATAGTAGCAGGACCAGTACTATGCATTTTCCACCTTATACTTCCAATCAAAATTTAATTTATAAGGCATGACAACTCATAAGCATTAAACACAGCAAACTTTATCTTATTGGACTGTATCATCCTCTCGTCTGTAGCAGGTACTAAAGTTTCTTTTATATTGTTTACATGGTAACCTTTTCTGGCAAGGACATAGGTACTGCTTATACTATAATATTTAAGAGAACTCACCAGATTGTCCAGTTTACTCCAATTGTCCCGTCTGAAGGTGTCAGTTCCCTCACACTGCAAGATTCATTTAAAATTTTCCACTGGTAGGCTCATAATATTCCTTCTAGGTTATGAAATACTTTGAAACTTATTAAGTGAAGGAACATCAGTGAAGCTGGGATCTTGAATGTTATTGAAAAGAACGTAACTAATCGTCTTTAATAATGCCTATCAATGGGTTAAAATCGCCTCACCACTTCGGTTTTTAAGGACTCAAAACTGTCAATAACATCTTGTGCACACCAAATATTAAAATTATCTTCACCCTCTATAAAATGTCTTGGATGCATTCTTCAGGATTTCGTATTTTCTGGTTGAGCTTTAATATGTGATAGGATGGCTGATTCTTAAAAATCGTGGGGAAGGCATCATCTATTAATTTTTGTACTTTTCGAAGGGCACGAATTGGCTCACCATCATTTACTGGAAAGATGTCTGCCTTAACCTCAAAGCACTGTTCAAAATTATGAATACAAACTACAGTTTTGTCATTTACTTTAAAATCTTTACGATGTAAATTGCTGGTCCACTTATCCCATTACGATTTTACCTTCGGAAATTTAAATGTCGTGTGAGGTGCACTACCATAATTAGATTGCAGCTGGAAACACAACAACGACGCATTTCGACAATACTTCACAGTATATATTTAGGTAAACGTTATCACTTTATGTTAAATACTTAACTATAAACTAACTCGTTAGTCACTAATTGCCACTGTAATATGAATTACATTAATTCTTCAAACACACAAAGTAAACAAACACACACTTTACTCTGTAGATATAACTACAACATAACAAGCTGGGCCACGAGCGCCGCCATTTTTCCTACAATCGATTCTCGTATTATGGTCTGAGTATTGGAGTTGGTGTTGGTTTAAGATAATCGAAATTATCGATAGAGTGAGCGATCGATAATCGACAGGATATTATCTGATATTGTTTATCAATCGATTGTTTAAAACAGTTGGTTGATTTCTGTTGCCAGGCATTAAAAGATAAATATATTAAATGCGCATGTGGTGGACTCTAGTGGTGAAGTGGTAGCATAAGTATATTTACTGTGATGTAGCACCAAAATCCTTCAGTTTGAATTACTAAAACGTTTTACTTTTTGTCGCAATGCATCTTGCTCTTCTTTTCTTCAGTAAACTTATATGTGGTTGTATAGTTCACAGAGGTAAAGGGAGTTGTGCCTTCGTACTATTATCAGAATTTATTTCACTCCTACTTCCGGCTGTAAATGTTACATCTTGTTTACTGCCAGACGTTGTGTTTTGCACATAACCTTTGTTTTCAAAGTTCTTGTTTACAGTGGAAGCCATTTTTTACAGAGTGAGTCATTATGAACTCATCGCCTATTTTCTTTACATCTCCGTTTAGATCCGTGACGCTTTTAGTAATTTCATCACAATATTTTTCATTGATTTTGATGTGTTAAAATGTTTACAGATTTAGGCATTATTATTTTTTCAGTTCTTGCTGCTAACTCTTCAGTACTGTGTGTTAAATCTGGTACTGAGATTTTATATCAATATGGCTTTATTAGCAATAGATTGCTGGAATGTTACTTCTGTTCCTGTTTGATTAGTCTCTGAGATCAGTGATGAGGCTAAGAATGTGACTACAGACGATTTGGTAGCCACTCTGGTTTTATGGTAGCCGAGATATCAAAAGCTTCTAGAACATCAGTGTTTGAAACTGATGGTGGAATTTTTGTTCTTCGTGGAGAGCAAGGCATTTGAACATCAATAAAATTTTCCGGATCTATACAGATAAAGAAAGTTGTTGCATTTTCTAACACTTTCTTCATCAATGCAATTGATACATCTATTTTCACTTTTACATACCATTGGAAACCAATAAGAGTTATGTTTTTCGTCAGATACCAAATGCGAATGTTGTAATTTGTTTTAATTGCGACCTTTCTCACAAATTCCGTCCATGTTTTCTTTCAGATTTTGGTCTTCTACAATTGAAGTTCGACCTTCAAAATTTTCAGTGCATACAAAGCCTTCTGATGAAGTATTTGATGTTAGGTTATGAGTTAGTATTCCACTGCTTGAAGAAACAGGAACCATTGCTACATTAAAATTTGATGTACATTATATCTGATCAAGAATGTATGATGGATGTTATGCTTCTGTCTACGGAAAAATTAAGGTAAAGAGAATCGTATATTCAGCCAATCCACTATCTTGTTGACATAGATAATGTGTAATGGCCAAATTGTGGGTTTGCAGTCCTTTGTAGTTTTTGCGCTACATAATGGCCTTTTCACACATCATATGCGCAGTATTCACTGTATACACGATGTCTTTGTGTTGTGAGAGGCTTCTGAAGTTGACTTAAAAGCTCATAATTTGAGTCAGTTTTTCTAAATACTCTGTTCCTTGAGAGTACTCTTACAGTTTGGTTGTCATGTTTTTTTCACAATACCATGTTTTTCTCTTTCCCGTCTGGCATTGAATGCTGAACATTTCTCATTTGAATACCACCATAGATTTTCCTCTATATTTAGCCTAATAATTGACCATTTAAGTTGTGTGTTACTTTAATGCTTTCCAGCAGGTTACACTAAAATTGTTGTGATATTCCAATTTCGGTTGTTAATTCCTGATATAAATGATATACTGTATCATCAAACGTGAAAGATTTGGAAAGATACTTGATAATAGAGTATCAAAAATTATATATTATATTATCAAATTTTTAAACAATTTGGATAATTGGATAGTTGGGTATCAAAACTTTTCCGTAATAACAATGGACATACGTTGCACTACTGGAAAGGAAAATATCCGCTGACGCTTGTTCATGAATTACTTCGATTACCCTACCTGCAGCTATCACAATGGAACAAATCGCAGAATCGACAATGTGACGAAGAACTTACACACCTTAAGAATTCAACGTCACTTGCACTTCAAAAAATAGTCATACCAAATGGTAAAGAACTTGTTTGTGACAGATTTAAAAACGTGGTTCGCCCTTATATACCTCAACAGCTCAGACAAGCGTTTTCAACTTCATACAAAATCTCACACCCTGCAAGGTATCATCAATTAGTCAAAAGCACATAATATGGCCATCACCAAAGAAGGACCTAAGACCTGGATATCAGCATGTATACCTTGGCAACGAAGCAAAGTCTGGAGACACACCAACAGTGCAATAGGACGGTATCCTTCAACCACAACAAAGTTCAGTCATATTAACGTCGACATTGTTTGACCTTACCTCCATCACAAGAATATCGCTACCTGCTAACAATTATCACTGGCTTCTCACCACACAAAACTACCGCATTTCATCCAGCGGCCAATGGCAAAATTGAACGCTGGCACAATCATATTAAGTGTGCACAGATGTCTGAAGACTGGGTTTTGAACCTTCCCCTAGTCTTGTTAAGTCTTCGATCGTGCATCATTCCACAAGTTGATGCAACAACAGCTGAGATGACTTAGTGTTCAGCAATCAGTTTACCAGGGACATTCCTCAATGAAGAGAAGCTAGTGACTGACATTCCAGCTAATTGAATGAACATATGAAGAGCCTTAACAGTTTCCACTGAACATCACGACCACAAGAAGATTTTCATACACCCAGAACTGAAAAACAAGTTCGTCTTCGTTCGACATGATGCTCTGGTAACACCTCTGCAGCCAAAATTTGATGGACGGTATCCAGTTCTGTCTCACAGCGACAAACACTTCAACTCTAAAAGGTCAACAGGCAAACAAAAATTAGCATTGGCAGATTGAAACCTGCCTTCATTCTAACATCTGACAACTTTAAGGACACGTCACAGGAAACCGCTATGGACATTCCATCGCGTTCCACATCAAGAATTGTACGCATACAGCAGACAATAGCTGGCATACAGGCCTGTGCACCTTTATCGCGGTCTACCAGATCAGGCCGACAGGTCGTCCTCCATCGCAAATACCTGGACGCTGTCACTGGCGGATAATGGTGAAGTCGTAGCTCCAAAATGTTTTAGTGTGAATTAGTGAAAGTTCTTCCCTTTCATGCATTTGCCTTTTATGATTTTTTAGTATTGTTTTTGTTTTTATTAAATAAAAGATGGGCCTCATATACCAATAGTTATTTTATGGATCTCTACGTATACAATTAACCACATGAAACCATAATCATATTCTATATCACGTTTTACGTCATCAGCGCACAATGGGCTACTATGGACCATCACAGAGTACCAAATTTCGACCATGCTTTTCTTATGGAAGAATTAAGTGCACTGTTGCCAAATGTGTGTGTTTTCAAAGGCGAGTAGGATAAAATAGGAATGTGCATTTTGGTATGAAATGTGTGGAAGAATACGATGGTATGCACTAAAAATCTTTCATATAATTTCATATTTTTAAATAATAAGATGCAAAATATTATTGAAAGCAAATTTATAAAATCTCTCACGCTCCGGAAGTTAAGAAATAGTTTTAAATGGAAATAATTGTAACGAAAAAATATCTGGATTATTCTTTTTCCTTTGGGTGTTTATATTAAATCAATATATGTAATCCATTCCTTAAAGTATAAAGTTTTAAACAAAGTGTTGAATTCTTCATTTATACAGTGGAAAATATCGCTGGCTGATTCTTGTTTTAAAATCCAAATGAAAATGTTCAGCGATAGGAAAGGTCTATGTCAAGTTGCCTCAACACAGAAATGCTATGGTTATGTTCCTACGAGATTACGATTCCACCAGACGCCGGTTTAGGCTTTTTCGGGTACCTCATACGCCTTGCCGCCACGAGGTATCCCACAAGCTAATTCGTTCAGCAGTAAAAGCTTAGCTCCTTATAAAACATCCAAGAGCTGTTTGGTCTCAAAATTAAACCCCTTAGTCAAGGAAACGTAAACACCAGAGTGCACTAAGTCTTGCATCCTGTCTAGAATTCAGAGGAGTACAATAACCTCCTCATAACCTAAAGTCGATTAAATCTTCAAAACCAATCTGTAAAATTCCCTAAAATTCTTTCTGTGGAAATGCCAATAACTAGATGGCACTCAGCAAGAAACCTTCGTGCTGTGTACAGCCTGTCAGCACCACGGACAGATGGATTTTCTCGTTATGTAGTCCTCGTTAAAACATACATTTTATATCAAATACATTTCTTTTGGCAGAGTGGTATATTTCAGAGATGGTAAGTTCATATCTATCGCAGAGCTGCCAACTCCAAAGATATAGCTCGTTAAAGCGTATTGTATTCCCATATTGTCCATTGCAACTAAAAAAGATTAGCAATAGAACAATTTCTGCAAATGTTTACGCCCATTAACATGAGGCATTTTGAGAAATAAGTGTTAGTAAGATGGGCATGACTTTAGTATATCAGATTTTTACAGTATAATACTAAGGTATAATCATTACATCTAGCCCGTCACCATTTTTGTTATATATAACCTGTCCTTAACTTGATGAATTACACGTGTATGTAATTTGTATCAATTGCTCCGATGTATCTTCACTGACAATGCCAGTGCTACAATAGGAGCTGCTATGGTCTCATAATATAACTACTGAACTATGTCGCAACCCTTTGACAGATTTTTTTGTTGTAATTTACGTCCTCCAACGTTAAGTCATATCGGACGGTGAATGAATTGGGTGAAATGATGCTCAAATGAGTCCAGGGTCCATGGAGCTTTGAGTTACCCGACATTCGTCTTGAAGGATAAGGGAAAACCCCGGCAAAACCTTATCCAGTTAACTCACCCTTACCGAGATTCGAACTCGGGACCTCTTGAACGTGAGGCAGACATGCTACCACCACGCTACCGAGGCGGGCAACTAGAAGCCACCTTCGCCTGTCATAGGACAAATTGTTAAGGTCGTTCAATAATTTACCAACATAATTCCAGATAAACAGAAAACCCAATAGTTCAGTAATCGCCAAAATTTAGATCTCCCAAAATGAAATAATTATTCCAAAGAGAATTTAAACATTCTACCTACCAGTTGTAAATTGTGGCATATAAGCCACATTTAAGCATTGGATTTTATTCATTCCCCATGGCAATCTTGGATCTCTTAACGCAGACCTTAAATTTTAACATTTGTCTATGAACTGACTACTGAAAAGCCTGCTATATTTTGGGGGTTTCCAGCTTTTCCATTGAATAACATTAATCCACTGATTTAAAATTTTATTTAAATTTATTTTAACACGTCAGAACTTGAATGGGGAAATATCAATAACATATGAAGATACCGGAACGTTTCACACCTTAAATTATTAGTAAGTTATACAAACACAAGCGAATCGTGTGGCAAACGAAATTTAAAAGATGTACTCTACAGTACTACTGATGAACCTCTGAGAACAATCTTTGGATACTATTCATATGCAACAGTTTATGGCCTTCATTTGGCCTTAAATTTCATTAAAATATATCGTAGCCATATACGATACAATGATATTCACCCGATAAATACGGTCTGATTTAATTGATAAAAACTCCATTTTGCTCTTTCCAAATACCCTATGTCCGTTGTCATTTCAGATGGTCATAAATAGAACAAGAATAGACAACTGAAATAAATTATATCTAAAACAAATTAAAATTGTGCCCATAGGAGTAATAAAATAAAGATTAATGAGAATTTAAATCACGTTAAATGAAATAAAAGACAAAGAACTGTAATGAAGCTGATGAATATAGGACAATAAATAAAGGAATATGCTATTTAACAAGTAGTAAAATACCAGACGTTTTACACATTAAAGGGCATTATTGCAAATTAAGTTCAATATTGAAAAAAGGTGTGAAAAACCATGTGGTGGTTACCTTGCCAAAGAATTTCTGTAAAGATTTGTCTCACCTTGCTGTAATTATAAAGTTACTGCCCAATAAACAGTATTCCCATTATTAATGTATTTTACATTCCACATTTTTTGAATTTACATAAAATATTCATTCAAGAACCTAGCTCATTTGTTTTTGTTGGTGGCGGTAGGTAGCATTGTGAAAGAAAATCCTCCAGAACAGAATTTTTAGTGTATTTTAGTTAATGTTGTTATTTTCTATTAAATTGTCTCGCTAGTAATTTTCATACAATAGGTGGATATTGAAAAATTCAAAGGGTAGGTACCTAAGGTGATATAATCAACAAGACGCTCAAGATGCATATTTACTGAAATGGCATAATGGAAACAATTCAGCCTACACGTGTTTTCCTTGAATATCCATGTCATAAAACGCTAAGAATTGGGTAGATTATTTTCGCTTCTGTCTCAAATTACAGCAGTTTTAACTCATGCAGTAATTGTAATGAAATATGCAGTTCTTTTCTTTAATCAAAACAACTAAAAATTGTATAAAGCTGCGAAAAGCTTGTAGAGATCTGAAGCAGGTTCTGAGATGTCCGGTTACATATTCGTAACCTTCGCCATCAAGGTAGCGTTGGCTAAACGGTGTTATTAGGGGTGGCTCGTCCTTACGTTTGAAAATTTGTAATTCATGAAGATAGAAAAGGTTCTTCCGCTATTGTATTTAATGTTGATAAACATGCAAACAATCTGTAAAGCACCTTTAGTGAAGTGACCAAATTTTATGAATTATGGTGACAATTCCCATGTCTACTGTAGAACCAGAACACTGATGATGATAAAAGTTTTCTGTGGAACACCATCACTCAGGATCAACTCACCTCTCTGGCCATGCTATCCATGGATAGTATTTTTGAGCAAACCACTCTCCAGCGGTTAATAGTCATTGGATCTAGTTTCGAATCTCAGTGATATAACTTAAATAAATCTGAATATAAATAGTTTACGCATCAAACAAAAGGTTTAAAATGTCCTTAATAAGTATAGTAATAGACAAGAATGCATTACCAGGGTTTTAAGGGAAGTCATCAATTATTGTTACCACCAAACGCTTTCCCCACTGCTGAATTCCCCCATCACTATTGAAAGAGTATATAAGACTCTCCGGCTTAGAGCGCCACATTAGTCCGGGAATTCTTTCAGCGTATTTATTTGCAATGACTGATATGTCAAATCTGGGGATTAAGTGTGCAGAGGAGTCACATCATTACGCGTATTGCCACAAAGAATTATACAATGGTCTTATGCATTCAATTTTTTGAAACAGACCTTCATACCACGATCAGATGTCTTCTCGTGAAGTATGCACAGAAAACTGCCCAGTATACAGAAAGCGATACAGATAAGTATAATAATTATTATTCTCTTTTCTTCAAGAGAATTTACTACCGATTTTTATTTAAGAAGAAAAAGTAATTTGAAATATATTCGCTATTCCAGGCAAGAGCCGCTTCAAGAGCAAGAACAAAGCGGAATTGATGAGGTTGTGGATTCACTTCAAGTCACGAGGCCATACACCACTCTGAATTTTTTAACGGTGATACGCATGCCACCCTCTGTACGCAGCCCGAGACGCATGAGCATATGTACTGTCACTTCCTCTGCAATGAGAAGTGTAGCGTGTACCAGCTCAGACAGAGACAATCAAAGTAAGTGGAACTAAAGAAATTCACGACTCTTTTCTTAAAGAATCATTGAAATATATAATTCCATGTACAAAAACACCTTTGGTACAGGCTTCAAATGACAGTTCGAGATCCTAGGCCTGTTATTCATTGCGATATCTCCAGTGATGAGGTAGAAAAGGATGTTCCTATTGCGGAGCGATCTACACAGCCTATAGACGACTTCCTGGCAGATCAGGGCAATGAAATTACTGAGAATCTTACTCCAGCATAAAATCGGAACGCCGCAAAACATCAATGTAGGTATTCTTGTCATACTTGCTACACTTTTCATTGCAGAGGAATTAACTGTACATATGCTCATGAGCCTCGGGCTGCGTACAGAGGGTAGCATGCGTATCACCGTTACAAAATTCAGAGTAGTGACTTGAAGTGAATGCATCAACCTCATCAATTCTGCTTTGTTTTTGATCATGAACTGGCTCTTGCATGGAAGAGCGAATATGTTTCAAATTTCTTAAATATAAATCGGTAGTAAATTCTCTGGAAGAAAAAAAGAATAATTATTGTACTTACCTGTATCACTTTCTGTAGACTGGGCAGTTGTCTGTGCATACTTCACGAGAAGACATCTGATTGTGGTATGAAAGTCTCTTGCAAAAAAATTGAATGCATAAGACCATTGCATAGCTCTTTGTGGTAATACGCGTAATGATTCGACTCCTCTGCACACTCAATCCCGAGATTTGACATATCAGTCATAGAAAATAAATACGCTGAAAGAATCCCCGAAATAATATGGCGCTCCAAGCCGGAGAGTCTTATATACTCTTTCTATGGTGGTTGGGGAATTCAGGAGTGGGGAAAGCGTTTGGTGGTAACAATAATTGATGATGTCCCTTAAAAAACCCTGGTAATGCATTCTTGTCTATTACTATACTTATTAAGGACATTTCAACCCTTTTGTTTCATGCTTAAGCTATTTATATTCAGATTAATTTAAGTTACATCTATGACATTCGAACTTAGATCCAATGGCTATAACCGCTGGAGTAATTTTTTTTTATTTCACCCTCAATAGGCCCATAGCAGATATGGTAATTACAGAGTATAAGCGTAATGAAGAAATGATCCTGACTGCTCAGGATCTTAAACATTGAGACATTTACCTCATATGATTTTTAAAGATTAGCATTAATTGATGGCGCCGTGCATTGGTCATAAATACTGAAAGTAAAAGAATGGTGTTGATTTCCAAGTGTGTTCAATTTAAATTTCTCTAACAGGTGTACATAGTGAGGAGACCCCTCATTATTACGGTTCACCAGTTACGGTTAACTTGTCATTCTTAGCGGTAAAACCTTTGTACAAAAATTGAAGAAAGTTCTCCTACAAGCAACTTTAAATGAACAGAATGGAAAATAACTTGGAGTACTTCAATGTAGTTAATTAAATATTTAGCAGCATTAGCCTATAAGGTACATCAAGTGTTTTCAATAATAAGTCTGGAAAAGCAGTAATCAAGCGCTAGATTTTGTAAACAAGCTGCAACCTCAAAACTAAATAAAATATTTGCATTACTTACGTTATATCGCTGGGATTCAAACCTAGATCCACTGGCTATTAACCATAGAAGTTAATTTTTCCCACCATCAATTTCAAGTTATTCTGGTAATAAAGTACTGTTTTCGCTCTTAACCACAGGACCATTTACTTCAAATGATATTTTTAAAATAAACATTAAATGATCGGACCATGCCTTTGAGAGAGGTCGCTACCTCCAGCAACAAAATAACTTTGCGTGACAGATGGTCCCCTATCACTTTGGAGGCTGGGAAATGTCACAGGCGGGGGGTGGGTTTTTCAACAGACAATGCTTCTCACAGGATGGTGGAAACAATAATTGATAACTTTCCTTAAAAAAACCTGGGAATGCTTTCTACTGTTTACTCACACACTTAAAAGTGAGGTTGGAATTAAATAGCATCTTTCTACTGTTTACCCACACACTTAAAAGTGATGTTGGAAATAAATAGCATCTTGGACACATATAACCTGCACCAGAACTAGGGGAGCGACACATTTTTTCGATCATACTGCTGCAACATAAATGTGTCTCTCTTTACATAAGACCCGACACAATCTTTGTGAGATCAGAATTAATGGGACCCATTAATTTATATAAGAAAAACTTTGAAGTTTCAATGACTGTTTGCTTGGGGGAGCAGTCACACCCCTACCAAAATCCCTGAAAATGCATTTTTGTGTTTACCTTTAGATAATCTCTGTCGAGTAACAGGCGGTCGTAGGGCCCAATGGGACTTGCTGAAGATCAGAGAGGGCGTGCTGTTCCGGGTATGGGAATCACCCGATGGGAAGACTCTTAGAGAACAGTTGGTACTTCCCCGGAATAAGGTCCCGGAAGTCTTGGAGGAAGTGCACACCAGTACTTCAGGAGGACACTTTGGAACGAACCGAACGATTAACAAACTAGTGCCGCGCTACTACTGGCTGAGGCTCCGAGCAGACGCTGAGGGATGGTGCCGTCAAAGTAATGTGTGCGCGGCGAGTCACGGCCCCCAGACTATAAGCCGGGGTCACTTGCACCAGTACAACAACGGAGCGCCATTCGAACGGATCGCTGTCGACATAACTGGACCATTCCCAGTGTCCGACCGAGGCAACAAGTACCTGATGGTGGCCGTGGACTACTTCACCAAGTGGCCGGAGGTGTATGCCATTCCGAACCAGGAGTAGTCGTTGGATTTCCACAGCGACCATGGTACCAATTTTGATCCCAAACGAATGAAGGAGTTACTTGAAAGGCTTGGGGTGAACAAGACCCACACGACGCCTCTACAACCCCAGTCGGAGAGCATGATCGAAAGATACATCAAGAGCTTAGAGGAACACCTGCGGAAGGTCGGGTCCAGCCATCAGCGAGACTGGGACGTCAAGGTGTCACTGTTCCTGCTGGCCTACCGCTCGTCAACACCGTTCGGCCGAGAGTTACGCCTCCATTGTGACCTGGCTTTAGGAAGCCCTCCGGATATGAAACAGCCAGCGACCAAGTATGTGTAGAAACAGCTGTACCACCTCTACGACATGCACCTGATGGCTCGCCAGAACATCCACAAGGCGAGCGACCACATGAAGACCCGATACGATAGGCAACCCAACAGCCAAGGTTTCCAGCACGGTAACCTGTTCTGGTTGTAACACCCTACCCGTACCAAGGGACGCTGCCCGAAGCTTCAGCAGCCATGGAAAGGACCGTACCGGGTTGTGAAGAGGATTAGCGACGTGGTATACCGCATCCAGGAGGTGCCCCGAGGGAAGATGTTGGTGGTACACCTGTATTGCCTGGCCCTCTACGATGGTGCTATTCGGAATGACCAGCTTTGAGGAGCGAGCAGTGTCACCCAATTATCGGAAGGCATGACCAACCGGCAGCTGTGCGAGGTACAGGAGGCATTCAGCTCACGCCTACCCTAACGCGCAGTACCCATGAAGCGCTGAGGTGAGACAGCTCGGGGAGGGAAGCAAGAAGAGTAATCACTGGTTTACCCCTACTCTGCTTGCCTACAAAGATCGCGTAACACTGTGACGACTTCGTGTACAGAAAGTTCCAGCAACAGCGATCTTTCTATATAAGAGCTGCAGTGGACCAGCCTGTCAGTTCTTGGCGAGCAGCCGTGAAGATCACAGTGCCCGCGAACGGACAGGAAGACTCCGTGCGTGTATCAGAGGAGTTTCTAGACAGCTCTAGAGGGAGTTGTACGTAATTGTGAATGTTTCGTAGTTGGAGTGTTACGTAATTTTGTGTAATACGTGATCCCGCTGTCTAAATAAAGAACATTTTGAGATTGTGCAACTGGACCTTTAATGTCACGAACCCACAAAGGCACATTATTAGTGAGGTTAGTTGCTCCAGGCGTTACCTGGCATTTACCTAAGGTAAGGCAAAGCCTATGAGAAAGAACCTCAAACACGTAATGAAATACACAAATAATAGTATAAAAATCAATTAAATCTATGTAATTACAGTATACAATGTATCATATCATTAAGGTGTTTGAGAGGAATTACTGCTAATTAGGCAAAAGATTAATAATATCAACTACTAGTCATCCAGAAGCTATAAAGATTATATAGGTAAATTAAAAATAAAGGTGAGCGTTAATTGTAGTATTTGAAGAAATATCTGTAATTAAGCAATTAACTTCTTGAATTACTGCCTAAATAAATCTCAAATCATTATGGATTTAAAAATATAGAAGACGATATAAAACAAATATCGCTTAATTGGTCAACAAAAAACAAATACAGAAAAGGACTGAAATTATACAGAACTGAGTATTTTCATCTTTTTGTTCATGGCCTGTGTTAGCCGTTCGTTCTTCCACAAATGCTATTTTGCTTATCTTTAATGTATTTATAACTCTGAAATGGGACACGTGTCTTAATTATATATATATATGCGTTCTTTGTTTTGCTCATAGCCTTGTACTATCAGGCACCTAGAAATTTGAGGTAAAACATTCCTCCAGAGAACTAGTATGGCCAAAATTATCCAGAAATTCATACAACTGATTGTGGAGCTTATGTAAAAGTAGTATCAGGTTCTCATTGGCGCATGGTAACTTGGAGGTTAACAAGTTAGCAAGTGATGGAGCATGATTGGAATTTCCAACGAAATTCAATAAAGTTCGGCTTCAATATTGGAACATTCACTTCTTGATTTTTGTATCTGAAAATAAAATCGAAGTAATGTAAGGCCAATAAGCTTTTATTTTTCCGTGAATAATTTTCACAGCAATCCATTGAATAACGTTTTGTAACATCTTAAGGTACAACAGCTATTCACAATAGAGCAATAAAACAATTTTAAACGCAAATATATGATTATTCTCATTTCTCTGTACCTGGAGTAAGTAGCCAAGATCACGAGATGATTTATCAAATGCTCTTTCTTCCACAGGAACTTGCAACAGTCCTTCTCTTACATTGAAGTTTTTAAGATGGCCAAACCACAGAATATCGAACCACTACAAATTTAAAAGTTATAGCATAACTTGAATCAGCCAATCGCCTTCGTGATCCGGTACACCAGCATCTCTATTTTCGGGTGGCAAGCTAAAATCTTTCGTTGCCATTTCTCCTATCTCGGCTTCACCCCTATGGGCCTCTTCACTTAAATTGTTTGGTTTCTTTTCCTTTGAATTCTTCCAATTGATCTACTTTGCTATCTGTTCCCCGATGTTGTATACTTTAGATTACAATTTTCATCATGCTCTGAATTCCTAAATATGTCCCTTTTTCATGAATTTGTCACTATCAAAAATAAATCCAACTTTCATTTACCTGGAACTTATGAGAAACTGTAGCTTTACATGGAAATGTTACCAACATTTGGCGTAACCTATAATCATGAGGCACCAGCGTTCATGTTCAGAGTATCCTTCTCGTGGATAAGTTCTGGTTTCTCCATGGCTCCGAATCGTGTCGACCCATTCCTGTCCCCTGTTATTTAATTCTTATTCCTTGTCGTCTAGTCTGGACTAAGCCTAATTCACTTTGGGCCGTCTGATTTTTGAGGTACTCGGTTCTCCCACTACGAACAGGGCAGGGCCAAGGAGAGTCTCTTACTTTCATTTCAAAAAGCATTAAACGACTTGAAAGGCCTACAAGACCCCTTGTTTCCAGATACGAACCTATTGCAGCTGTAGAAGAACATGCTGAATGGACGTTGTATGCATTTCAAAGTGCCATTGTATAGAAAATATAGTGGCTATTTTACAGAACACAAACATTAGCTGCATTCTGAAAAGCTAATCCGATCACACTTCATTGGAATCTTCTTAGATGGCCATAATGTACAGTTTCTAAAAAGTTTAATATGCGACAGTAGATCCTATATTCTCCCTGTTCATTAAATTCCTAGATATTATATGCTATAATGTGTGCACTGTTAAAATGCGTCAAGGTGACAAAACAACTATGATCTAAGTCCGTAAATGTGGCACTGAAAATTTTGAATTCTGACTTCTCGTGTAAGAAGGATTTGCTTTATTTTTTTGCACATGTTCTAATTGAGTTGCCTGATCGTTCTTAATACATCAACATCATAGATAACTTCAATGACTAGAAATGCAATAATACCCTCGCTCTCTCCCTCCCCCTGTCACTCTTCTAGTTTACTGTCCCTGAAAAGCTGCATTCTGAAAAGCTAATCCGATCACACTTCATTGGAATCTTCTTAGATGGCCATAATGTACAGTTTCTAAAAAGTTTAATATGCGACAGTAGATCCTATATTCTCCCTGTTCATTAAATTCCTAGATATTATATGCTATAATGTGTGCACTGTTAAAATGCGTCAAGGCGACAAAACAACTATGATCTAAGTCCGTAAATGTGGCACTGAAAATTTTGAATTCTGACTTCTCGTGTAAGAAGGATTTGCTTTATTTTTTTGCACATGTTCTAATTGAGTTGCCTGATCGTTCTTAATACATCAACATCATAGATAACTTCAATGACTAGAAATGCAATAATATCCTCGCTCTCTCCCTCCCCCTGTCTCTCTTCTAGTTTACTGTCCCTGTACGGAGTTATTCCCACCAGGACTTAGAGACTATTTTGAAACTACACTGACACTGCAACTTATGTTTTACTGGATTAAAGTGGAATCAAAATCTGCTGCAGTCATTGATCTGCTGCAGCTGGATAAATATATTCTGATTCCTCTAAATCCTAATGTTAGATGTGAACGGATTCCTAATGGATGGAAACGTTTTATCAACAAACTCTACTACTACCAGTGCAGAAGAAGGTAGCAAGACAATGTGCAGTGACGAGTTCCTAGTTATAATGTCAGTCTAATTATAAAACGAGCAACACAGTTCCGTGCCTGTATGTCGACGAGCAGACGATCTCTGGATCACAAAGTACATTCAGCATTAGCCCGAAGCCTGGTATGCTGGTATGAGTGTAACGTAGAAATGGAAGACAGTTGTGCTGCAGTGAATGGCGGGAGAAAGCACAGCGCCTTAATAAATGTCGTTTAAGTGGTACTTTGTGTACAGAAAATCATATATAGGCTCCCTGGAATATCAGCACCTCACAGAACCGACATTTGTATTAACCGAGAATGCTACTTATCATAACGTGCAGGAGATGTGCTTTTAAAGGAGAACACGCAGTATTGGGTATCATTTCTGTATTATATGGACATTATGTAGCCTATATTTTATTAAATAACAATGAGGTAAACATAGCTATATACAAAGATTAAAATAACTTATCTAAAAATGAATCGACTATCGAATCGAGGATTCCTCCAATGCCCACGGTTACTTATATATATGCAGTGATTTATTTGTAACAAAATAATTTTCAGGAACTCACCCTATTAATTCAGCAATTTCCAAATGCACTCGTACGGGGTGTCAAAATCAGCGTCCTTGTGTTTGCGACAAGCTGCTTCATTAGCTGAATGTCTCCTCTTTCGTAGCCATGACTTGACATATGGTTGTGGATTAAATATGTACACTGGAGTTCCAACGCTGCTTATGAAAATAAGTCTGCTTGATCTTGTAACCAGCAGCCTATTTAGCTTTCCGGTGTGGATCTCATTCATGGTACTGAAAGCTCTTTCAGTTTCTGCTGTGAAGATGGAAATGGTCTGTACAGTCTTTGTGAAATGTATCAGCTCCACTGGAATTTCCTTGGTCTCAATATACTTTCTAAAAGCATTAATGTAACATCTCTTACCTGACGTGGAAAATGTTACAGTCTCATCACCATAACAGATATCCAAAGTAGAAGTGGAGAGCCAATTATTTTATAGTACCTTTGAATCACAGTTAACTTGTCACTTTTCTCCCCTGTCTCTGCTGACTAAAGCTGGAACCAAGATGAGATGATGTGGACACATTTTCTATAAGTCTGTTAATTAAATTATTCACAAGACTTCTGAAAAACTGCTTTCGGTCAAATTTTACAACTATTTTTAGAATCATGTAATCCTATGTTTCTAACCTTTTTGTTTTCTTCTGCTTTAAGAACTATTCTGCAGTATTGTCCAGAAGCTGTGTTACACATAGATTCAAACACTTTCGTAGTGCGCTTGATTGCATTTTGAGTCTTTGTCAGACTTTTCTCTCTTCTCTGCAACTCTAATGACCGGACATCGGAGCTCGTACACCTTTAAAGGGATGTGAAGTTTATGAGTGTCGCAGTTTATAACTGCTGACGTCAGTCCAGGGAACAACACGCAGGGATAGTGCGATTCGCAACGCCTAGCTTTAGTTTCGTCACAACTACTGCTTGCCACGCAAATAGATCTGTCTTTGAGGGAGTGCAAGGTATTTGACATATTGTGTCAATAGCATTACTTTCACAACAGTTATTAGTAAATGTGCATTTTATAAATCAAAAGTTTTAGGTACTATCAAGAGCCATTAAGCAGCTTGAACAATGTAATTTCGAGCTGACTAACAGCAGCCGAGGAGGTGTCTGCAAAAATTAACAATATAGACAATGCACCACCTACCAAACGAACAAAAAATGAACTGACCAGTATTCAACACAAAGGTACTGGATTTTCAAGGTTACGTCATATAATAAATGAACTTAAGCCTCAGACAAAACATATGGAAATGATTTGTACTACTCATGCACCATACACGTCATGTGTCATTGAACGAAATTTCTCCCAACATTTTTATACTGTTTCAAGGAGAGGCGCAGGAAATTCTCATTGGAAAATCTATGAATGAATATGGTTCTTCACTGCAATTCCCGCAACGAAAGCAATGAGGAGGATGGCATATTATTGTAACGTAGGTTGCATTTTGTATCCGTACCGGACTGTACACACACAGCGCTTCAGTATGTTTGTTGACAAACGTTTGTTGATGACACGTCTGACACTGAATCATACATAATTGCAGCATTTTCTAAAAATGACGCACTTTTTAACTTATTTTCTAGACCTTGGAATTTCCCCCATTCTTTCGAGTCTCTCTCTCTCTCTCTCTCTCTCTCTCTCTCTCTCTCTCTCTCTCTCTCTCTCTCTCTCTCTCTCTCTCTCTCTCTCTCTCTCTCTCTCTCTCTCTCTCTCTCTCTCTCTGTGTGTGTGGGTGTGTGTGTGTAGTGTTTTACGTCCGCTTTTACTACATACAGCACCGCAGACGATGACACTGATGATACATGAGATGATGAGGGATCACCGGTGGAATGAGATGGCGGGGGAAACCGGAGGTCCCGGAAAAAACCCGCCCCAGCGCCGTGTTGTCCAACACAAATCACACTTTGCGGTCGCCTGGGATCGAACCCGGCCGCCTTGGTGAGAGCCAAGCGGTCTAACCACTGAGCCACGGCGCGGCCCTTTCGAGTCTCTCTGGTGGTCTCTTTTGGCCTCACTAAAATGCTTGACTAGTGCAATGTAGTTTTCCCAGACAGCTTTTGCAGTTCTCTGGCTTGATGCCACCCACCTTATTGTAAATATTTTCCCAATCTTCTTTGAATCAGCCCAAATGTTGAGTTCCCTTTTTTAAAGGTATGCTGTATAAATACAATTTGTCAAGGAAAGAATGGAAATGGTTCACACCTATAACTTCATTTCTTTTATCAGAAACGGACAATTGTAAACGATGGTTTAAACAGTGCCAGATTACTATATCTGGAAATAACTTTATAAAGTGTGCTCTAATATTAAGTAGGCGTTTCTAGACCAGCTAAATGTTCTGCCAGAAAGTTTCCATTCATCCCATATGAAGAAATATTTTTCAACATCTCTCGAGTAATAAACATCTGCTGTAGTCGATTCAAGTCCTATCAAGGCCCAGGAAAAGGAAAAAACTTCAGAATCATCTGTAAGAGCACATGGCAAACATAATACTAAAACAGATTTTACACTAACCGCTGTTGATTCTTCAAACATAATACTGATTTTCCTCTGAATTTCCCTTATTGATTTTTCTGTTTTACTTATTTACTGTGAAATGTGTTCAATAATATTAGCACAACTAAAATTTTCATGAAGAACTCCTGCCATATCTAAAGCATGTAATTATTGAAATTCAACATACGGCTGTAGGTCTACGAAGGGTCTATTTGTTTTGGCAATTCGCTATGTTCTTCGAAGTACTCGAACGGTGGCTTCCAGGCCTTTCACATTCATAGTGTCCAAGCAACTTTAAAGTTTGAAAGGTACTACGTGGCTACTACAGAGAGACTTCAGAGAGACTTATATCTGCTTCACAGCAACACACTGAGCAAAACATAAAATAAAACTTGGACTCACACAAACATAACGAGTGGAAGAAAGTTGTTCTGCTCACTTCCCGCTCTCCGAAACCAAAAGCAGTGTAGCCAACTTTAGAGAACCAGAAAACCGCCCAAGGGTGCCAAAGCGACCGTATTTTATGAACATAATACCGCAAACTTCGATATTAGTCCGTTAGAGTACACCCATGACGTTTCAGCGCTATGTGTAGATTACAAACGATTTTCTTACTGAATGCAAAAATTTTACGTCATTCTAACGCGGGAAAATATTTTCCGGAACGGCGTTCCGGCCAGTTCCGATCCAACAAATCACTACTTTTATGTTATATAGCATTTCAAAAACTTGGAGAAATGCCAGTGAGACGTTAAGGAATTCAGCTGTTCCAGTTATGTTACACATCCATTTGTGTGGAATTGTTCATTCTTTAATTGCAATAATCGGATTATAACAATTTAAATACAATACGTACAATAGAGGATATAATACGAAAACAGACCTATAGATGGTTAGACAATAGTTTTACAAACAGCTTGGAAGGTAACATTAAAGTTTAAAAACAACTTCACTGAGGAGAGAAAAACATATGAGTAGAAATGTGTATCTTATACAAACTATTTTTAATATGTTATATTTTTCTAATTCATATTTGTCAAGACAAAGGCGGTAGAAGTCAATGCCTCATTCCGTGGTACAAGGATAGATCTAACCGGAGTGACAGTCAAATGTTTAAAAGTGGGTCACTGTATACTCGATGAAATCTCGAAAAGCAACTAAATTATGACAGCACTTTAAAAATGATAAACTGCAAAAATTGGAAACAAGTAAAACTGTCGTCTTTAACTTGCTTACGTTATTATTAACATTATACTGTACTTCTGTAGGTGAGATATGATTTTAACTGTTTATTTATATGGGCGTTAAATTCCGGGCGAGCCTGACAGACGTTTTGAATTAAACATGTGGTTTAAAGAGATCTACAATCTCTGTGCCGTAGGATTTTGCCGATCTGTTAATGTTTACCAGTTATACAAACTCCTGTTCAATGAATTCAATACGCAAGTATTGCACAAAGATAGGATTTGGGAATTTGTGAATTAAAATAGGGATCTTCGAAAGAAAATATATTGGTGAGTGCGTCTGTCTGTGTGTCAGTCTGTGAGTATACATGCGTGTGCGGCGATATGTGTGAGTTGTGCGTGTTTCAGTCGATCTCGCTTTTAAAACCACAATAAAAATAAAAACACGATTAAGCATCAAACTTGATGTTTAAATTCTGCGTTTTCAAAGTATTTGACGCGTAGAATTTCGAGAAACGCCCCTCACCCAAAACTCCTTACACGAGAAAACTTCTGTTATTTACAAGTTAAACATGCATATATTTTTAAACACATATATCTTTATTTATTTATTTATTTTCATTTTGTGCAGTTACTCATATTAGAACTATCACCTGTTATTCTCTGGATTTTAGACATTTCTTTTTAAATTATTAGTTGCTGTTGATATTGTGGTCTTGCAAAGAACATGGTGTCCAAAGCCATTCAAAACAGACTTTTCTGAAAATCTAATAGTTTACCTATTGCATTCTCTATACACTTTCAAAGAAATGTGAAAATATCAACTGAGGGGTTATCCAAATTTTAAGGAAATAGATAAAATAATATTTTCTTGTAAGGATAGTTGTCAAAGAGAGAGCCGAGAAGAACCTTCAATGTTTACATTGAGTTCTGTTTCTGTTTAATTCGCTCTCTATTTTGAACAGCATAACTAAGAAAATGTTGTATAAACACAAAATTGGCATTTAAGTCCATTTACTTCTAAATTTTCTACACCAGCATATTTAGAGAAATAACAACAACACATAACCCTCTACATAGAACACCAATGATATCTAGATATTTCATTCTTTCAGAAAAAACTAGTTGATTCTTAAAATACATGTTTTTGAATAACTACACAAAAATAGAAGCAACAAAGCTACATTGAGTTTTCTAGAATAATCTATGCGTTGGTTTTCACTCACGAGGTATTTAATATAGCTGGTACCCCCTAAAAGAAGCCTAAGTTTATTACAAGAATGTGTAGATCTTTTTAAAGGTGCAGTATATTTTAAATAATCTGACTTATATAATTCATTTTTTGGTAGCTTTACCTAAAGCGCTTCAGTGCCAAAGATTTATCCTTACACTACGTATGCCACGCCCTTGTTTGCGTACTGCAGGTAAATTCTGCTTTTATCTTCATCATTCATAGGAAGACAGTAATGAAATTCTCCGCATTCTTCATACATGCCCTAAGGATTACGGTGTTTGCTTTGGTATTAGGTACAAGTCACTAGCCGGTAAACTGCTCTTTCTAAAGCGGAATTTCTGATGAGCAACTGAGGAATGCTACTTGCAAGCAACGGTACAGGCTGAAAGAGTATTAAATATGTGCACCACATGTGACAAAAGTTTGAAATCCACTGAGAGCTAAACGTCATGATGTGATGTGATATATATGATATAATAATAATAATAATAATAATAATAATAATAATAATAATAATAATAATAATAATAATAATAATAATAATAATAATAATAATAATAATAATAATAATAATAATAATAATAATAATAATAATAATAATAATAATAATAATAATAATAATAATAATAATAATAATAATAATAATAATAATAATAATAATAATAATAATAATAATAATAATAATAATAATAATAATAATAATAATAATAATAATAATAATAATAATAATAATAATAATAATAATAATAATAATAATAATAATAATAATAATAATAATAATAATAATAATAATAATAATAATAATAATAATAATAATAATAATAATAATAATAATAATAATAATAATAATAATAATAATAATAATAATAATAATAATAATAATAATAATAATAATAATAATAATAATAATAATAATAATAATAATAATAATAATAATAATAATAATAATAATAATAATAATAATAATAATAATAATAATAATAATAATAATAATAATAATAATAATAATAATAATAATAATAATAATAATAATAATAATAATAATAATAATAATAATAATAATAATAATAATAATAATAATAATAATAATAATAATAATAATAATAATAATAATAATAATAATAATAATAATAATGTTAGAGTTCAAAGATTAATGCTCACAAGGATGGCAAAGGCATATAGGACAATTTCCCATGAAGCACTCTGCATAATCACGGGAACAATACCCATAGACTTAAAGGCAAGAGAGGTGGCTGAACTATATAACGTAAAAACAGGAAAAACCAACACTGAATACCAAATAGACCGCCCGGAAAACCCCAAGAATTGGCTCCACCCAGCTGACTTTCAAGGCACAAAAGAACCAAAAATAGGAAACAATGAAAATACAGTGTGGCAAATATATACAGATGGAAGCAAAAGTGACGTAGGAGTGGGAGCAGGAGTAGCCATATACAGACAAAACCAACTGATAAACCAAAAAAAAATACAAACTCAATGAAAGATGCTCAAATAATCAGGCAGAGCAACTGGCAATTGCAAAAGCGCTGGAATTATTAGAAACGACGGACACTGAAGACACAGATAACAAAACAGTAACCATACACACAGACAGCAGAATAACAATTGACTCCATAGACGATTACAATAATCACAATAACCTAACAGAGAAAATACGAAGAACTACAGCAATACTAAGAGCAAAAGATTGGAAAATACAATTCAAATGGGTAAAGGCTCATATTGGAATAGAGGGTAATGAAGTGGCTGACAGACTGGCAAAGAATGCAGCAAAAACTAAGGAAATATACTACAACAAATTACCGATCACCGCAATAAAACAAATTCTTCGGAAATCAACAAAAAACAAATGGCAGCAGAAATGGGAACAGAGCACAAAAGGCACAACCACAAAGGAATTCTTCCCAACAGTGGAAAGCAGACTCACAAACAGGTTCTACCTAACACCAAACATGACAACAATACTTACAGGATACGGAAATATCAACACTTATCTCAACAGACTCAAGATCGTTAGCAGCTCTGAGTGTTCATGCAGGAGAGGAGACCAAACGGTGGATCACATAATATTCGAGTGCAGTGTGGTGAATAATGCAAGAGAAACTCTAAAACATAGTGTTCTAAGAACTGATAACTGGCCAACACACAAGTCAATACTAATTAAAAGACATTTAAAATCATTTACAAAATTTGTAAACTCTATAGACTTTCAAGTACTAAAAGGCATTAATGTGTAATACAAGCGAAAAAAAAAAAAACTAAATGGTTCACATCAAAACTGAAACTGGAAAAATGTATACAAAAATCACAAAAAGAGTGAAAAGCATGTAGTACTACTTATGTAGTGGAGCATGTAGAGATCAGAAATAAATAAAAATAATAATAATAATAATAATAATAATAATAATAATAATAATAATAATAATAATAATAATAATAATAATAATAATAATAATAATAATAATAATAATAATAATAATAATAATAATAATAATAATAATAATAATAATAATAATAATAATAATAATAATAATAATAATAATAATAATAATAATAA
>CM060953.1:105456923-105464423 GCA_030765055.1 Mantis religiosa
CTTGATTGTTGGTGCAGTGGCCATACAATTTGAATTTTAACTGGTGTGTCATAATTCCGTTTTCAAATATAATTCCTGCTGCGCCAACTTTCTCCCCCATTTTACTTCCATCTGTGTACGCTTCCATTCTATATATGTTATCTTTGTTCACCTCCGGAATCGTTGCCACTTCGGCAGGATGTCGCCAGTGTTTTACTTCTAATGGTTTGTCGAAGTCTGCTATGTGACTTTTTGTTGCCAGATATATTTGGAGTTTTTCCTCTATAGTTATTTCTATAGGACATACTCCAGCTAGTACGCACGATGCATCATACGAGAGAGTTCTATATGCTTTAGTCATTTTTATGTTGATTAATCTTTGAATTCTTCTATATTTTGCAATATTTTTATTCTTCCGTATCGCATCTATCCATATAGGAGCTCCGTATGTCAAGACAGGGACCATAGCACCTTCATAGATTGTCTTAAGTGCTTTGTGACCTAGCCCCCATTGTAGCTTTGCTGTTCTTGCTAGCATATGAACCAACGAGATTGTTTTGTCTGCAGTATATTCAATGTGCACGTTGAAGTTAAATTTGCTATCTAAATATATTCCGAGGTATTTTATTTCTTCGGTTTGGTTAAGTTTATGATGATTAAAAAATATGTTGACATCCCTATCTACATTTCTTCTTCTTGTGATAAATAGAACCTTGGATTTCTTTTGGTTAAATTGAATTTTGTTATCATCAGCCCATTTTTGGATTTTTCTAAGATCGTGATTTGCAACGCTCTGTGCTTCTGATTTGTATGCTCCTCTTGTCATTACTACCAGGTCGTCTGCGAAGGCGATCACTCTTGTCCGGTGATCATATTCTAAATTCAGCATCGAATTGTACATTATGTTCCAGAAGCCTGGACCACAGCATGATCCTTGTGGGCAGCCTTTCTGTACTTCTCTTTCTGCTGTATAGTTGTTCACTGAAAATACTGCTCTTCTGTTGCTAAAGTAATTCACTGCTAAATTATATAAATTCTTAGGGCATCTAAGCTGTCTTAGATTCTTGAGTATGCTAGGCCACCAAGCTGCATCAAAGGCACCTTTGACATCAAGACTAGTGACTACTACGCATTGTTTTGACTTCAAGCATTTATCGATGAAAGATTTAACTTCCATTGCAGCGTCAACTGCTCCCCTTTGGGGGGTAAATCCAAACCGGTTGTTGCGTAACAAATTATTGCTGTACATATGGTGTAGTATTCTGTCAATCATCAGTTTTTCTAGTAGTTTACCTCCGATATTTAATAGGCTTATTGGTCTGTATTTTGATGCGTCTTGGCGGTCTTCTTTTCCGGGCTTAATTATTGGAATGACAATAGACTGCTTCCAATCTTTTGGAAAGCATCCCTTCTTTAAACACGCGTTGTATACTTGCGTGAAGAATAGAGGGAGATGTTGAAAAGCTCTTGTAATTATGTCGCTGGATAGGCAGTCCATCCCAGGAGATTTCTTTGGATTGAATTTTTGCATATTAATGATGATTTCTGCAGTTGTGAAAGGTTTATCATCATTAGTATTGATGGGTTCTTCAATTTCTTTCCTAATTTGTTTGTGCAATTCGTTGTCACTATCTTGATTGTCTTCGGGTACAAAGTGCTCTAACATATGCTTGATTGTATTTTCGGTATCTGTGGTAAATGTTCCATCGTCTTTTTGTAATGTAGTCAATCTCACACCAGTTCGGAGTTTGCCGGAAGCTATCTTATATACTAAACCCCAAGGATTGGCATCGTCACTTATTGTGCAAAACGCTTTCCATGATTTCAGTTTTGCATCTCTCATTTTCCTTTTGTATTCCCTTTTCCCATCCAGATATTTTTCTTTCCTCTCCTGTCGTAGATTTTCGCCGGTGACAGTTCTTTGGTATCTCCTCCGCAGTGCACATGCCCTTTTTCTTAATATAGTAAGTTCGTCTGTCCACCAAGATACCGTCTTCCTTTTTATCGCCTGTTTAGCACCTGTTGAAACTTTGAAGGTTGCATTACTAGCTGTTAATACTAATCATAATAATAATGATAATAATAATAATGATAATGATAATGATAATGAAAGGGTAATGATAGTGATAATGGTAATGATAGTGTTAATGGTAATGATAATGATAATGGTAATGATAATGATAATGGTAATGATAATGATAATAATAATGATTTTTTTTTTTTTTTGCTTTATTGATATCAACAGCATGCTCCATTACATAGTTATACTACATGCTTTATAGTTACATGTCCTATTTTGAATTAGTAATTGTAAACATTACAACAATTTTACATTGGGTTATTCTGTGCTTTAGACACTATGTACATTAATTTGAGTCTATTCTTCTAGCTGATTTTGTGAGTTCACAATTTGTAATTATTTCAATTTAAATACTTGTCATATTTTTAGAAGTAGTGCTTTATGTTTTAGTTAATTGTAAGATTATGATGAAACCGGAGTAAGTTGATTGTATAGAGTTCACAATTTGTCATTGTTACACTCCAAATCCTTCAGTCTATGTCCGTGATTTTTATAGAAGTTGCAAATTTTACAAACGACTTCAGGTGATTATTCGCAATCTTCTCGTTGGTGGTAGGCCATTTCCCTCCATTGCTTGTTACACTTTTTGCCAATTCTAGTCTTTTTTCATCAAGTCTTCTGCAATTAAATATTATATGGTTAACGGTCTGTTCTTCTTTTCCGCAAGGACAGAGTGGGTTATTTATTATTCTAAATCGGTATAGGTATGCGTTTAATTTTCCATGGCCAGTTAACATTGTAGTGAGTTCTGGGCATATTGGAATCTTTTGCCGCAATCTGTTTTTCACTAACGGGAGGAATGCTTTAGTCACTGCACCTTTCGTTGTGCTCGTCCAGACTTGTTGCCACCTGTTGAGTCCATATTCCTTCGCTCTTGTTACAATTACGTCTTTTGGTATTTTGTCGTACACTATTTCACTATCTTCGATAGCAGCGCGTTTTGCAAGCTTATCTGCTAGTTCATTGCCTTCTATTCCGCAGTGGCCTTTAACCCAGCCAAAGTGGATGATCCAATTTAGTTGGTTTAGTGCAAGAAGTTTGTCTTTGGTAGATTCTATTAGTCGATTCCTTTTCCAGTTGTTTCTCAGTAGATCTATAGTAATTCTGCTGTCAGTGTATATTGCAACGGTTCCGTTTCTATCTGTTGAACTGGCATAATATAGTTCTTCTAATTTCTCTAGTACTTTTAAAATAGCAAGTTGTTCGGCTTGATTGTTGGTGCAGTGGCCATGCAATTTGAATTTTAACTGGTGTGTCATAATTCCGTTTTCAAATATAATTCCTGCTGCGCCAACTTTCTCCCCCATTTTACTTCCATCTGTGTACGCTTCCATTCTATATATGTTATCTTTGTTCACCTCCTGAATCGTTGCCACTTCGGCAGGATGTCGCCAGTGTTTTACTTCTAATGGTTTGTCGAAGTCTGCTATGTGACTTTTTGTTGCCAGATATATTTGGAGTTTTTCCTCTATAGTTATTTCTATAGGACATACTCCAGCTAGTACGCACGATGCATCATACGAGAGAGTTCTATATGCTTTCGTCATTTTTATGTTGATTAATCTTTGAATTCTTCTATATTTTGCAATATTTTTATTCTTCCGTATCGCATCTATCCATATAGGAGCTCCATATGTCAAGACAGGGACTATAGCACCTTCATAGATTGTCTTAAGTGCTTTGTGACCTAGCCCCCATTGTAGCTTTGCTGTTCTTGCTAGCATATGAACCAACGAGATTGTTTTGTCTGCAGTATATTCAATGTGCGCGTTGAAGTTAAATTTGCTATCTAAATATATTCCGAGGTATTTTATTTCTTCGGTTTGGTTAAGTTTATGATGATTCAAAAATATGTTGACATCCCTATCTACATTTTTTCTTCTTGTGATAAATAGAACCTTGGATTTCTTTTGGTTAAATTCAATTTTGTTATCATCAGCCCATTTTTGGATTTTTCTAAGATCGTGATTTGCAACGCTCTCTGCTTCTGATTTGTGTGCTCCTCTTGTCATTACTACCAGGTCGTCTGCGAAGGCGATCACTCTTGTCCGGTGATCATATTCTAAATTCAGCATCGAATTGTACATTATGTTCCAGAAGCCTGGACCTCAGCATGATCCTTGTGGGCAGCCTTTCTGTACTTCTCTTTCTGCTGTATAGTTGTTCACTGAAAATACTGCTCTTCTGTTGCTAAAGTAATTCACTGCTAAATTATATAAATTCTTAGGGCATCTAAGCTGTCTTAGATTCTTGTGTATGCTAGGCCACCAAGCTGCATCAAAGGCACCTTTGACATCAAGACTAGTGACTACTACGCATTGTTTTGACTTCAAGCATTTATCGATGAAAGATTTAACTTCCATTGCAGCGTCAACTGCTCCCCTTTGGGGGGTAAATCCAAACTGGTTGTTGTGTAACAAATTATTGCTGTACATATGGTGTAGTATTCTGTCAATCATCAGTTTTTCTAGTAGTTTACCTCCGATATTTAATAGGCTTATTGGTCTGTATTTTGAAGCCTCTTGGCAGTCTTCTTTTCCGGGCTTAATTATTGAAATGACAATAGACTGCTTCCAATCTTTTGGAAAGCATCCCTTCTTTAAACACGCGTTGTATACTTGCGTGAAGAATAGAGGGAGATGTTGAAAAGCTCTTGTAATTATGTCGCTAGATAGGCAGTCCTTCCCAGGAGATTTCTTTGGATTGAATTTTTGCATATTAATGATGATTTCTGCAGTTGTGAAAGGTTTATCATCATTAGTATTGATGGGTTCTTCAATTTCTTTCCTAATTTGTTTGTGCAATTCGTTGTCACTATCTTGATTGTCTTCGGGTACAAAGTGCTCTAACATATGCTTGATTGTATTTTCAGTATCTGTGGTAAATGTTCCATCGTCTTTTTGTAATGTAGTCAATCTCACACCAGTTTGGAGTTTGCCGGAAGCTATTTTATATACTAAACCCCAAGGATTGGCATCGTCACTTATTGTGCAAAACGCTTTCCATGATTTCAGTTTTGCATCTCTCATTTTCCTTTCGTATTCCCTTTTCCCATCCAGATATTTTTCTTTCCTCTCCTGTCGTAGATTTTCGCCAGTGACAGTTCTTTGGTATCTCCTCCGCAGTGCATTTGCCCTTTTTCTTAATATAGTAAGTTCGTCTGTCCACCAAGATACCGTCTTCCTTTTTATCGCCTGTTTAGCACCTGTTGAAACTTTGAAGGTTGCATTACTAGCTGTTATGATACATGAAAAGGCGAGGTTTGCCATTTCCTCTGCTTCAGTTTTACTTGCCACTGTGCTGCTTAGTTCCTGATCTAATTTCTGCAAGTTCTCTTCATTATAGTGACAATTGAATTTAGATATCACCGTGGAAAGGAAAATACTGTCGAATTTCTCGAAATCTTCATTCTTTACTATATACTTTGCTCTCGTGTGATCGATTCCAATTGTAGATGTGTTTTCAATCTGCTTTGTGAGTTTGAAAGTTAAAACCTTGTGGTCAGAGCAGCTTTCTACGGAGCCACAGGTCCACTCACAGACATGCCTTAGCAACTTGTTGTTAACAATAGTTAGGTCGACATAACTGCTGCCTCTTCTAGTTTCAAATGTAGGCTCCGACCTAGTATTCACTATGTTTAAGTTGGACACTGTTAGAAAATCTTCCATTGCTGTCCCCCTGAGATTTGTTGTGACGTCATACCACGTTTTACTTCTGGCATTACTGTCGGCTGCTATAAGTAAACCACTCCCCTTTGTATAGTTTGTAATTCGTTCTATTGTCCTCAAATTTACCTCGATATCTTGTGTGGAATCGAAATATAAACAAGCTGCGTAAAACTTCATTCTTTTGTACGTTATTTCTGCGACGACAGTGTCTTCGTCAGAGAGCTGTGTAATAAGAATGGCATCTATGTCTTTGTTATTTATAAGCAGTGCTGACCTTTTCCTTCCCTTTCCACTCTCATAGATTCTTAGAGATTTAGGCACTCCCGCTACATTACTGTGTATCGTGTAAGGTTCTTGTATAAAGGCGAGGTCAATGCTACTGTTGTTCATATTATATATAATATTATTCATTGCTGCTCTTTTGTGTTGCAAATTAACCTGTACACATCGTAGATAATTCTTTCCTCTGTCCGCGAGACCATCCAGGTTAATAGTCGATTCTTTCCATATTCTTCTTCAGGGCAGTTTTATAGCATGGGCAGTTTTTATCAAGCGATGAATGGTTCTCACTTATCGGCATTGATCCATTGTATTTGTTATAATTTGTGCAATTGATGCATCGATGGTTTTCTTTAGGTGCTTGGCATTCTTGCATTTTATGATTTCCAGAGCAATGTGGACATACTTGTTCCCCTGTGCATTCCTGGGCTCTATGGTGGTATTTACAGCAATTATGGCAACGTGTAACTGATAGGTAGTCGTCGCTATTACATATGTGCCAGCCTAATTTAAGTTTCCTGCCCGAAATGCACCTGCGAACTTGTGACGTGACTTCTATTACCAAATTCTTGTTTTTCCTTCTATCTGCAAACACGAATTTAGGAATTATGTCACTTTCGCTTAAATTCAGATCTGAATTCTGATTGACTATGGCTTCTGTTGCATTGTCTATGGTAATATCCTCTGGAACATTGAATATAATGATCCTGGGATTCCTGAGCTTCGGCAAATAGCTTTCGAGTTCTAACCCGCATGTTTCAGTTATTGCTTCACAAACTTTTTTGAGTTCACCTTGGCTTTCTGATTCCAAAAGTAACTGCCCGTTTTTTAGCGTTTTTAGCGCAGATATACCGACTTTCATTTTTGCAGGGTTAACTTTCGACTTTAGTAGAGTCTTAGTGTACTCGACACTCTGGTTGTTTTTTGATTTCACAAACATTTTATAAGTTTTTTTTCCGTGTGACACATCCGACTGGCGCCACTCTTGGTTTGTCTTGGTAACTTCGGAGTAGCACTTCTTTGACCTACCTGCAGGTGGCACCACCCTCCACTCGCTGGTCCAGTGGTTGTCTCCCGTGGGCGCTAGATGTCTCGCGTACTCATCCTCGCCTGAATGAATGGCTTGGACAATGGATGCCGCTTCTGTAGCTCTCGATTGCAGTTCACTGATCACTTTGTTCTTTTCTTCCACTGCCCTACTAACACTGCTGAACTCGTTCCTGATATCACTGATCGCGTCAAAAAGATCTTTCTTTAGATCGCTTCTCATTTTTACGCACTTGTCAGCTATATTGAGTAACTTATTTAGAGCGTTTTCAAATACGCTGTCAGCAGCTGACGTCATCGTGGCTCCACAGGCACAATTGTTTTTTCTCACAAAAACTAAACCGATAGTTTCCTCGTTGCACTAACACTACCACACGTACCGGAAAACTTGTAGAATATACTGACGTACGAGAAACACTTCACCAAAATATAAAGATATCTTTAAAT
>CM060953.1:105479423-105499423 GCA_030765055.1 Mantis religiosa
CAGGATAACTTCGGCAGAAGGTTGAACGATTTGGAGGCCGACGTTTCGGGATGCGACAGATCTACCCGCGTCAAACCACCTAAGTATGACGGCACGTGAAATTTGGAATTCTTCCGCAGTCAATTCGACAGCGTGGCTAAGCACATGTGATCGATAGAAGAGGCCGCACAGCTATTAGCCTTCGTCCAGGGACGGGTCTCTGAGGTTCTGGACGCGGTACAGACAGTGGCGCCACCCAAGAACATCTGGAAGGCCCAGGAAAACCGTTTTAGGGATTGAATCGAGTCCACATGCTTTCTTCCTTTTGAGATTTTGAAACACTATATTAACCTCAGATAGCATATATAGTTATTCATATATGGTTCCCTGAGATTAATTCTAATATGTTTTCGTATATTCCCAGTTAGTTATTAAGGTACCGTTTTCTTTCTTCACAGTATTCAACACCTCTGATCGTTTAATTTTGTCCATAACAATTTTGTATGGAATTCCCTAAACGTTTCTCGCCAAATATTTTCCACCAATTTCTGCCAAGATCTGCAGCGGGTTTTCTCTAACATATTTATACATTTAAGTTTTGTTTTTTGATAAAGATTTAATTTGTACTGACGGTCGGTCTTCCACAATTATGGCACGTTGATAAATTTTACTTAATTTCCTCATTTTTCCTCTTTTCTAATGCTTCTGTCCAACAACTAACTGTAAATTGTGTGAATTTTATCTTTCGAACTGACTGCATTATAGCTTCAATTGTTTCCGTTCATTGTTTAGCTTCTTCGTCTATTGATAAACCTTTATAGTTAATCTTATCAAATATATTTTTAAGTTCAATCCAATTTGCAGGAGAAACATTTTGTCTACTTTCCACAATACACCTATTTCTTCTTTCAGAATTTATCATATAATTAAAATGAATCAAGCGATGATCGCTTGATATGAAATTCTGTCCAACTTTCCAGTTCAAAACTTTTTGTATGGCTTTAATATCGGCTAAAGTCACATCTTTGTTGGTTTTGGCATCTTCTGAGTTTTCAAATGTTAGCGGATTTAGTGGCAGATTTGCAACATGTAAATCTTGTTCCAATATTAATTCTTCCAAAAGTTTTCCTCTAATATCCCTCGTGCCGCTAAACCACCACGTCGATTTTGCATTTGCATACATATATTTCAGATAGCCTAAATGTATTTTGAGTATCTCTAATTTTGTTTAGGTATGGATCAATTTCATGAATAAACTGCAAATAATAATTTGCCAAAACAAAGCTGCCATGTTCATGAGTTACTTCTATGCAACTAGTATGCGAAACACTTAATTGTGATATATTTACTATTTGTAAATTATTATTTAAAACCACTATTCCTGACAAAGGAATACTCTCGGAAGAGATAACTCTGGCCATTACCGGTAAATGACATATATAATTGCTTATCGAATAGGGTTCTTGAATACATAAAGGTTCTGATTTTAATTCTTCTGTAACATTCTTAAGCACAGATATTACTAATTTACTTCGCTGAGCATTTATTTGAGCTATTCTAATATATCGATCATTATATTCTTGTGTCTGCCATTTCTTACTTTTACGAGAACATAGCCTGAATTAACCAAAGAATGTGTTTCAGGCCCGCCTTTTTTTTTGGTGGGCAATTAACAGCTGGCCAGCAGGCCTTGGTCAACCTCCTACCCGGATTTGTATCCCGAGAAGCTGCATCCTCCTTCGTCGGCGGAGTGCGAGACGCCGAGATACGTAAGCGCCTCATACTCGGCAACTACAAGACCATTCACGAGGCACTAACGACAGCATTGAGGATGGAGGTGACCAAGGTGACGGCTACCCCGATTTCGAGGAAAAGGAGTATCCGCGACAATGGAAACCGAAGACCAGCTGAGGGACGCCGACGAAGGCAAAGTGGCGGATGTTGGTGGCGTGGGCAGCAGGAGCAACTGGAGAGAGACTGCCGACACCAGGAAGAGCAGCCGGAAAACGAGTAAGGGTTACTGTGGCATGGTGGTACGTTGGGGGCATTCATCACCATCTTCTCGAGTTACCCTGCGTGTCGTAAGCCGACGTATGGATGGCGGCTTCATCACGGACGTTTGGGTGAGAGGCAGACCGTGCCGCTTGCTTGTGGACAACGAGGCAGCCATGACATTAATGTAAGCTGACGTAGTCAGGTGTTTGCCGTCGAAAAAGCCGAGCCGGCCATACCAGCAATTGAGGCATCGGGCGACACCTTGCCCGTGGAGAGGAAAGCCATGCTACAGTTAAACTTGGGAAGAAGTGCAGAGCGTCTGTGTGTTCGTCGCGGAAGTGGCTGAGCAGGTAATACTGGGATTACATGCCCTTAGAAGCTACGAGGCGACGGTCGACGTCGGCAGAAAATCCTGAGGCTCAATGGAAACGAGGCGATACTTCTGCATGGTCATGCTGAGGATGACGTGGACAAACAACTTGATGCTGAACCAGAAGACACCTCTGCACGGACTCTGAGTAGCCAGAATACCGTTGTCTTGCAGAGAGGTGATGCCAGTGAGCCTGATCAGTCCGACAGACACCGATATCGACGTGCAGTCCGGGACGGAATTTGGGACGTGCGTGCCCGCTGTAAGCGTAAAGGGTGCAAAATAGTATACTTACGGACGCATCCTCAGGACCATCCTGGGGATGAAACGACGGCGTATGTGAGGCAGAGTGTCGTTCACTGTGATGTGCAGCTATCTTCTTTTGAAATCTTGGAGGAGCTAGGTGGGGGTAGGGGAGAAGTTTTGCCGGTTTCCATATACTAAACTATGGGTAGGCAGCTTGTGCCAAGTAACGAACTATCCTAGACTTATATCATAGTGCTATCATGGTCGGCAAATTTTATGCCAAACACATTGTTGGCCCTGTCGGATGCCAGGGTCGTTGCAATCTTCAGATTTACAGACGCGGATCCTCCGCTTCAAGTAAAGAGAATTTGTCACAAAACAAATTTCATCTGCGAGGTGAAAGACTGACATCACTGACATGGCGATTAATAAGCATTTCCCATTTCATCCCGTCCTCACATAAGTAAACGCACACCATTCCGACCACAATCTAATGTGGACTGACAAGTCAACTAAACAGGCGTTGCTGTCTTGCTTCGAACGCGTGAATTCGACTGGGAAGACGAATAGAATTGCCCCCCCCCCACTTCCATCCCGCCAAACCCAGAAATCACAAAAAAACCTTAACCTAGAGCCCGCAATCTCTGCCTTTACGTCCTCATCCATCGAGACAGTCTACGACCCAGCACAGGCTCATCCAGATGTCCTAGCCCTCAGATTATCCTGCTCATCCACTCTCCTATGAAGCACGAATGCTCTATCACAGACTACAACGCCAAAAATCCCATGTCACCTCCAAGCGCTGGAGCGGAAGGACTAAACGGGCAGCTTGCCAATCTCATGTGGCTAAAGATAGAAACCTCCCGCAATTATGGAGATCACAAAAGCGCTCCTGTGCTTCGTTACCAGGCTTATGGTCTTCAAGTCAAAGGAAATGTATTACCTGAGCACACAGGGCGTATCATGCGTGTTCAGAAGAGGACTATCAGGACATTATTTCGAACGTGCTTTTCGAGAAGTGCGACAATAATTTGAATGTACCCCATCGACGTGGAAAAACTCGCAGTGATTCATCCCAGTAAATCCTAGGGCGCACTTTGCCACCTAAAACTTAAAATTGCATTGGGTGTGACGAGCTGATGTTCATTGTCCTGCCGTCTTACCTTCAAAGCAGTTCTCCCTCAGAGTCGGTTTTTAGAGTGCGGTTTAACCATGGGCAGTTTGTACCCGAATGATGAAAGTTTTGGGTGATATTCAGTTTGATGTCCGGAAAGAACCTGCTGCACTCATCTAACTACAGGTTATTAAATTTCATTTCTGTTATCTCGAAATATCCCTGGATTTTGCTCTTAAACTGCCTATCAATACTACTGAGACTCATTCGAGCCTTTCCTGTGCATCATTTCGTATTTCTCTCTGGACGATCAATTAGATAAGGTTATTACAGGTGATGGAAGGGTCCGCCTTGGGATTAAACTAAGGTGGTGACAGTGCACGGTGTTGCCGGAGATCTTTCTCTTGAAGAATTTGGCGTGCACATATTAAGAGGAACCCATGTGATTGTCCATACAAATTCTAAGCGTTCTACAGAGCTTCCACAAGTACTACACCTCCAAAGTCACAGCCGTGTAGAAAACATTTACATAACTCAGCCTCACGCCGAAATGATAATAATATATACTGAGGACGCGCTTGAGTTCTGCAAGGAAAGTCACATTCTCAGGGCTTCCAAACCAGTTAAAAATACCTCTACCTCATTTAAGGTTGGTGCCGGCATTCGCGCCTGTAAGTTAACGTTGAGAAAATTCAGATTTAGCTTACCTGCTAAACATCAGCAGACTGTTCCGCATTTCAGTCTTGAAACCGAAGAATTGTGTGGAAAAAACGCCATCCAATATCTTGAAGTAAAACGCATTAGCTCTGACTCTCCTGAACATATCAGGAGTCTCTCGCCATGGTGTCTGGAGGTAATTTTCCCATGTATTCGGTGCTGTATTCTAGTACAATACCCAGTTTGCCTGAAACTCTCATAATGTAACCTATAGTGTGAGCTTGCGAGATTGGAACATGAGGGCATACAGCTCGCTACTATAAATAAACAAAGACAGAATGGAAGCCTTTGATCTATCTACTCTGTCTGGCGTTCATTCCCCTCGATCTAATTTGGGAAGCCTTCACCCTCTTATACGTGAAGAATGAAGTGTGACACTGTTACCAAAATTCTATAATTGCCACAGCATTAAAAGGCTCTGGTAATTCTCTAGAGGCTTATAACTCCAGAAGACGCCGGTTAGTATCGAGTCATTCGCTTGGTTTGCAGACACAGGAGATAACACGGGAGCAAATTTACACAGCAGCAAAGCTCAGCTCCGCATTAAATCCAGTCAAAACCGGATGGGTATCAAAGGATTTTAGTCTAAACACGGTAATTTAAAATTCATTTTAAACATACCCACCAGGTGCTACGTTCTATGAATTAACCCGGAGCAGCAGTAAACTACTTCATACATTACTTCGGTTTGAAACAAACCCCAACTAAGGAGGCCCGAAGCAATAATCCACCTACCGTTAAAACACACTGAAGGTGAAACTACTCAGGCTATAAATTTCCTGTAAGCAGGTCGATCGGTTGGTAACCTGCCTTGTTATTTTGATTTGGTGCAACGAAATATTTATTCGAACTTTGCAAATTGTTTTAAGTAATAATCCCGGGTATATGGAAGTTTGCATATATGTTTGGTAAACACCAGACGGGCCTTACGTCTGTAATACACAGTACATTGCCATTTGCATCTCCCTTCTTTGACAATTGTATTTTCAAATAACTGATTTTGTAACTCAAAACTAGAATTTACGTATGATCAACCTGTTCAGCATTCAAATTCAATAATTTGTGTATATATCATTTTATATTTATACAAAAATATCTCGTACTTTTAGCTCCACTAAATGCTACTTCAGCGACAGCGAACGAATAAAGAATAAACGCTACAATCTACCATACAGTGGCGGGCACATTTCCCTGTGTCTAGGGTCCATTGTGTCTAGAGCTCTCAACGCAATGGTTCTGCAATTTGGTGACCTTCATTACGAAACCCATCCTGGTGTAATCGGTAACACCTGAGGCACTCTCAGCAGTTTTCCCACAAAATAACAGCACATACGTACTCGCAATTTTAAAATACATATCTCGAATGCCATTGTACCTAGGATTATGCATTAAAAGTATATGGTCCTTTAGTTGTTAAAACTGTGACATTTCATTGCGCATTACAATGTTATTCTACTAATGGCTGAATTTTGCAGACAGGTGTTCGTGTGTGTGTTTGTGTGTGTGTCTGTGTGTGTGTGTATGTGGGTGTTTATTGAAACATAAGGGCTTTACCTCCACACTGTTAGTGTAGACCATGAGCTACCAAGTTATACTTTGCATTTTGCAAAAGTATTACACCACACACTCATAGCGTTTGTATTAAGCGTCGTATGGAAAACAAAACCACTCTCTTCCCCACTTTCAATTTCAGGTAGGCTATTTTACTTACATCCAGTTCTCACACTGATCTACTTGACTTAGCAATGTTGCCTGCATCTCAAATCATATTACGTTTGCAAAATAATGCTACGAAGATTATTAGTCATTCCAAAAATCTACATGATGTCGCATGATTACTACCGAAACTAGAATAGAATTAGGGTTCTCTTTCCGGCTTTCAAGTAACAAGTTGTTATCCTCATACGTTCTCATGGAATAAACCATTGAACTTGGAAAAAGTATAATTTTTCTTTACTTTTTCTTTCATCGTATTCTTTTTTCCCTCTTTATTTACTTTGTATTTGCTTATCACTCTCTTTTCTTTCGAAGAGAATTCTCACAGAAAAAGTCAAGTTATACCTTAAATTTGTGGCATTTTGTGGTGCATTTAACAGATTTCCTTATGTTTCAGAAGGAAGGAAGGACGGAAGGAAAGAAATAATCCCAATGTCTGATAAAACATGTCAAATGATGTTCTAAATGTCCTCGGGATTCGAGAACATCTTCTTACCTGGCTCGAAGCCCGAGAGCGTCTAGAATATATACGCCGCCAGGAAAGATTCAGCTCATGTCAAATGACGTACCAAATGTAACCTCGAGTCGCTTACAATAATTTCAGTGTGCACAGGCAGGCCTTTCGCTTCGGCAAACCTTCAGAAAATAGGGCATGGGTAACGGCTGGTTTGGCAGACAAATCCATTTTCCTTCGGCCTAGGCCAAGAGCAGAAGTTGTTTGTCGACACTCCTCTCATTTGAGGCCACCAAAGGTAGCCATGACCAGCTTAACCATCCCTTTTTCCCTTACAGCCTCACTTTCACCAATCAACTGACAACCTCAGCAGAGGGGACACAGTGTTCTATCAGTTGCAACCAAAGTTAATTTCGAGAGAACAGACATGAACGTGCGCCATGGCTAGGGAAACATGCAAAGTATGAGTGTTGCTACCAGTATGTTTAGGTCGCTTACGTCTTGAATAAGTTCCACAGCAAAATGTTCAACAGGAACAATGGATATATATTCTCACAATTCCCGAAATCGGGAAGGAAAACGTTAATACATAACAAAGACTACTTCCCATCTCGGAACCAGAAGAGGGCTCAATAGTGAATACTCAACCGTTTATTTTAATTGTGGTCTTTAGTATTCGGTTTCCGTTCTTGACAACTCTGGGCCAATTTTATTCAAACCAGAGGTCAGTTTTAGAAAAAAGAATGATATTAGGGGAATCAGAGCATAATATTACATTTAGAAGCCTACAATTTTCATAGTGGAATTAGTGCACCTAATTAGATACCAACCAACCTAAGCACTATCAGAGCCATCTACACATAGGCAAATCATTGTGAAAGTTCCCCGTACTTCCCTCTTCCAGAACATTCTAACATGTTTTGCGGGACTTTCGTTGTGAGCGCTCTCGCGAATCTCGTTTATAGTCTGAGTAGATGCATCTGTAAGTGCATTTTAGTGCGATAAGTGACTTGAACGAGGGTTTATTAAGTCCTATGCTACAGTACCTGGCGTATGAATTAGCCGGCCCTCATACCCTTAGAGCGTATGTCTCTAGCGTTCCACCGCGTAGAGGGTCGCGGGTTCGAGTCCCGCCTTGGGCATGGGTGTTTATGTGTATAGTGTATATGTGTGAAACTACAGAAAACAGGTAGGAAAATAAACGGAAACAATAGCAAACGGTTAAACAAGGAAAATAAATATATACATATATATTGGACCGAAGTCTAGCCCGTGTGTGCGTATTTCATTACACCTCTATGCCGAACAGAGTGAAGAGGCAATAAGAAACCACCCGCCTCGGTAGCGTAGCAGGTAGCGTCTCTGCCTCCCCAGTTCGTATCTCGATCAAGTTGAGTTACCTGGATAAGGTTGCTTCCTTGGGTTTCCCTTATCCTGATAGACGAATGTCGGGTGACTGAGCTCCATGGACCCCGGGCACAATTCAGCACAATTGCACCCATTCAATTCATCATTAGTAAATTACAAAAGAAGAAGAACTTAGGGAGAAGACAAAAAACCATTGCAGTGTCATAATAACAAAAATTGTACCTTATAAAGCCCTCTTGATAAAACAAAGAGGAATTCCTTCGACTATCTTCGTTTTGAGCGGTTTGTTATAATTCTTTGGACTATTATTATTATTATTATTATTATTATTATTATTATTATTATTATTATTATTATTATTATTATTATTATTATTATTATTATTATTATTATTATTATTATTATTATTATTATTATTATTATTATTATTATTATTATTATTATTATTATTATTATTATTATTATTATTATTATTATTATTATTATTATTATTATTATTATTATTATTATTATTATTATTATTATTATTATTATTATTATTATTATTATTATTATTATTATTATTATTATTATTATTATTATTATTATTATTATTATTATTATTATTATTATTATTATTATTATTATTATTATTATTATTATTATTATTATTATTATTATTATTATTATTATTATTATTATTATTATTATTATTATTATTATTATTATTATTATTATTATTATTATTATTATTATTATTATTATTATTATTATTATTATTATTATTATTATTATTATTATTATTATTATTATTATTATTATTATTATTATTATTATTATTATTATTATTATTATTATTATTATTATTATTATTATTATTATTATTATTATTATTATTATTATTATTATTATTATTATTATTATTATTATTATTATTATTATTATTATTATTATTATTATTATTATTATTATTATTATTATTATTATTATTATTATTATTATTATTATTATTATTATTATTATTATTATTATTATTATTATTATTATTATTATTATTATTATTATTATTATTATTATTATTATTATTATTATTATTATTATTATTATTATTATTATTATTATTATTATTATTATTATTATTATTATTATTATTATTATTATTATTATTATTATTATTATTATTATTATTATTATTATTATTATTATTATTATTATTATTATTATTATTATTATTATTATTATTATTATTATTATTATTATTATTATTATTATTATTATTATTATTATTATTATTATTATTATTATTATTATTATTATTATTATTATTATTATTATTATTATTATTATTATTATTATTATTATTATTATTATTATTACACGCATCGAAGCGAATAAAATAAACCAGAACACAGTTGACGCCACTGATCACCAGAAGAGTGTTTTAGGTCACTGGACAAAGGATGGTGGCTTTCCCTTTCTGGGTTCCCGTAATAACCAAAGAGCATACACACTACCAAAGGAGAAAATGCTTACCGATATTTTCCCATTGTGTCTGTTAGAAGTAATGGCACACAGACCGTAAATCCGATACTTGAAAGGGAAGAGGCAATAACATGATAATAATAACCATCCAGGTGAACAGAGAGTAAATTGAAAATAGAAAAAGGAACAGTTGGAGTAGAGCATTACAAAAGTCAGCCCTTTATTGTATGATATTAATCTTTCAACTAGATAATACTAGTATAGGTAGGAGATATAATAATGGAATGAAAGCCGTACTGTTAAAAATAAGTCTGAAAAATTCTGAATGAACACAATTGGTGGCAGCTGTTATGTTGAGCTATGCTAAAATAAATGATTCAGACAGAGTTTCAAGTAAGTCAACATTATATTTGTGTGTGTACTATATTGAAAATGTAACAATTTAAGGAATGCATATACTTTATCCTACTTAAACTATTCATAGTTCATGATGCGAATATTGCTTGAGAACGGGCGTGTAATATTTCCATTATTGTATGAAACAACGATTTTTCTGACATTTGCGATTCAACCAACAATTAAATTATTATAAGCATTCTGTTGGATTTATTATTTAATATAGATTTGGGTTAAATAATATACAGCTGGATAAATTTTGGCACTGCTGGTTCTCCTGGTACAGCTATAGAGAAACCTAGTCTAACAGAAGTATCAGTTCACCTTTAACTGAAAAAAATCCACGTAATATCCTGAGCAACTAAGATTATATTATGAATTTGGTAAATGTTTCTAAAAACAAATTAGTAGGATGCTAAATTATACTTTTATAAGAATATGTGCGTTTAAATCAATATGCTATGTAATTGGTTACTTGTTCTACTAATTTATCTTTTGTTTATTTTTCCCATTCAAAGTGTTTGAAACAAAAGGCTTATGTCTTCTACAAAATAAGCTTACTCAGGTTCCACATCTGCTCAGATTTTCGTTTTCATTCTAGTAAAATGAATGCATACAGAATTCTGGCAAGTATAACGGTAAAATTACGATGCTTTAGAACTGAATGGAAATTGCAATATTTGCGCTAGAATTTGAATTTCAATGTCAGAGATTACCAAAGTTAGAATGAATATGTTTTTTAATCATTGGTATAGTATATACTAATACACGGTATTATGTATTATCATATTATATGCATAACATAAAACATATAACCAACAAATCTGTTTGCATGAAAGAAGTCCCTGGTGCCGTTGTGATCAATTACCTGAATACAGTAACAAATTGTGCCTAATTTACAAACAGAATATTCAGTCTAGTTTGTCATTAGGGCTAAATATTTTAAGACAGTATAGTAGAACCGCTAAAAGTAATCTAGATAATGATTTGCCAAAATACTAAACTTAAGTGACAAAGCTACAAAGACTTGCATAATGGCCTCCTACGCGAGTGGCCGAGGTACTTGAGACAAGAAGAAATACATTAATTAAAGAAATTGACAAAGAGGACGGAAATTGTTTCATTGCTGACTACAGCGGCTTGTGCTGATTCCAAACAAATGTCCATTAATTGATGGAGTTAGACAATTTAACTAATGTAATGCTGAATAAATTGTTCCACCACATCTCCATGTTTATATCAAAGTAACTGTTAGGACACTTTCCCTGAGTTTCAAATGCTTACTTCACTCAAAATGCATTTCAGTACGCTGCTAAAGAGTGTTTGCGAAAGAACGTATAAAACTGAACGCACAATTTTACCAAACGTAGCAACAAATTAGCTGTGTAATTTAAAAGTTCAATTGAAATTGAAGATATTATTATGACTCTGAATTGATGAAGGCCGTATTACTCCCATTTTTATTTCCTGTGGAGCTGATATACACACTAGTTCCCATGTCCATTGATAGAGGTATTTGGAACATTAATTGTTGCGAAATATGACGTTTCAGGGTGTATTACCACAGCGTTTCTCTTGGCACACACTAAGGTTAAATGGACACCCTATTCATATTGTTAAGGCAAGGAAAGGTGAAACCTACTTGAACAATTTATAATTTATATTAACAGTATGCGTCAGGCATAATATGAAGGAGTTACTTCAAAGTTTTACGGGTAAACACGCAGAGCAAACAGAGTGTTCGATAAGAGGGAGTTGGAAACAAAAAGTTATCATCAGTTATCCTACAATATGCTAAGAACACATAATTGAGCACTTCAGTTAACCGATTTGTGGAATCTGTGGATTTTAATAACGCTAAGTGGAGATTATTGCATCAATGCTAAAAGATTTACATCAATTATTAAGAAAACATGAACCTTCGGACGAAACTGAAGAGAAGATGCCACAACGAATCTTTCTGTTTAGGAGCATATCACTCGATATCTGATATGTAGTTTTGTATTTATTGTAATAGGGATTAACTTAATAAGTATAATCTATTGGTTCAACATAGCCAAAAGAGCATTATCCAAGTGATTATAACAGTACTCCTGCATTATGAATTGAACAATTTTACATTTCATTACTATGTACAAAATGACGATGATATGCTGATTTAATTTTAATATTCCTAAATAAGAGCGGTTTAGAGCGGCTGCACTGAGACCAGAAGATCCGTGGTTCAAATCCCGGCTATGGCATTGAATTTTTCAGTCTGGCTCTACCCTTTCATAGTGCGTTCTACACAAGGCCAGTGTGAAATAGCAGTTGATTAAATAAATAAATTAAGCTAAGCGACATGTAACTTACGCCTTTATTGAATGCTCTCGAATGGTTTATTTGAGAAAGTTTATGGAGGAGTACACAGTTCAGTGCATAAGTGGTGTATGGAACAGAAAGCACTCATTATGTATGTCGATTTCAGAAACATGATTGTTTATTACAGCATTTTGCAGCTTCTTCGTCTTCAGTCAGGACTGTAAGTGTTAATTCTGGGTACTCTATTACTGATTAGAAGGTCAGAGCTGCAATAACGGTCATTGTGTTAAAAGTGTCAATGTTTTCACATCAGGCTATAAATTGCGGGTTGCGCAGATAAGAATAAATAGGGGCAGATAACTCATCCGGTACGTTATAAAGAATAATCCTATGTACTTTGTTAGTGTATGCAGCGGTTAAATATATTAAAGAATATTATGTGGTTTCAGTATCGGGTTAGTTTACTGGGAAGTCTAAGATAGGAGTTAATATATTATTGGAAGCATATGCATTAGTCGGTGGTCGGAGTGATCCTCAGTAGGACCTCTCCACCTGATGTAGTGAATAACTTAAGCATGAATCATTGGTTGATTTAACTTGACTATTTCATGATTACTCCTTCAGAAGACAGCTTTTACCTCACGTGCTAGAGAAGGGAATACAGTTCTTTTAATATATTTATATGTGCCTGATTGAAATTATTTCACAATAAAGTTAAAACTTTTTTGGTTATGAACATTAAAGAGAAACCATTCCTGCAGATCCCTATGTTGCGGTTCCCCGTGAGGCTACTTCACGAAGCTCCATCCCTCCGCCATGTGAAGGATGAAATTAGACACCGGACAGTTTACCATCAAATTAGAGCGCCTTGGTTATGTCCCTGGGGATTTTCGACTAAGACAATGTCGCCGAAAGCGATACCGGCTACCATACATTGGCTAATGGTCATTACGGTAACCATAAGGCCTGAACCAAATTACTCCCCACCCAAGACTTAGCCTGGTTTAGCATTCCTTTTTCATCCAACACTTCCTGATTACATAATTTCACTAGCACTGAGCACGGGCCGTTGTAGCCGAATTTGCTGCCATTGCGGATCAGCTAGTTACTTCCCCTTTTCCGCCAACCTGATCTTCAACGGATATCCTGCAACTTCCAAATACTATCACTGCAAGTACATGTGTGACCCCTCCCCCCATCGGGCTATTCCACAGTCCAACAACACCTCTGCTGCTGAGCTGTCTCTTCAATGAACAAACAGAGACACCTACTTTAAAAAAAAAAAAAATGTTGTATGTATTTGTACTGGTATTGCGAAAGTAGAATTCGGAGACAGGGGGAGAGGAAGAGGGAGAGAGTTGAAAGGAAGAATTCCAGGAATATTAAATCACTATGCCATGAATCAAAGCATTATTTATGACTGTTGAACCTATGGAACATTTTGCAGTTTGTCAGTGGATTACGTTCTTTTTAATTGTAACTTTATTTAATGTCATCTGACAGCATAGTGACAATTTGTATTGTCATTATGACAATATTTCAAAATTAAATTTATTTGAACAGGTTGAAAGGTTTACACGTGTTCATAAATTCTGACTTAACCATCTTCTAACAATTTAAATAATGATACTAAAATAGTCGATTATTGCAATGCTGCTGTAACTTCAGCAGGAATTTGATTGTTGAAACTACAATTGAAATAGTAGCCAAAAATGGCTATATTTTTTGGTCTGTCACTGCAATGTCCACACCATGGAAGCTCCTCTGTCGTAAATAGGTCTTTCGTATCTCAGGGTACTTCACTCTTCATGTAAACTGCTGGGAGGTAAGAGAGGGAGAGAGAGAGAGAGAGAGAGAGAGAGAGAGAGAGAGAGAGAGAGAGAGAGAGAGAGAGAGAGAAACCGACAGCGATATTGAGACAAGCTTCCCTGTTTGATTCCGGGAAGATAATGCTTGTTATATTTTATTTACCTAGATACCGTAATTGCCTCCTAAAGAGACAGTACTGTGGATAGCTTTCTAATCAGGCGAACAGGTTTCGGGGTAATATAGGTATGCAAATGCTTTGATTCTTATCTGTGTTCCACACAGAACACACAGATGATTTTGTGTTCATAAATTTTAAATGGGATATTTACAACAGACATATACATAAGTATATCCTATAAAACTCTGATGTGCTGCATTTGCTTTCTTTACTCTTGTATAAATACTTTTGCTAATACTTGCTACTCTGTCTGCTGCATGTGGAAATATCGCTTTAGGTCAAACTTATAGCCGATACCTATGCGATGGATGTTAAACTTCGTTCTCTTTGCGTGACCAAGAGATGTAGATGGTATTCCCAGAAACTTCAAGATGTTGCCGATTGCATTTCTGGTTGGAGGCAATGCAAAGCCGGAACTATGCGTGGGTAGAAACAGGTAGTGGTGCGCAGTGCTAAACGCTTGCCGAGAGAGAGAAAGAGACAGAGATAGTTCCCTCTCTCTTTGGCTGCGTCGCAATCGTTATCGAATGATCGATTACATTCTGGAGCTATGACTCTAGGTATAAATATGCCGCAGCTGTCGGAGCGGAGTCAGTTGCTAGTGAGCTGTTAATTGTGTGTGCAACTGTGTAGTAATTGTGAGTGTCTGGACATTTAAAGTGTACAAGTGATTTCTTTCGTTTGTTTGCGTAGGGTGAAGCAATTGGGGACTTTAAATACTGATGCTGTGTATGTCACGTCATTTTTAGAGGCTGCAAGGGGTGCAAAAGGTTACTGTTTGCTGTAATAAAGACCACTTTAAATTTTTGAAAGAAAAACTTTTAATTCTACCAAACCACAAAGTGACAATATACATTTCATGTTTCCTATAATATCTTAAACGTACAGCATTTTAACAAAAGCCGATAAACCTATTTTTAGAAAAGAAAATTATCGGAACCTTTTCATTTAAAGGACGATCTAGTTTGAGAGATTTCCGTGAAAATCTTCTTGCTGCATCGTTGTAGGATGCTGAACTCAAGCAACATCTCTGGTTTTAACTGACTTTTCGGCTTTCAATTATACTATTCAAAGTCAGGCAGAGACACCGACATTCACACACACACACACACACACACACACACACACACACACACACACACACACACACTCACACACACACAAACAAACACTCATACATACACACTCATAGGGACCGTTTTCTAAGAATTTTATTTATATCTTTTCTTTCCTTCTTTTTATTATTAGTATTTAGGGGACCTCTGTACGGAAATCATGGTATTGAACTTTTGGGTAGAATGTAATAGTTTCTCATTTTACTGTGTGTAGAGGATAGAGAAAGTAAAAATAGATTAAGTTAACCATAAGAAATTCGAAATTATTTACCACCCTGTTAACTCACTACTATGCAATAAAATTCTGCCTAGCTATGTTATTAACTTGCAAAGCTATAAAAGCACATATCTCTTTCGAAATGGCCGGTAGGTCTCAAGATGAATGTTAAAATTTTATTTTTTATAATGCAGAGCGGCATCTGATAATGTGATATTTATCTCCGTGCTCGCTTCACATCTCATATCTCAATTAATCTCAAGTAAGTAATTTGAGATAAGTAAGGACTAACGCCTTCATACTGGAGCTTCAACGTAATATAACACAAAAGGCAAACCGCTTAATGGGTGCTGTTTCACTGTGATCCCGATTTATTGTCATTAAGCTACGTTATGTTCTGCTGAGTGTTGCAGAATTAAATATGAACACGTGACGATGACGTCGGTACCGCTTGGTTTATAACAGAAGTAAAGTGGCCTGATGAAAATTATAATTGAGTCAATTTTCTGTGGCCAATTCTCATTACTAGTGGGTAACACCTGTTGATGCTGGCTAAGAACTTTATGGATTGTTGGAAATTAATTGTGCGTTGCTATTTTCATAATTTTCAAAAAACTTGTATTTAAATTGTTGTAATAGCTTTTTTTAAATATAGAAGTGTATAAAATCTTCAAATATGGCAGGAATAGAGGGAGAGTTTGGCACTTGTTTAGCTGCTTCCTTTTTCGTTTCAATTACTCCTTTATTGCCTTCTATACATAGATGAGAATGTATCCAAGTTAAAGTTATGTGTGTGTTGACAATTACACAGCTCAACAAGGTTTTCGGATTGGGAAAGGGAAGTAGTAGCACATTTTATTAGAGTAAATGCGTTGATTACGTTTCTAAATACATGCGTGAAGACTCTGTTAGGTGCCGCCGTCTTTTTACAGTTGAGAATTAGCTGGAATGTACCTGGTGTTTGGAAGTCGTTCCGTGTGGAAAGAATCTACGCACCTCCCGGCGTTCCGAAAATATTTCGTCCTGGGTATCTTTTTTAAACGCATGAAACACTCAGATACCAAAGGCAATGTAAATGGCTTTGATTTGGGGTTATATGTCAAGCTTTGGGTGACATGAATTAAGAAGATTGGCCTCGACGATTGCATAGGCTTGTTGCGATACTCACACGTCGCCCTCCTCGATACGCAACCCAAAACTTGTATCCTCTAATATCTGCACTTCGTGTTTGCCAACAAAATCGTTGCAAAAGCATTAGTTTTCCTGTGTGTAGGATAATTGGCGGAGTCTCCATACACCTTGGGGCGGTGAATGAGGCTATTGAGGTCAAATGGTAGCACATTAAGATGGAGGGATCCTGCGGCACGCACTGTCAGGTGGTTGGTAGCTCACATGTCACTATGGAGGGAACAAATGAGACTATTTGCTCTAGAGTAGGGAAGCTACTCGTTCTTGGGTTAGGCGCGAATCGAGTACTGAGTCAATTGTATTCTGATTGGACTGCATTTAGAAATGTAACAGTGAGATCAATTGGAAAGCGATTGGCGATAGGCAAGTGCATGGTTGATGATAGTCCTTTACCTCGTGGATGGTATGTGGCAAGCCAGGGACCTTGAACTAGAATCTGTGGGCACCACATTAGAATCTGCATTAAAGCTGAGAATAATTGAAATACCAGTACCTTGTGGTCCTCCCTACAATACCCACGTTGTTTGGCATTGAGGTTGGCTGCCATTATATCACTGAATCGAAGTGCCTGCCAGGTGAGTGTTACATGCACACTAACACAACCTCCTTTTCACCGAGGACCAAATGATTTGCTGTAGCCTCCTAGGTGGGAGCTGGACTGTACGATGGAACATTTGCTGTCCTGCAAACAAGAACATGCTGCTAAGTTCGGTCCAGAATATATATTTGATTGCAGATGTAGCCTTGGCAGGATGAGATTGCAAATACTCACCCTCCTGACGTTCTGGCCACGAACGTTCCATATTGGAAATCGGAAAGGGTTATTACACCTAATCCGATAAGCTATTCCGTATTTTTGGCTGGAGCGATGACAGAAAGATACAGTTGGCAGAAAGACTACAGCCAGCAACATTTTGACAGCCGGATTTATGGTTGCATTCAAGCGAATTCAAGCAATTCTGGAATTATTTATGTATGTACACTGGAAAAGTCCGAAAGGGTGCTGGTGTTTCAGCCCCTGTATCGTCTCTTGGCCAGTGGTTTTAGGGGAGATCCATTCCTCTCCGCTGCTGCTGATCTCGCATAGGGATCTTTAGTTGGCCTTCTTTTTTTCGGAGGAACTGGTTGGGTTAGATTACTGGGTGTTTGTGTTGTTTGCATAGGGTTTTGACGTTGTCTTGATAAGATATCCGTAGGTCACAAAGAGGACGCTGCAACAACTGAGCAAGCATCAGCTTCTGCTGCTCCACCTGCCTCTACTGGCGTTTCTGTTTGACTGTCTGCCGAAGCTTGGGTAAATGATAAAGCTTGTTGGGAAGAATTGGATGCTCCCCTAATAGGTTAAGGTAGCTGATGTTGCGTTGGCCGTCTAGAGGGAAAAACTGGCTTATTAAACGGGCAACCACCGATCTAAATCTCGCCCTTATAATTAGCGCATGTTGACACACCTTTGGAGAAGCGCGGACAACCTCTTTGTTGCGAGCCTCACCCAATGTTAAGCAAAGTAGGTTGTGGCGATTAAACTGTTGTAGTGGTGATTTACTAACAACGATAAGAAGTGATGGTGGACCTCAAGAGATTTAAACAGGCTCCATTCTTCCCGAGGTAACACATTGTAGTTATACCATCTATTTTAGCCAACGGTTATTTAGCCGCTTCACTACAAATCGATAAAGGGGTGAGAATTGTGCCTGTTTCGTCCTGTGGAGCTCGTTTAGTGAGGTACTTGACCAGGTGGAGCATTATCTCTGGCATCAGAGATCGTTATATCCTGCGGTCTGATCACATCTAATCCCTACATTTATCCAGTTTTTTGAAGTATGACACCTTACTCTGCGCAAGTCCTTTAGCACTATTTGTTAGTTCCCCAAGTGCCTTCTTGGAATAACAAGCGCTTCCCCTACCTTGTCACCGCGCTCAACCCAGAGAGGTAGGCATCACGTCCTTCAACAAGCCAAACAACCCGAAAGTCATCCATAACAACAGGTGCAATGTGACGACTGCAGGCGATTACTCATTCCCATTGGGCACACCAGTCATCCTATAGTTTGTGATAGAGATAAGAAATTAGAGCTAGATTAGACCACATCTCATGGAAATTAAATACCAATACCAGTAGCTGCTTAAAATTCTCAAGAAAGTTTAAAAAGGGGTATCCTGAAAAGAGTGTAATGGCATCAACATCTATCGTGCCATTTTATAGTGCTACGGGACACAGAAATATAATATTGCCTCACAAAACTGACATAATGTCATGAACAACTAACACGTGTCAAATTAAGAAGCTGGAGTGCTGGTTTCAAGGCTTCAGAAGTACAACTTACCGTTTTAGAAATAGGAATCAATTCTTATTATATATTTTAGTCAAGACGGTTTTTTCTGAGTTTGCTATGAGGTGATTGACTTGATGACAAAACTAAGTGTTGTGTTCAATATTGAAGATCTCCTTTTATTTAATGATATTTCCAAATTAGTTTGAAGCCAGTGCTACCTCAAAATGGCAATCCATGCAGTTGATACGAAAGAACATATGAAAGTAAGCCACTGATTCCAGGAACCATTAAATACAAGGAAAATAACATTTGTGGCAATTTAAAAGTTATTTTTCCTGTATTGGGATTATAGAATGCATTTGAAGGTTCTGTTTCCTGTGGTTGTTGACTTATCAAGCTTTTGAACAAGCTAAAAGTGAGAGAGGCCCAAAAGAGGAAAATGCGAATCAGAAAAGTGGAATATAAAACACACCCCTTAAATGTGCCTTTACATATAATACTGAGGCTTGAAAAACCTTGTGCAGGGAATTGACAATATAGGACAAGGTTTCCGATACGTTATTTAACTGTTTTCTAGTATAAATGCAGCTAAATTAACAGAAGGAAGTTTTATTGGTCCACATATAAGACAGTTCATTAAGAGGAAATCAATTGTTCTTTCACACTAGGCGTGTTTAGGACGCACTATGAAACGTTAGAGCTAGACTGAAAAACTCTATGCTATGGCATTGAATATTTCAGTCTGGTTATATCGTTTCATAGTTCATTAGGAATTGACAATTTGAAGTTATGCTGAATTCCGCGGAACTTGCTGCCTGGTTGCCATTCTAAGAAGTGGCGAATGGGTTTCTGGGTAACAAACAGGCACAAAACAGTAATGCACTTTTAAAGGATACTTTAATTACCATAAAAAACCTAGGTTGTTGGATGTCATTGAAACCGCATTTTATACATTCGCACTTATGCGGGCTTCCTTCCGAAGAGTTTGCGGTTAGCGCTGAGCGAGCTTAACGTTTTCACCAAGGTATATTACAAAAACGGAGTAACAGATCACATATTAAAGTAATATCTGAATTGTATTATATAAACTATGTTCACAGAAA
>CM060953.1:105504423-105524423 GCA_030765055.1 Mantis religiosa
CATATCATCATATATTGCCGCAATACTGTACTCTGAAGAGCTATCAGTTTAATTTTCACCAGTAAGTTGTAGTACTGTAAATGAAGTACATCATGATAGTGATGACGGTGATTTCAGCAATGATGATAGCACTTCAAAGGAATCATACTCAACCAAAATTGGATGACCTTACAAGAGCGTTGGATCAAAGAAAGTCAAAGGCCTAACTTAAAGAAAATAAGTTTCTTGCCAAAGAATGAGAAATAACGAAATATAGAGTACAGAATAAAGATTTGGCATGTTTCAATAAAATGTCTCAAAATCTATGAGTTTGCAGCACTGTTAAAGCTCGCTTTCAACATCTGTGGATTCCTCATGAACAAGACCAGTGGAGTATTTATAGACAGCTCTAGTACAAGTCTTAAGATCCGTCCTAATGCGCAATGGGAAAATCCCAGCAGCTCATTCTGCGCAACTCAAGGAAACTTATGAAAATAAGAAGCCGTTTTAGGGAAAAGACTCAATTATGAATGCCACGAGTGGGATATCCGTGGTGTTTTCAAGATGCTGGGGTTTCTTCTGGGGCTCCGAAATAGTCCTTATGCGATAGTAAGTCAGACGGTTAGGGTTACAACAGAAGAGTCTGGCTAACAAGAAAATAATTGCTTCCAGGAATACATAATTTGAAACATGAATATCTTGTGAATACTTTTACAATTTTTCTATCTCCACTCCATATCAAACTTGGACTAACCAAACGGTTTATCAAATGTTTTAATATTTACTTGGAGGGTCTGTCATCAATCAAAATAAATGCTTCTCAAGTTATCTGAATCAAAAGTAAATGGATTTTCACCGAACGTCAGAATCGAACAATGTTACAATCTAAAGAAGTTTTAGATGTAATGGCTTTTGAAGAATGTACTGCTTCTGAAGTTTTTAGAATGGTACTGTAACATTTATGGTCAGTAAAAGAAGAGATAATTATAAGGAACTGATTGGGAATATAATACCTTCTTATACATTCCTACGGTGTGCGTTAGTGCAAAATGTCTGTCAAAAAGTACTATTTGTTTTCCCATCCTGACTTTTGTTGCCAAAATAGAGGAGATGTAAGCGAGGAACATGCAGAACGGTTCCACCAGGATATTCAAAATATGGAAAGACCGTTCAGGGATATAGGGATTCCAATAATGGGAGAATATTTAGGGCATATAATCATATAACATTATTACATTATTATATACATATAATTAGCTGCCTGCTGGATTAAACCAGTGAATAGCTTAAGATAGTTTTATGGGATATGGGGTAAACAAGAGACTGCGGCGAGTGCTTCGTCAAGGCACGACTAGATCGCGGACGCAAATATATGTTACAGACGGCAAGTACCCAAAATAGAACAGTGTATTTCCAGTGATACGTTGTGTAAATATATTGGAAATTACATGAGCATTGAAGAAGTTTTCATAAAAGGGATTCTTCACTAATATGTGAGACAAGCAGCAGAATTTCTGAGACCAACAAAATTATCATAATAAATAAGTAAGGTTTTCAAAATAAAACTCTCAAACTATAGTTCGGCGACGTACGCTATTGACGGTAGTTCAATGTGGCAATTACAATTCAAAATAACCAATTCTGATTTTCTCGATTTTTTGCTGTTCCTTTAGTATTTTCCTAATGGTCATTTTTTCTAAACTACCCCGCTATTAAGGCAAACAGAACAAAAGATACGTTATTCAAATCGCTCTAGCCATTTAGTCTGCTTTGCACGACTAACGCACGAAAATGACATATATAAAAATCGTTTTTACAAAAACTGAAGTTGAACAACTGCTGTAAGTGGCTCTATTAAAGCTCTCCTCAGAAAAATGTGTATATATTGTGACTTTTTGGGTTCGTAGAATTAGAAGTCTTATTTACAGAAATACGAAATGCTCTTTATTGCGGTAAATAATAACTTTCTATACCCCTTACAGCAGCAAAATGTCGAAACATACGCAACGCAGTCTTTAAGGTAATTTCGTTCTCAGCTAAACAACAACAAAAGAATTCACAGCGATACACTTCAAATGTCCACACACAGATACTGCACAGCTGCACACACAACTAACAATTCACTAGCAACTTACTGTTCTCACTCCTTGTCGCAAATTTATAGCTCACAGTCATTGTTCTAAAATGCCGTCCACGTTTCAAGGCCTTTCGCGGCGGCCAGAGAAAGATAGAACTATATGGACATGTCTCTGTCTCTTTCTCTCTGATTATGCAAGCGTTCAGCGCTCACCCGCCAACCAACAATGCGATCGGCGACAATATATTATATCAGAGGAAGACAGCTTCGAGAATTGTGATGTATTTCACCCGGGAGCTAATCCTGCAGTGCCTGTGACGTCAGGAAAGAGAAATGTAATACCAAGTTGCCTATATAAATGTCGCTGTGAGTACAGAATCTGAGGGTTCAGTCAGTTGTAGCACACTCGACAACAATGTGGCTGTCACGTACCAAATGGAACTGTTAAAAATATACAGTGTGATGATTTATTGAAAGACAAATACACACACAAGAAAGACTTGGCTGATATTTACAAGAATGTCCCCCAAACCTGATTCCGAAGCTGTATTCACGTGCCGCACGGACATTGTGTATGTTTGGCTCAACATATGTGTGCGAACAACAGTTTTTGTGTTGTGATAATGGCTAACTCAAAACCCAAAGTAACTTGTTGGATCACAATCTGACATGCAGCTTTCCATTACAAATTTCCCAGATATTACGTCCTATAATGATAAACTGGTTAAAGAAAAACGAAGCTGAATGTGTCGGAAAATGTTCAAATGTTCGCGTACGTTTTAGAGAAAATTACTTTATGTTTTATTTTATTCACTTTATAGCATGTCTGTCCTTCAAAAGCTGGAGTTGAAGTTTTATGTATTTTCTCATTACCAGAGCCAAATGTAATTGCTTATAAAATGTTACAAACTGTGTAATTAAATCATTCAATATTAATATTACATTACAGAAGATGTTAATTACACATATTAATAGGCGATACTTTTCCTATCTTTCCTACGCTGTCGGAGCTGCAACATAAACCATTTCCTTACTCTTGGGCAGCAGAAATCAGCGCGATGTCACATGCTAACCTGCATTTCGTTCGTGGGCATATTTGGCGGTTAGAGCTGACGGAGCTGCCGTCACACCGCCACTACCTGTCTTCTCCTGTATTATTTTATACATAATTTACTATTTCAATGTTTTTAAATTTTAGTTTACATTACCCTCGTGAAATTATACTGCATACTGTTGAAAAATACGAATACTTCTAGATGGGCTTTCATACGAATAACAGCTTAGACATTAGGCGCATCAATATTTTAAAACAATTCCTACAATATTCAACTGACCTTATCGCAGGTGTGATTAACTAACCCTTACATAAGGTGGAACTAATCCATTTATATAAAACACCCCTGACACATGCAACCATTTTCCTATAGAGTACAGTTTGCCTCTACCACATGCGTGAGATTTTCAATTATACATTGATTCCACAGACTTAATATAATAAAAATAAAATTAGATTACAGTGAAATGCTACTGCAGTATCGTAAATCCTACGTCTGTGACGGTAGCCTTCAAAAGACTTCGTGGAAAGAGGACAGCTACAACACACTTGAATGCAGCGCCCAAGAAAGGGCAACTATGCCAAATCAAATAAATTGCCTCTATTCTTAACCTTAATTAAACCAGTTAGTGTCATTGTATATGTAATTTACTATCCCAATTTAGTCCATATGTTTAGGAAGGTATACTATGCGTTTATTTATACGTTAAGACAGAATAATTTATAATATATAATAATTCAAGGGTATAAATTTTTAGAAAACAGAAACTAGCAGCAGTGAAGTAACAAATATTATAACAAAATATAATTATTTGTCGCAAAATTCATTTATCCTTTTTAAAAGCTGATGAACTTTCTAAAGAACTCAACCTTTCCGCATCTACAATCAAGTTTCGTTCCTGTGTTCTTCGTCACTGCCGTCTGGTGTCGCACTACTTTTTGTAATTATTGCCAAACTCTGAAAATGAAACAGACTCAAAGACAGAGTCTATTGCAATATTTAAAAATTCATAACGCGATTTGTGTATTAAAGGTAAATATTTTCTCCCAATCCATTAAATTTATTGCACCACTTAATTTTTTTTTTTAATAATTTAACTAATCGATTTATTTCAGGGTTATGTTTTCTCTACTGTTGCGGCCCAGAGCACCTCACGGTTCCCACTTCGAATAGTATTTTCCCAGGAATCGGTTAGGACGCTGGTGTTCCCCAGTCCGTTTTACTGGGTGGACTACTTCGAAACGAGATATAAATAGGTGCCCTGGCTTCGGAATTAATCGTTCTTTATTGTTGTAATTTACGGCCTCCAACGTAAACTCATATCGGACGATGAATGGAATGGGTGAAATGATGCCCAAATGAGCCCAGTGTCCACAGAGCTTATAGTTATCCGACATTCGTTTATCAGGATAAGGGAAAATCCTTGAAAAGCCTTATCCAGGTAACTCACCCTAACCGAGATTCGAACTCGAGGATCATACCTTGGGTGGGTATTTTCGCCACGCCTTTTGGTTTCGGTGTAAATTTTTGCCCTTCTGGGTAACTTATCGAGTCTTGTTGAGCTCTCACTATACTTATCGGGGTAAAAGTTGTAAGCCTGGGTACGGGAAGTTGTTATAACTTGTATTTTCTCTTCCAAGTCTTCTCTTCAAATGTTTGAAGCTGTGGCTGCCCGCTAGGTTTGCTATATTTTTAAGATTAAATGCAGGAACATTAACTGTTTGCTTTACCCTAATATGGTCTGCGCATTTGAAGCTTTTTTCTTTCAAAAGATGATTATGTAACTGATTTCGTGGTTTGTTTTGGATTTGGTAAGGCCTTTTTTATCGTATACTGGGTATGCTTTGTTCTAATTGAGTCGCTTACTGTGGGTTCAGTCTACGCCGTTGCTGAGTAGTTAGACTGCTTGGCACTTATCAACGTTCGCTCCCAGCAACTGCAAAGAGAGATTTGTGGTGGACAAAACGGCGCTGGGTTGCATTATTTCCGGGATCTCCGGTGTCCCCGCCATCTCATTCCACCGGTGACCCTCCATTGTTCACCTCATGTATAACCAGTGTCACCGTCTTCGGTGCCGCATGTAGTAAAGCCGTGCTTTAAACACTACACGTACTGTGGATTTACTAACTAGTGCCACCTTATATTTATGTTTTAGTTAATTGATGGAAATTAATCATTTTTCCACACTAGCCGTATTTAGGCTAAGGTTCTTAATAGAGTCAACATGAAAAATTCAAGTAAGTCGCCACAAACGGTGTATCTCGGACGGAACGGAAACCAGGAGATCCATGGTTCAAATCCCGGCCATGGCATTGAATTTTCCATGTTGACTCTATCTATTATATTTATGTTGTTTCATGGAGGACATTTTGTTTCGCAGTTTCAGTTTGTGATTATTTCATTTAAATAGCTTACATGAAGTTACACATGTGTTCTTATTAGTGAATGTAAAGCTCAGCCACCACCGTTGTTTCCCTGTGTTGGAATTACAGGAATATACATTCTTCAATTATAAAGTTATCTCTGCAAAATTCCAAAAGCTTTTTATAAGTTTAAACTATTAAAGGAGGGAAAACCGTCCTTTAAAGCAATCTCTCTAGTGTACCAAAAAGACGACATAATTAAGCTATATATCAGTAGCGCAATGTTTCGTGAACAGTGACCTTCACCCATAGAACAGTTGGCGAGTCGAGATCTATCAATTATCTTGTCTCCTTCCAAATCAGGGAACTTATTGCTCGTTACGCGATCTTAACGCTCGTTACTTGACACTACAATACTGATGCCCGAATTCCGACAACAGATGTTAAAATCCACGTTAACATGTGTTACGTAACAATTGTCACAGCGCTAGCGCTACTGTTAAATTTCCCGCATTTCACCAACTTGTTTTCTGAAAATGTTAATAAAAACGTGTTAACGCCAAGAAACTTGTAAATATTACAGCTATAGAAGGCTATGAATGAGTCGTATTATTTTCTGAACGTACTGCGATGCGCTTTTGTTTCAATTTTCGTCTGCACCTGCACACAACTGAAAAATGGCGAGTGAACAAAATTGCAAATGAAAGCCGTGAGACAAATTTCTCGTCGATGGAGAAAAAATTGTTAACTGAATTTGTGACGAACTGTAAGGATATCGCGGAAAATAAGAGCACGATGGGGTGAATGTAAAAGAGAAAGGTGTCTCGTGGGAATATATTGGAAACGAATTTAATTCAAATGCATGTCACTACTACAAGCATCAAACAATCGTCAGTATTAGGTAAATTTAAAAGGAGGGGCGAGGGACAACTGAATTGAACGTTTCAAGACGGGAAGTGGACAATGTACAAGGCATGTTTTTAAGTCAGTACCGTTTTGGAATTAAAAAAAGACGTTCATAGATATCGCAATAATATTATTTTTACATGAAAGTCTCTACCTTACTATACTTTTCTAGATAATTTCCGTGAATATTGAGGCACTTGTCATAACTTGACACCAGTTTTTGAATACCTTCCTCATAAAATTCTGCCGCCTGACGTGTTAACCACTGTATCACAACTGTTTTGACTTCGTTATCGTCTTGAAGATGCTGACCGCCCAGATGTTTCTTCAAGTGCAGGAACAAATGGTAGTCGCTGGGCGCCAGATCAGGGCTGTATGGAGGACGATCTAGAGTTTCCCATTGTAAAGATTTGATGAGATCTTTGGTCCGATTAGCCACATGTGGACGAGCATTGTCATGCAGCAAAACGAAACCCTTACTCAACTTGCCACGTCTTTTGTTCTGGATTGCACGGCGCAGATTGTCCAATGTCTCACAATAAGACGATGCATTGACTGTCTCCTTAGAGGCAGAAACTCTACTAATACTCCTTTACTGCCCCTAAAAACTGTGCATATGATTTTCCGGGCAGAAATTGTTTGCTTAAACTCCACTTTTGTGGGTGATGATAAAGCTCGCCATTCCATGAGTTGTTCTTTCGATTCTGGTGTGACGTAGGCCACCCATGTTTCGTCACCAGTAACAATTTCGTCTAAAAAATCTTCACCTTCATTGTGATACCGCTAAAGGAATGTCAATGAACTGCCTAAACGTTGGGTTTTGTGCAAATCCGTCAATACTTTGGGAACCGAACGTGAACACAATTTCCGGTACTTCAAGTTCTCGGTCACAATGCGATACAAAACACTGTGAGAATATTGAGGAAAATAGTCGCACAATGATGAAATTGTAAAGCGTCTGTTTTCTCTCACCTTTTCGTCCACTTTCTGCACCAAATGTTCAGTAACGTCCGAAGGACGCCCAATCCGTTCTTCAATATGCACATTTGTGCGGTCGATCTTTAAATGCTCTCACCTATTTCCTTACCATTCCATAACTCATAATGTTTTGTCCGTAAACTTCACAGATCTCGCGATGAATATCGATCGTTTTTATGCCTTTAGCACTAAGAAATCGTATAACAGCCCGTGCTTCACAATCGGCGGGACTCACGATTGTCAGAGGTATATTAAACACTCAGTAACCAAAGTATAAAATGAAGAATCAGACTGTAATGGCGTCAGTACGTAGGCAAGATATGTAGGTAACCAGCGCGCATGCGTGGAACGCCGAACGTAGCGCTGCGGCGGCGGAATCGGAAAACGGTACTGTCTTAAAAAACATGCCTCGCATTATCCACATAATTCAGTGAATTATAAAATAATACAGTTATTAATTCTGGAAGCAACGGTGGGATCACATATTCCTTTTGATGCGTGTTCTGTCAGTATTACGTTAATTTAAAACGAGGAGCGAGGAAGGAGTTGAACGTTTCAAGACGGGAGGTGGGCAATATATTATCAACATAATTCAGTGAATTATAAAATATCAAAGTTATTAATACTTGAAACAAGTGTAAGATTGGCATATTCCTTTCGATGCATGTTCTAACTCAGTATGAGTAAATTTAAAACGAGGAGCGAAGAAGGACAAGCGACTTGAATGTTTCAAGACGGGAAGTGGGCAATGTATTATCCACATAATTCAGTTAATTTTAAAATTGAAAAGTTATTACTTATTAAAGCAAAGCGAGATCGGCATATTCCTTCCAATGAATGTTCTAACCTCTCTTGTACTTCCGCAATAACGTTCATGGCAACTTTTTTGGACAGTCTATACCTCGGTAGAAAATTTTCTTCTGAGAGTTCCTCAAAATCATCCCTCCTCACAGGCCATACACTATTACGAATGCCATTTAGACGGTCTTAAATATAGCAAATCGGCATCAACAGCTGAGTTCATGCCCACCATTTTTACTATTTACAAATGTTAAGGACTTAAAAGCAGAAATTTGTTTTGTTAGTTTAACAAGAGTGTTAACGCGAGTGTTAAGCTAACGCTTGTTGGCAAAATGCAATATTTGTTTTGATTATTGCTAAACTCGTGGTAATCTTAAATTCTGCTAGTGAAATCGGGCATTAGAGTCTGTACGACTTCCCTGAATAACGACGGTGAAGCAGTCCAGTGACACGAGAGGGCAAAGTCGTAGCAATGAGATATCACTACCATGGAAGGCCTGGGAAAACAGTTGTGAGATTCGCATCAAAGCTTACATTTAAATATCTCAGTTTTCTTTAACCATTGTGTGACCTATAACTGAATTTTGATGTAGCCGCCAAGATAACACAATACCGAAATTTACGATACGCAATTACGCGGCAGCAAAAATAGTGTAGCGATCATAAAATAACCATGCTCTGCTACCAGTAGAAGCGTCCTGGACCTGTAACCGAGGGATCCGTGGGTCGTAAGCACACTCACCTACCAATTACCACCCTCTGCTCAGCTGGCTGACAAGTAACGAAACATATCACTACCACTAGATAAAACATTTGGCCCTATTTCACGTAAGTATAAGCGGAGGTTCAGGTTCCGGATTGGCAACCAATGAACTGACTCATGGATCCCCCTGTAAAATTTTAAGCTTTAATATAACACCATAGAATTTTACTGAGGTAACTGTATAATTAAAGTGTGTTTTCCTAAAAACCAAAAACAGGGAAACGACGGTGTTGCATGAATATCACATTTATAAAAAAGTGACCAAAATCTGCCACAGCCACTTAAACAGCTGTTCATAGAAATATTATCGACAGCAAGGATGAAAACAGTAAATAACAAATTGATTGAAGATGCTGTAAAGTTTCCGACAAACTAGCCTCTTGAATTCTTTGAAAATTTCCTCAATTTCCTTAAGAATATAAGTAAAGTCTGCAATAAATAGTTATATATTATTTTAAATTATAAAAGTATACTCATTTATTAAAAAACGAAAAAGGAGATTTCAGAAAGCTATCAAATAACATGTCATGAACTTATGAAATTGTTGGATTAAAGTTTGGCGGAATATTCTTAAATTAGCCTAACAAGTTTTATATCCAAATGAATACTCTAAGAAAACGAGAATTTTAAATTTGCTCCTTTACCGGCGAATCTCTTATATGTAAATAGAAGTGGAGATATAAGTGGAAGTGGCTATGCTTTATTATAGTCCCCTAAGGAAATGGTGTGAGATAATTGCTTGGATTCTTAAAAAAGGAGCTTTCTTACACTGATTATGACACTATACTGTCGACATACAATCGGTATTTATTCGTCCCTGTTACCAATTTCCACCACGTATTAATCACCTCTTAATGTTAGTGCAACTTGTAATGCCTTACACCATGCACAAAAAGGTATTTTATAGTAATGCGTAATGCCTAAGCCAAATAAAATATCCGATCATTTTATGCCACGTAGAGATTGGATTTATATGCACTATAAAGTATATACCAGGTGAGTCAGCTGCAGCTGTTTTTTCTTATCTATGCAACCCCCAGTTTATAGTCTAATGTTTAAACATTGATCTTCTTAGCGCAAAGGGCGTGATTACAGATCTGCACTTCTGTTCCGTACTAGACGTACCCAGCATTAATGCTTTCAACCCTGAATGAGAACTAAGAAGCTGCGAAAAGCTTAAATAACCAACGATTTTTCGTGCATCATACTAGCATTGTAATGAACGAATGCTTTCCCAACGCACGCCATATTGGTGGAGATGGTTAGCTGTGAGCATAAGGTACTGCTATGGCTAGGTTCGAAACGAGGTCACATTTTTTTTAATTCTCCTATACTCCTTTCTTTATTTTCTGTGTTGAGTCACTGAAATATAAACAATAAACAGAAAGCAATAAACATAATAAACAATAAAGGTGTTTATTGTTGCTTTTGATTCTCTTGTGAGCCAAAGAACAAGAGTGACAGTCCGATAGTAATGGACCATGCTTAGCTTTGTGATCATTAATAATCTGTACCGCATCTGGTATTAGTAATTTATGTCCCATTTTAAGCAATTGAACAACGATATTCCTGCCACTAGGGGCGCTACTGTCGCATTAATCCATCTTATTCCATGAACTAAGATGGATGTGCGCGACACTAGCGCCCTAGCAGTAGAAAATTCCAACATTTTATACCTTTAGTATCCTCATATTATTTCCTCTGCTAATTTTCCACCAATCCCTAATCATCTTTCTTTTCAACTATCACAACACCTTATTTTCCTTCACCGCCAATCACCAGTCGTTTTATTTTAACCTACCAAATTTCTCCACGTCACTTCCGGATTCTTTTTTATATTCCCTCCATCATCTTTTAATTCTTTCTGCTCCCTGCCACAGCAAGCATAATATATTGCTGCTTAGCTCAACAAAATCACGTGGCATGCACCATCTGTTTCAAATATCGTCTTTTTTTTTTCCAATGAGCATCCTCGTCACCCTTAATCCTGTTAGTCACAACCAATAATCTTTCTGACCATTAGCCTCGTCCCGGATTAAGCAACTGGATGTACCATATTCCTACTGTTAGGGTGGTAATCGTCTTAATCTATCTACTGTCGCGGTAATCTATCTTAATCCATGGTATACGATGGATTAATCCAACACTAGTGCCCTTAGCGGCAGGAATATCGTTATTAATTTGCTTAATCTGGGACATAAACTACTGGTGTTCTAAACCATATTACTTACCTAGCTTTCATTTTTTAGGAATATTAAATGTTTCATGCTTAATTCTTAAGTTTCACTTCTTCTACTAACAAAACAGTTGTGAAGGTGTGAACTTTTAAATTAAACAGAAAAATAAATTGTCAAAGTGTGGATTGCATCAACGCAGTCAATGTTCAAAATGATGACTCGCGACAATATTTGTGAGGTTTCAAGTATTGAATACCTTAATAGAAGATGAAGCTTTCATTTACGGCCATCATTGATGCAGGCACAAGTAGCCAAAGTCACTTTGCCTTTATGAAGCGTTTGAAACTTGGATGAATGAGTTAAGCGCAATGCTGACTATTAATAAAATATCTATTACGAACTATAAGTTTATGTCTATCTGCTAGGAGAAAAGATGGTGATTATTATATATTTTATACACGGGTACTGTTATAAAAATTTTATTTGTATAGTAATATCAAAAAGGGCCAAAGTGTGTAAAAAGGAATACTAACATTTCTGAGCTGGAGAAAAAGGATTTAAAGCCAACTTGTAGTGGCACAGTGGCGAAGTAACCTGTACACCATTTAGCCAACGCTGTCTTCGAAGCTGAGGTTTCTACACGAATATGTAACTGCAGTCCCCAGACTACCACCTCGAAACTTAACACATGTTTTACAGATTCATACAGTGCTTTGAGCTCGCTTTGGCAGTTTTAACGCAAATAATAAAACTGCATCCAATCTTAAAATTAATGAATAGGCTAAAAACCGCCGTAATTTGTGACAGAAGCGAAAACTATTTAACTCTTTGTACTTTTTGACACGACTGTACAACGAAAACACGTGTTAGCTGAAGATTTAAATCCAATTGGTCCCACTGTGTAGATATGCCATTTTGTAGTCCAAAGTTAATGTTAACTGATGCATGTGATAGATTGTTCCTTCAGGGGTGTGTTTTAAGATGTTTGTGAATCTACGCTAATAAATGAAAGTTTGCAAACTCGTCTAAAATTCCAACTGGAGCTCTCTGTGTCTGGCTACAACATTTTTGGAATCGACACACTTAGTGATTGCTTTCTGTCCCATACAACACATATGCACTACGGGATCTACTCTATCTCTATAAACTGCTGTGCAAATTATTCATTAGAAGGCATTCAAGAAAGACATAAGGCTGCATAAATTAAAAATTAAATATGGCCAGTTGACTTTCTCTCTTTCTCTAAGAATCTAATAAACATGTTCTCTAAAAATGTTACGATATGCATTTAAAGTAAAGTACGTCATTTTGACTTTATCACATACGTTAATATTAAAGTAATCAAATAGTACTAATTAATGTTTATTAGTCTCTCTTTTTATCCATTTTAGCATTGTTTGTATTTATTGCAATAAAAAGCTAAGTGACTAATCTCCCTTATTCGCCACAGGACAGTATCGAAAAGAGGATTTGTTGCTTAGAGAATAATCATGAAGTTCCTTTTCAGATTCATCTTGTATCTTATTCACATTCCGAAGGAGAAAAGAGAAACGTTGAACCTAGATTCGGTGCTTTAGTCTTCTCAATTTTGTGACAAACCCTTTGTACTCTTCTCCTGGTATGCCTCCTGCGACAATTGTTTCGTATATTTGTACGGCAGAAGATAAGAGCGATCCTTTTTTTTTATTCATTTATTTATTTTTGTTGCAAATTATGTGATTGCAGCTGTAGTTCTTAATAAACACTAATTTACTCTACAGACTCTTCGCAGCGTAAGCATTTGCTACAACGGGGATACTTGCTGCTTCATTGTTGTCCATCATGTCAGGCACAAAAGACCCATGTCGCGACAGCAAAAAGAGGGCAAAGGCCTGCAAACCCGCCTGCCGCCCTCCAAGAGAGCCAAGAGCAGATGCAGGTCACCCGGATTCTCCCGGACGGAGGATTTACCCGTGCGATATAAAGGATATAGTAATTTGCGCGAGCTTGCTTGTCGTTGCGTAAGTCCCGTAGGAGAGGGGATCCGTCCCCTTCAGCTGCCAAAGTGCGGGCACTGCGGACCCTTAGCACTCGTGGTACCTCTGACGTTACTAGAGGAACCTTGGGCCAAACATGCCGAGCCCCTCCCGAACGGGAGTTTTTCGGATTGGGTTGGACTCGTGGGGGCAGTGTGTTCCCGAAACACACGGGCAAATGGGTACTTCCGGCCAGGCTACGGCCGCCCGGAGGGGGTAGATGGTTGCCTGAATAGTCCTGGGTGCTAGCCTGCAGAGCTAGTAGAGGGTGTGCTAGATCACCAGGCGGCCCCACCGAGGTTTTCGGTAGTCTTCCCTGCGGGGTTGACGCGCGTAAGTGGCGTATCCACTTCCATCTCGTCTTGACGTTGTGCTCAGCGGGGGGATTTTTAGTCTCAAGGTATTGCCCTATGGAAAGAGCCTGGGAGTTTCCATCGCTCCCGGATAGAAGGAGGCCCGGGTCCTTGGTCCTACGGGTCCAGGAGTAATGGGAGTAGAACCTCTGCACTTAACTGTCGTTGCGTAAGACGGCGCAGTTGGCCTCTACTGATGCTTCTGGTGCCGGAATGTATCTGCGATGAGGGGAGGCAGTGCCCATTCCACCTCGCTTTGGGTGGTCGCTAGTGATCCGTCAAACAGAGGGGGAGAACCAGTAGCGAGAGGCCAGAGGGAATTTTGGTATTTAGGTTTAGGGTTAATCCAGATCGTGCGCGTGCTCTCGGGCACAACTGCAGGTGCTAACCTTCCAGCCGCGTCCAAGGCACGGCGTGACATGGTGGTGATTGGGGATGAAAGGAGAGGCAGACTTTACCACCCAAGAGCATCCTTGGGGAAGCGAGAGCTCCTCCGTCTCCTGGTGGTCGTATTGACCCAGTGTATTCACCAGCTGGTTTTGGTGAGGAGTAACCTTGGCATACAACGTGCGCTTTTGTTCACGCACGACGTACTCAACGTATGGTACGCCAGACTGGTTGTGCAAGAAGTCTGATGGGAACCTGCGGTCGGTACCGTAGATCATTCTTAATGCTCTGTTCTGCACGGCCTGCAGCCTGTGGAGGGTGGTATGAGCCACCCCCATACGGAAAGTTGGCTTAATTGTCCAGGAACAGTATCTTCTATCTTCTATCACAAACTTCTCAATTTTCTCACGATGCTGAGTAAACATCAGTCCTATACCCGGCATCTAAGATCTACACTCCCAGGGAGAGATTGAACCCACTTCCCATTCCGTGGCAGGAAACATAAGCTTGACACCTTAGTTCACTACGCCACGGCCAGAACATGCCGAGGGCTTATTTCACTTTAATACATATACAACTATTTCACACCCTTCTTCCCCATTTCGCGATAATTGGCTTTTGGGTTGGACCAGTTTCTTACATCATATCAGTAAATAGTTTCCCATTTGATGGCGCCTTCACAAACTCTTTGTTTCATAGACAAGATTGAAGCTACTTCGGGAAAGTTTGCTTGGATTTTCTCTGACGACCGCTGGAAAACATGTGCTAAATAAGCATATGAACTGCCTTACAATAAAATACGTGAAAAGCTTTAACAGCCTTAGGCATGCATTCTGCTGGATCTGTAACATCACCAAAACTTTTTCCTCGTTTTCTTTAGCAAGCCACAAAGCACGCAACACATCACCAACAGCTCTAGCAATTCCTGAATTGTTTATTCCCAGCATGTACCCTCGAGACAATGAGATGCCGTATTCCTGGTTCAGATTCAGTTCTTCTTTTTTCCAAGCAGATATTGCCAACAAACCGGTCACAAGAGTTAACAATAAATTTGAGTCGCTGAAATCCTCTCTTATTTATTATATTATCATTATTGTTCTACGATAATTGATTTATTAAAAATTAGTAAAGATAAGGTGTGTATTTTTGAGTGTCATTTTTGATGGGAACAAGTGTAAGGAAAAATAAAATGCTTTGCTGATCATTACTTAGGATTAGGATTACGACGGGGGGAATTCGGCACCGAAACCTGTGCTTTATTGTACGTAAGCCCCAAATGGGGCATCTCCAGGAGAAAGAATGAGGAGGGAGTAGACAGAGGACGGCCGACCCAAGGAGTCACGATAGCGCCGAGACATCCGCCGGCAATTCTACCTTGAAAGAGACCACCAGATGTGAGGTGATGTGAAATGATAACGGAGATGAAATGGCGGGAGAGGAAATTCGGGCGATGTAAATAACCTATCCAGCATTGGTTTGGTGACCCGAGGAAACCCCCAAAAATCTCATGAGTCAAGTGGATCGGCCACAGGAATCGAACCCGTTACTCTTGAATGCGGGCCACAGATGAATCCACCTGGCCATCCCTCTCGGTATCAATAGCTAATCGATAGCTAGGTCAAGCTCGTGGAACTACAGAACACGGTTAATTTTGTTTCCATATGTAAATACTTTGTAAAATACACTAAAGTAAGGTTTTAAATATCAAACTGACAAGTTTTTGTAATGGTCAAAATATTGGGTAGGTTGCTGGAGTAGTAGATAAAATACGGAAACATTCTGAATCATTCTGAATAATTCCTCCACTTTGGGAGTTTCAAACTCTCCAAGTAGCTTTTCTTGAAGTTTAGATGTTTGAACATTATTATTATTAGCGATATTTATTTGTGATATGACTCGTTCTTTACCACGATACTCACGCGCTACACCGCAATTAATTACTAAAAACTAGATTAACAACTTAATAATCAGCCTACAGCCAGACATCGCAACACGTTAGTTCATACTACCGTAACACTTAAACGAAGCTGAAACTAATTTTCCGGGATAATACAATATATGTATAAATATGCACAGATTATTTACCTATAAATGCACTAAGCTCTTAAATGTGTACTCATATACACTATTAAACGTGCGTAATAAACTCCTTACAATATGGAACAAATGTTTTATTCACACGCATACGTTTAATTGTCAAAGAATAAAACATGGGAATATGCAAAAATTCCAAGGTCTGTTGATAATAAGCAAGGCTCGACAACGCTAATTTCAAAATTTTGAACGAAGCTCCTAGACTGGCTGAAAATTAAACATTCATTACAAATCCATCCATTACAAAATATAATGAACTACTTCTTTAAAACGTAAGCTGGTGAACGGGAGGGGTTTTAATGAGCAAGAAGGACGAGGTCGTATTTTGAAAGAAACTAATAATTTCTCTTGCAATTTTCTAGCTCATACTTATTGAATTGAATCGTTCAACCTGGCTGTTTATTCTCCCCCTTTTCCATTTATTTCTTTACTTTGCTTTTCAGGGCCGAAATCTTTAGAATTAAAATGCCGTCGCAGCAACTTCAAAAGGAAGCCTTCTCACAAAAGTAGTTTGCCTTGTTGATGGTGCCCTTTTACCTCAGTATTTCGCAATTCCATTCTCCCTTCCCTCTCTCTTCTGTACCAGGTTACTTGTAAATGAAAACAGTGTCAATAACGGATGCCTTTGAAATTCACGTCAATATCAGAGCAAATGATAAAAGTTCGTTATCTTAACCATCAGATACTAATAATTTAACTTACAAACAGCACTCACTGGGTTCTCTGTTTCAAATAGATTGTTAACACATTAAGCAGAGATAATGAAGGATTTTCGCTTCTCTTTCTGTAAAATTGTTATGTAAAATAGGCTAATGAACACGGTGATTAATATTATGCTCCAGATTTAGGTTCAATCGTTGATTTTGAAAATCAGTTGTACCATTTTTCTCTTTCCTTCATGAAAAAAATTTTAATAAGTATATGGAACTTTGATATAACCCTTAATTTGAAAATGAAACCATCACTAGGTATTGCATAAAAGTAGCGTATCGGCTTCACATTCAAGAAGTACCTTATTTTGTTAGCGTAATCGGCTGATAATCAACATCAGGTGTAATTCAAGGGTTTTACGTCGTCCTGGGAAAGCAATTAACAGCTAACTGAAGTCTAGGAAGATGGAATCCACTTGAGCACCGTTCATTACAGGGGGAAAAAGAAAGGAAAACAAGTAACAGAAAGTGAAACAATGAACATAAAAAGCTGTTTCTATATCGTGAGTGTTTTTTGCGACATTTCATGAAAAAGCTATACCTGTACAGCAGGAGTACTATATAATAGCTTATAGTAAAGGTTTCAGTTCCAGCAAATTGCTATAAACGATCTGAGGTTTAAAGAAACTGTGAACGTTTGTAGATATTCACCCAAAAGCAATTGTGTTACTACCACAAGATATTTTCTAGTCTCAAAGCCTATTCCCTGAAATGATTATTCCTCTTTCGAATTGTTAGTCGTAGTAAGCATCCGTAGACCCATTTTACCACATATGTGCATTTATTTCTACTAAAATAGTTTAATTAATTGTCCTCAATATTCCTCAAAATTATTTCATATCTCTGAGCTTCTGGAACAGATATATACCACGACAAATTACATTCCTTCGACCAACTAGATTGTGCTGATCAACCTGCAAACCATGCATTGCAGTATATGACAAAAAATAATTTTTAGGGAATGTAAAAGGTACACTGATGAAAAAAAAACATAATTAACCATTTTATGTGATTGAGAACTGATGTGTGCTCTTGATATGGATGGATGTGTGATGAACATTTAAGGCATAAAGGATGACACCATTAAACGGTACATCACCTTTGTAAGCTATATCAAAGGCAAAGAAACAGTGAGAACCCAAATGTAGCGAATTCAGTCTCGTCAGCATATTGTTATGTCTGTAACTGAATAAAATATATCTATATCCTTACAAAGATAAGAAAAGAATCGCAAATGATGGAGTATTATATGCACGCTTATGGATATTGCAGCATTCATTTACATTACTTAGGGCACACCATTCATCTTTTAAGTGAAAACGCCCCTTTCAGCCCCTAAGTTACTAATCCGTTCATAGTTCCAAATATATAGTCTAATAATCAGGCATTTACTAATAAAACAGTAACCCTATATATAGTTATATAGAGGAACAGGTACACGAGAAAATTTGGATTTCGTAAACGTAAAAAAAGCGAAATTTCGTTGGGCTACATTAATGGCATATAGGAAATGGGTTATAAAAGATAAACTTAAGCCTGCTTGGACAACGGTCTGTCGTACACCTCTTTCTTTCATAAGAATTTGAACGTGCTCTGTAAATACACCGAAAAGAATTTAAAAGATTCTGTTCATAGGTGCGTACGAATTAATTAAATACAACGCGTGAGCATGTCTTCTAAGAAACGCGGATATGCACAATGCTGAAACTTATCACATAGTAAAAACGCTGGGCTAAGTAATAGGGAATGAAAATTAAGAACGTATACAAACAATACATAAATTCAAAACTGAGCTGTAGTGGACGAAATTTGAAGTATGGCTGACACGTGATCAGAAACATCAGCAGCCAACACCGAAAGGGCAAACGCTTATGACGTTAGGAATTTTTCTCGCTTTGTACAAGGAATGGCGTTACATCATTTTGTAAGATCAACGGTCGCGATAGAAACAATCGCTTGTAAAAACACATGATGGTGAGTGCAACAAGGTTACAATATGGTAACATCAGATCCCAATCTCTCAATCCCAATGTGAACGTCTAGTTTGCCTCTCTCCAACATTATTTAACTCTGAGGTGTTGAATGACGGGATCACTCGAATTAACCGTGCTCACTTATACGATAGTTCAATTGTAGGCCTGGAGTTTTAAGCATCCAACATCTAACCCATATAGCTGGACATACAATCAAGGAATAATAGCATATTATTATTATTATTATTATTATTATTATTATTATTATTATTATTATTATTATTATTATTATTATTATTATTATTATTATTATTATTATTATTATTATTATTATTATTATTATTATTATTATTATTATTATTATTATTATTATTATTATTATTATTATTATTATTATTATTATTATTATTATTATTATTATTATTATTATTATTATTATTATTATTATTATTATTATTATTATTATTATTATTATTATTATTATTATTATTATTATTATTATTATTATTATTATTATTATTATTATTATTATTATTATTATTATTATTATTATTATTATTATTATTATTATTATTATTATTATTATTATTATTATTATTATTATTATTATTATTATTATTATTATTATTATTATTATTATTATTATTATTATTATTATTATTATTATTATTATTATTATTATTATTATTATTATTATTATTATTATTATTATTATTATTATTATTATTATTATTATTATTATTATTATTATTATTATTATTATTATTATTATTATTATTATTATTATTATTATTATTATTATTATTATTATTATTATTATTATTATTATTATTATTATTATTATTATTATTATTATTATTATTATTATTATTATTATTATTATTATTATTATTATTATTATTATTATTATTATTATTATTATTATTATTATTATTATTATTATTATTATTATTATTATTATTATTATTATTATTATTATTATTATTATTATTATTATTATTATTATTATTATTATTATTATTATTATTATTATTATTATTATTATTATTATTATTATTATTATTATTATTATTATTATTATTATTATTATTATTATTATTATTATTATTATTATTATTATTATTATTATTATTATTATTATTATTATTATTATTATTATTATTATTATTATTATTATTATTATTATTATTATTATTATTATTATTATTATTATTATTATTATTATTATTATTATTATTATTATTATTATTATTATTATTATTATTATTATTATTATTATTATTATTATTATTATTATTATTATTATTATTATTATTATTATTATTATTATTATTATTATTATTATTATTATTATTATTATTATTATTAT
>CM060953.1:105526923-105626923 GCA_030765055.1 Mantis religiosa
GACGATGAATGAAATCTGTAAAATGATGATCAAATGATTACCTGGTCCATACAGCGTAGAGTTAGCGACATTCAAATTTCAGGTTAAGGGAAAAGCCAGATGAAAACCTTAACCAGATAACTCACCCTGAGAAAGATTCAAACTGGCAATCTTCTCAAGTGAGGGACATATCTGTCTACAATTAAAAGTAATCATGCGAATGTATCATTGACATTTTTAAATACAAAGCCATATGATAAAGATAATTGCAATAGATAATGAAAATACTGATTCATGTTTTTATTTGATATATGAAGCACGTTTCAATTACATATTTACTGTAAAATTCATCAGTATATTTTGCTACTGTCGTTGCATTGAACTGCCATTCGCAAGCCTCTCGTTGAGGAGGTACCTGGACTCAAAGCCGGGACTCGCCCCTAATGATTCGTAGCTGGTATGCCGTCTGCTTTCCCCTGGGCTCAGACTGATGTAAACTGTTTCTCCTGCATGCAATCTTTGGGTTCTCAGGTTGTACGCTCGTGACAGCTCACAGGAAACACACACACACGCGCGCGCGGACACACACACACACATGTATACGTACCTATCTATCTACCCACCCAACCACCCACATACTCACCTTCTCACCTGCCAGCCTGCCTGCTTGCCTAACTGCATGCTGCCTGCCTACCTACCTACCTACCCACATATCTACCCAATTGCCTCCACCCACCAAACACCCCCTACCCACCCACCCACCCACCTCCCTACATCCGTCCATCCCTCCGTCCGTCCTTCCACCCCTTTGTGCATCCGTCCATCCATTCGTCCATTCCTCCGTCCCTCCGTACGTCCCTCCATTCATCCGTCCTTTCTTCCGTCTATCAATCCATCCGTCCGTTTTGCCGTCCATTCGTCCGTCCGTCCTGCCGTCCATCCGTCCCTCCGTTTCTCCGTGCATCCTTGCATACATGCATACAAACAGATTGAAACCCCATGTCGGACAAGGATAAGGTAACAGTTTTCTCACTGTCTAACGGTACCTTGAAATAGCAGTCCATAGTACCCTTTCACGACGTAGCTGTTCAGAATGTAAGGTCCTTGATAAATGAATCTGCTCATGTTGTAGCAGGTATTTGAGTTTTGTTCTAAGGAAAATAATTCGAAATATTAATATGTTTTATGATGTTTTACGAATTTAAAATTATTTAGAAGAAAGTTCGAGGTGACCGCTCCCTACCATGCCGTACAGGCACTGTAGCCCGATATCGCCATGTTTCCCTTGATATACGATTTCTGGTACTGGGGTGCTTGAGCCGAACCTTGCTCACGAGTGGCTTGTTATCCTTGAGTTAGCTCGGAGTAAGTGGACTCTCCGGGCGGCAAGTTGTGAGTAGTGTGCTTCTACCATGGTGTACTTTCTGTGTTGTAAAAATGTGCTTCTTGTTTCTGGCCTGGGGCCCGTGCTCATAAGTTCTGAACTCTTGGGAATTTAATATCCGAGGGAATAAACTCCTGGTTAAGGAGGGGATATATATGTATATATATCCCTTCCTTAACCATTACCCTGTTTGTTATGTTCCTGTAAAATAAATAATGCTTAGAACAGACACACAAATATTTAGTTAGCCATATTTGAAAGGGGCACAAGTAGGTAGTACTTGGCGGTTCCAGATCCAAATCAAGGTCATCCTAACGTCGGGACGCTAGTGGGGGTGGGGGGAGTCGCCCCGCTGAGGCACATGTGTTCTAATAAGTTTCCCACGCCCCCTCGATCAATTAATCACCCCACCCCCTAGGCTCTCATGTTAAAGTTGCATGTGTGTAATGCGCTCCTCCGTAGACTGTTATGTTCAATGTCACATTTTTTATATTAATGGGTGTCATAAACTTCAAGCACTTTAAATGTACTGAAATAATTTGGACAGCTCGTTCATGCAGGTGAGAAACAGGAATAGACCCCTTCCCCGTGGGTTTTTTGGTGGGAGTTAATTATCTTTCGGAAGACTAGGATAAGAACGAGATAGAGGGTTGACATTTTCATGGGTAATGTCTTTTCCCTAAGCGTCCAATCGGTGGACGGAAAACCGTCTCTTCTACTTTAAGCCTGGCTATTGCTATGTATCTGGATGCCATAAATGTCAAGCACTTTAAGTTCTTAGATAAAACATTTGTTTGGTGTGCGATGATACCGACCAACGTGCCAAAACCTAAGTGTCCTAGAAAGAATGTGGGGTTACCATATCTGTCAGTCTGTCAAGTGCAGAAATGAACAAGTTCATATAGAGCATATTTCCTCTCCCAATCAAAACAAAGTTTGGACACACAGTCCATGCACGTGAGAAATAGGAAGAGAACTCTTTCCTGGCCTATAAACAGATATGGAAACATGTTTTTATTATTTAACTGTGTGGTCGCATCGCGTTTCCAACAGTCAACGTGTTGAAGCTTGCTTCCATATTTACCAGGGATGTTATAATTTTAGCTTTGATAGAACTTATCTCTTGTAAATGCCAATACCTACATGTTGTTAGGAGAAAACGTATTTGTGAAGAAAGCTTCCCGGATACAAAATAACTGTCTGGTTTTTTTGCGTTTGTGGACCGAGATCGTCTGATTGCTTTATATCTACTAGCATTTACCATTCGATATAAGTAAGCATACTGCTGGGACAGGAATTTGTGTCCGCACTTAATTTAGCTTCGTCTTCATCAGCCGTTCGGATGCAATTTGGGACAGGATTTCCATGTTGGACGCACAATTCTTTCTCTTCTTAGGTGAGTTTTTGCGGCTATTTCCTCTGGTCACCAATTGTATCATCTTATTCTAAATAAGAGTCATGAGACATCTGTGTTACAAGGCGTGGTTCGGAATAAAGAAGTCAAATTCTGTAATTGGTTACATTTATACAGATTAAAATTATAACTTAAAATGTTCCTGATCTAGTACCAGTATTCATCACATTCCAACATTACAACAAAAATCTCTCTCTTTAAAACGAGATTATTGATTTATTTCTTACTATTCAAAGGTTTTATCTTCTCCGCGTCATTTTTCCACCATGAAGCCAGTTTATTGATTTATCGTAACTATCGTTACTTCTATTAATTTTGTGATTGGCCGATCCAATGGCACGTCACCACATTACGTCATATTACGCCATACCATTACAACTTCGGCCAATCACACAACTACATATATTTTTATAAATTCATAATCCCTTCATAATTCCTCCGAACATAACCCAAAATACTGTTACAGTGCTCTTTTTGAAAATATATCTCCATAATATACAAAATATAATCTTCTAAAATCTAATCTATTATTTGAAAGCTCCTCACACACATACACACACACAAACACACGCGCACGCACGCCCACACAAACACACAAAAATGTACCAAGGTTGAGTGAGAAACATAATACAGGCTCATCCGAATGGAGAGTGCCTTTTGACACTATAACATTTTTATAGACTGTACTGCAAAGATATCTTCAATCTCCCAATGGGCACACAGCACCGTCTGTTGAAATAATTGCTGAAATGCCATTTGTATTGTCTTAAAGTAATTTTTACTTTGTTCGTTTACTCGCGGTATGTTGTAGGTATCTTCATTTAAATTACGCTCTAAACGTTTAGTGATTTGGCGTCCTAGAGACCTGTTGTTCGATTACCGAGGCCTGCTCCTTGAGATAAGGCTTTTACGGTTTCCGATGTGAGAAATATCTCAATGATAAAAGTTCCATTCATGTGCGAGTAGATATTTAAGGACAGACCGCAGGTACAAGCACATGCATAATGACAAAGGGAGCATTACAAAAAATAAAATAATATAACTTTAAGCAGAATTCTAATCATGACTTAAAAACTTGATAGTTGGAGAAAGGATGTAAATATCTTTAATGGAAACGCAGGTAACACATAGTGTTCAGTAGGGTATAAGAGAGTGTTCCAGCACAGACCCAAAAGAGCAAGATGGCGGCCACACGCAATCTGTATGTATAGCGGATTTAGACAGTGTTTAGGCAGGTAGTCAATCCTCTTAATTTGCTGTATCTTATAATGCTATGTCTTGAGGTGTGTTCAGGGCTTGTCTTGAGCTATGGACTGAGGCACTAGGGTTAAGAGTTGCAGGTTTTCTTAGGTAAAGCCTGTTGGTCAGGGAGGATAATAGCTGTAGTGTTAGAGGCCAGGTCTTGAGGTATGTTCTGGGATTCTAGGGTTAAGAGTTGCAGGGTTTTAACAGGTAGGGATGCAGGAATGGGAGGTTAATAGCTGTAGGATTTATTGGTTAGCTCTTGTGGTAAGATCTGAGGCTATAGGGTTAAGAGTTGCAGGGTTTCTTAGGTAAAGAGTGTTGTTCTTGTAGGTTAATAGCTATAGGACTTAGGGGTTAGCTCATGTGGTATGATCTGGGGCTCTAGGGTTAAGGGTTTTCACAGGTGAAGTCTGTTGGTCTGCAGTGTTAAGAGCTGCAGGTTTTTCACAGGTAAATATTGCCAGTCCGGGAAGTTAATAACTGTAGGATTTGGAGGGTAGGTCCTGAGGTATGATCTGGGGGCCCTAGGGTTAAGAGTTTTCACAGGCGAAGTCTAATGGTCAGGATGGTTGAGGGCTGTAGGATCTAGAGGCTAGGTCTCCATGTATGATCTGGGGGGAGGGTTTCTAGAGGGTTTATGCTTTACCATGTCATCTTATTATAAACTAACTTAACCCAATATACTCATTCATTTCTACCTTCTTTCATCATTCTTTATTGTAACCTAGCTGTGTTTTGGTAATGGCTTCCTTTGTTGCATCTGTTAACCTAATTGTTCCCTTTGCTTAAGTTCCTCTATTCTACCTCTTTAACCTAACCTAATATGTCCCTTGCTTTTACCTTCTTGATCATTGTTCAACCTAGTTAATTCTGCTATTAACATACGTTCTCTTTTCTTAAGCTGTCCTGTTCTTACCTCCTTAACCTATCCTAAGCAGTTTTCTTTTCTCCTCTATCTAACCCATATCTTTTAAGCTCAACTATTTTGTCTCATGCTAACTACTTGTATGTATGATGCAAATTTTTGAGGCATGTCGATGATAGAGCACTCTTTGTCACTGCAAGAGGTATATTTGCAGATTACAGATATGTATACAGTAATTTAACACTTTGTGTATCTGATTCTCTTTTAATTAAAATTGAGGTTCTTTTGTTGCTAGGGTTTCTTGTTTTTCGTACCTTCTCTACGCTCTCAGGAACTCTATTCCAACTTGTTATGCTTTGAGGTCTTATGCTTATATCTTAGGCTTTTCTTTAAGTCTTTTGATCTGAAAGGCTATCTATATTGGTTACGTTCCTCATCTCTTTTGGTCACATGGTTAGGTCTTGAAGCGTGTTGTTTGAGCCTAGGGTTTAAAGGATTTAGGTCTCATAGCGTAAGCACGCAGGTCTGAAGGTTAAAGGCTGTAGGTTTAATGGATCGGTCATATGGATTAAAGGTTAGATCCCTCGGTCTAGTGTTTAAGGCTGTAGGATTTAGAGGTTAGGTCTTGAGGTATGATCTTGGAGCTCTACGATTAAGAGCTATAGGTTTCACAGCTAAACGTTTGCCAGCTACAGATATCTTCGTTACTGTCAAAGCTATATTTGCTATGGCCTAGGCCTACAGTTTTCATACGTTTTTTTCATGGAGATTGTTGTCTTCGTACTCTTGTGTCTTTTTCAAGCTTTACCCCCTCTGCATTGACTTGTAATAAGTCGTAACGCTAAACCAATGTTCTAATGCTATTTTCAAGCGTTTTCAGATTACGAGATAGTAGTTACTTTTTCAATTTACCTATTTTAACATTAACTAAACTGCGATTAGTTAGCTTATGTGGTAAGGTAGACGCCCCTTGTCTTTTCTATAGACTTGGGAACAGCGTCAGAATTTTTTTAAACAATGGACTAAACACCCTCCTCTGCTCTTATTATTCAGTTCTTTTCGTGCTTAGATGTCAGTTACGTTTCACTGTTTGTTGTTTCTCGTAACGAAAATTGTTTTTTTTCTACTCTAGGGTTCCTTCTTTCATTCGCCTTTCAAAATATGGTAATGTCCATGGGCATATATGCATACTCCATCATCTCCAATTACACTCTTTTTATCATGTGGAGATAGGGATATTTTGTTCACTTCCACAGACGCAATATTATGTTGAAGGGACATAATTAGGTTCATTGGCGTTCTTATGATTTCTCTGCTTTTAAGATAGTCCACATAGCTCTCAAAGGTGATGTACGGTTTAATGGCACTATGTTTTATGCCTTTTATCTTCTTGATTATGCCTCCATCGATATCGAATGCATGCATCTTCGGTCTCAGTCCAACAAAACGACGAATTGTTTTTCCATTGATTTCATCTTTAAATTTTCCCAACACTTTCTTGTTTTTTGAAAAAATGGCATATGTGGTCGCTAGGATAATCAGCAGTATACAGATGTTCCAGAAAACGTAACTTATCCTGGTATATATCTCTGGTAGTCACACGACGGATGAAATAGTCAGTTTCCATGTACAGGGGCTTCAGATTTTTAAGCCCATAATACGGCATTAGCACATCATAATGATACCAATATATCAAGGTCTTCGAGATATCCAGCACACACATCTCAATGTATACAGGCCTGTTGAAGGCTATCTCCCGCGACGCCACGTGTACTGCCCCCAGATTAGGCCCATATATAGTTCTATCAATAAATGTAGGCTTAGCAACCAGTTTTTCCAATGTCCTCCAACCGGTGACAAGTCGTATATTCCGTCGGTTTCTGATGTTTTCCATGGTTTTGCCAAATATGGCATTGTCAAAAAGTTTGTAAAGATCCTTCTCGAAATCATTTCTCGATCCTTGTAGCCGGCTATTGAATTCCACATAAGGCTTTAACCAACATGACTGTTGAAATTGTAGCACCCGATGGATTTTAGTCAGTTGTAACCCATGACTAAGGGCCTGCTTCAAGGTCATGTAATGCACCACATACCTAGTTCGTGATCCAAGGTAAGGAATTGGTTTCTTTGTAGAAGAACCCGGGGGCTTGATACACTCAGGTAGGAACGGTAAATCATTGTGCAGGTCATGGAGTTCTGTAGGATATTCAAGGTCCACTTCTAAAATGTATCCGGGAGGGTCATCTTCTCGTAGTATATCTAGGTTAACAAATTCGGGAAAAACCCACTTAAAAACCCCGTAAGCAAGGGCCCTGCACTTTACCCACCCATATTGGTTATTCGAATCCTCGTACGTTATATTTTGTGAGGGTTTACTTGAGTCATACTCCTTCATGTAGTGATTGTTCGCTTCTGCATACAGATGAGAAACTTGGCATAATCCTCCTCTTATACCTGCTTCAACCATGAGTAGCTGGTCATAATCCTGTAGTAATTCCAGTTGAATTCCTATGTACAACAGCATTGCATCCCACGTAAGTCCATGTAATGTATAACAATGTGCAGGATCAACTTTATGAGTTTTCAGGGTCTGCTCTCTGAATATCTCAAACACATCTGCTAGTAGGACATCCGAAGTTAAGTAGAGGTCACTCTAGCCGCCTAGTGTTCTGATGTTGAAGTGACTGCATACGGTTTTTGTATGCTGATACTCTGCATCACTAATTTCTTCTTTGTTTAACTTAATTTAGAATGCTTCTCTCGGAGGAAGTTCTGTTTCACTCAAAACATCCCATGATGTAACGTAATCATAGGGAGGCACACCCTTAGGCGTCATCAGTTCAATCTTCACTGCTGCAAATTACTTCCGGGTTTCAGGATATGATGTTAGATTTTTTGCTAGTTTATTCAAGCTGGTACTAAGAATGCGATAGGTATCCACAAAGCGCAGTTTAATGTCACCAACACACCTCGAAAATTATATATAACTTTCCCCTGAGCTAGGAATAACTTCTACTCTCTCGCTAGTACATCCTAACTCCTTAACAATAAATTGGGAGTCATATCCACTCAGGTTATGCATGAAGACAGGAATATAATTAGGTGTTTTGCAGGTTAGATTACACTTGTTATGTAGACTTCCTCGGTATTCACCGGTTATATGGTCATGATCCCGCAATTTCCAGTTCTCTCCGGTAAATTCTTTACCACATAAGTAACATTCTGTAGAGCCCTCGAAAGATTTTTGCTGCTCATCTGTTAGTGTTAATGGAGCATCAGTTTTGTATATACTATTAATCTTCTTTGAAAGAGAATTTAAATACTCCATAAACTTCAACGCTGCATCATAACCACGATATACGTAGGGTTCAGTAGGAAGATCGGTCTGTAGGCCTTCCATTGACGCCAGCGGTTTGACATATACACAGAAACTCATAGGGATATTATTCTGATATGGAACTGTATAAGACGTTCCGGGATTAGAAGAACAGCTGTGATAAGGTGTAAGAATGCTTTCAAAGTGTGCGTAGAGGACATAAGGCATTTTCAGCATCCTTTCAATGTTCTTGAAAATAACGATGGATTTCTCCGCTGTTGGCAACACAATCCTAGCAACGCCATGCTGATTACATACTTTTCTATGCTCATTAAACTTCTCAGCTCCTGCATATTGTTCATCAAAGTGCGTAAAACAGCGCTTACAGATGTAAATCTTTCCCTGACGTTTAGTTATCTTTGATGCATAAGTTTCTCAAAATGCTTTATATAGACGTAATGCTGGCATCCAGCATAATTACATAATAGAACCAGGGCACGATGCTCAGTCAGTTCTGCATTGACAACTTTCATAGGAAACACTTTATTCTTTTCATCCAAACCGAAAACATTTATAGAGATGTTATTTTTTTGTTCAAATTTCGGGATGTCACTCAAAACTCGTAGTAAATGAGACGCAGCTAAAGTCATATCTTTCTTGAAGATCCTTATACTTGGTAACACGTTGAGGATTCTTATGAATAAACTTGGCAAGTACGGCGTACATAACACATTTCTCATCATCATAGTTCTGCGGATTTATAGAGGCTCCTTTAGCTCCAACAAAAGCCGGTAGAGGGACAGAACTGCCTCCTTTTAGTCCATTATTCTTGTTGATTCTAACACGCACACCATCAACGGTTAATAAAGCCCAGCTGCCTCCTTTAAGTTGACTTTCCTCCATTTCAGTACAAAGTTTCTTGAATTTACTTTCCAAGATGGCATCCAAGTCACTTTCTAAAAATATTGCTTGATTTGGTGTTTTAAAGGCTTTATCAGTAGTATCACCAACGGCATTCACAAACTGCATTCAGCCATTAAGTTAATTTTCACACTTTTATCGATCCTCAGTTTCTTCTGGACGTCTTGAATTATCCGCTGTTTTGATTCCTGGAGATATGTATTCTGGTCTTGGCATGTAGAGCAATGGATGAAATTTGATTTCAGTCGATCCTGGAGAGCTGTTTCATATTCTACGCCATCGTCTTCATCAGGAGCCATTAACAGCAATTTATGTTTGGTAGGCTCGATCTAGATTTTCTTAGCAGCAGTTATTCTCTAGCATCGTTCTTGATGAGTATCTCATTATCATAAACATTACCACAATGTTTACATTCGTTAAAGTGGTCACATAGCAGCTCATGTCTCTTTTTATTGTAGTTTTGCAGGAAACACCTTTCACATCTGCTACACCTATTTTCAGGCATAGTGTCTAACAGAGCTTCCATCACTTTAGCATTCCACATCCTAGCACTATGCTGGCTAATTCTCGGGGAATATGTTGTTCAGTATGTGTTTTGACTTCTGTTCTACTCCTTGATAACTTATCAACGCTATTGAAGATGAATTTTACTGCAGGAGCTGATCCGCTAAGCTATATACACACTGGCGTAATTAAAACCTAAGCTCAATCAAGCTCTATTTACACAATTATCACAAGCCTAAAAGAAAGCTTCATCATTCCTACCAATACCGGGGTTCGAGGGTGGCACTCCTATCGGAGGAAACCTAAAATAAAACTATTATGTTGCTACCACAGGGGTTCGAAGATGGTTCTACTATCGGAGAAAACCTTAAAGAAAACTCTATTCATTTTTGCAGTTTACGATTATTCTTTATCTAGTATAAAATCATATGAGAGAAAAAGTTAGACAAATTAGATTAAAAAAGGCAATAAATAACTAGATTTGAAGATAAAATTTAGACAATTCAAACGAGTATAAACATGACTAAGCTACGCCTTTTAGTTTTAAAATTACATTAGGAGCTCCCATCACCACCCTTAGGCATCTCTTCATCTTCAATCATACCTTCTTGGAGCCTTTTGATACATCTCTTAACATAACAGTTTGATTTTTCTCAAATTCATCTATTACACCGTTTAACTCATCTATGGGGCAACCTTAGAATCCTTCACTTCATCCTCAAACACACCTTCTTGAACCCTTTTGATATATATTAACCTATTTATGTCTGTTGCTACGGGCATCCGATCTCTTTTCTTAAGTTAAATTATTACGACCATCTTGTTATGTCTGAGTCTCATGCTTATATATTAAACTTTCTCATTAAGTATTTTGATTTGAAAGTCTATGTAAATCGGTTCAGGTAAACATCACTTCTCAACATAAGACAAGTGAGCTTATGGGGTGAGCTTTTCAACACACCTAAACGAATTTATATTGAAAGCTATTTAAATGATCCCACCGAGATTTGAACCCTGATCCTCAGGCGTAAATTACCATTTCAACAACAATTCAGATCTAAAGTTTATATGTATACGTCATTTCATTGCGCTAACATTATTATTTCAATAGTTATTTAAGATTCAATTTATTGCGACAGAAGCGGTAATCGAACCATGGGTCTCTAGGATACGGAATCATAAATCATTCACAGCATATGTTAAATGAAGAACACCTACGCTTTCCCCCGCCGTTCTAAGTGCAATAGATAAGAACTAGAACACCATTACATAATTCAATGGATGTCGGGAACTGAACCAAGGACCTTCTCAGCTAAACAGTGATAGCGTATGTATGATTAACTACGCTAGCTACCACCTTAGAAATTCGATGTCGACGCTCTAGGCCCATTGGTTACAGTGACATTCAGATTAGCTGATACAGGACTCGAACCAGGCATCCTTGAGCTACAAATTGTCAGCATATGGTTAACTATGAGAAGCATAACCATATAAAGGATATTTCACTTCTCTATACCTACTGCTTACAGAGATATTTAAATTAAAAGATTCGGGACTCGAACTAAGGCCTACAAGTATAGAGTATAAACCCTGCGGACCCCACTAACCATATGTCAGTAATCAAGTTTATCCGAACCCTCTATCATAATTAGTTTCGGAGTTATTCCGATATAAGCAGTACTCTGTTGTGCGGAGTTTGATTAGGGACCGTTGATAAAACAAAAAGTCACAGGCAGTCAGTAAATGCATGGGCACTCCTTACCAGGCGGTAAAGTACCATCCATTCATCATCTACCCTAGTCAGTTTCCCACGGTTCAGGCAAGCTTGTGCTGCTGTTAGCACTCGTGGTACCTCTGACGTTAGGAGAGGAACCTCGGGCCGAACATGCCGAGCCCCTCCCGTAGGGGAGTTGTTCGGATTGGGTTGGACTCGAGGGGGCAGTGTGTTCCCGAAACCCGTAGGAATCGGGAACGTCTTCGGACGGGGTTGCGGGAAGCCATTAAGTGTCCCGGGTACTAGCCTGCAAAGCTAGTAGAAGGTGTGCTAGATTACCAGGCGGCCCCACCGAGGTTCTTCGGTAGTCTTCACCTTGAGTATCGACCAGCGTGATTGGCGTATCCACTTCCATCCGGTCTTGACGTTGTGCTCAGCGGGGGGCTTTTTAGACTCCAGATATTGCCCTATGGAAAGAGCCCCGGAGTATCCATCGCTCCCGGGTAGAAGGAGGCTCGGGTCTTGCTCTTACGGGTTCAAGGCTAATGGGTGTAGATCCTCTGACCTTAATCTTAACTGTCTTGTGTCAAGGGTTTGGCAGGACTTACGTGGGATGCAATGCTGTTGTACACAAGAATTGAACTGGAATTACTACAGGATTATGACCAGCTACTCATGGTTGAAGCAGGTAAAAGAGGAGGATTATGCCAAGTTTCTCATCGGCATGCAGAAGCGAACAATCACTACATGAAGGAGTATGACTCAAGTAAACCCTCACAATATATAACGTGAGGATTGGAATAACCAATATGGGTGGGCAATGTGCAGGGCCCTTGCTTACGGGGTTTTAAGTGGGTTTCTCCTGAAGATATGAACCTAGATATACTAGGAGAAGATGACCCTCCCGGATACATTTTAGAAGTGGACCTTCAATATACTACAGAACCTGCGCAATGATTTACCGTTCCTACCTGAGTGTATCAAGCCCCCGGGTTCTTCTACAAAGAAACTAATTCCTCACCTTGGATCACGAACTAGGTATGTGGTGCATTACATGTCCTTGAAGCAGGCCCTTAGTCATGGGTTACAACTGACTAAAATCCATCGGGTGCTACAATTTCAACAGTCATGTTGGTTAAAGCCTTATGTGGAATTCAATAACCGGCTACAAGGATCGAGATATGATTTTGAGAAGGATATTTACAAACTTTTTGACAATGCAATGTTTGGCAAAACCATGGAAAACTTCAGAAACCGACTGAATATACGACTTGTCACCGGTTGGAGGACATTGGAAAAATTGGTTGCTAAGCCTACATTTATTGATAGAACTATATATGGGCATAATCTGGGGGCAGTACACGTGGCGTCGCGGGAGATAGTCTTCAACAGGTCTATATACATTGGGACGTGTGTGCTGGATATCTCGAGAACCTTGATGTATTGGTATCATTATGATGTGCTAATGCCGTATTACGGGCTTGAAAATATGAAGCTCCTGTACATGGATACTGTCTCTTTCATCCGTCGTGTGACTACCGGAGATCTATACCAGGATAAGTTACGGCTTCTGGAACATCTGGATACTGCTGATTATACTAGCTACCACATATGTCATTCTACAAAAAACAACAAAGTGATATGAAAATTTAAAGATGAAGCCAATGGAAAAATCGTTCGTCGTTTGTTGGACTGAGACCGAAGATGTATGCATTCGACATCGATGGAGGCATAATCAAGAAGATAAAAGGCATAAAACATAGTGCCATTAAACAGTACATCACCTTTGAGAGCTATGTGGACTGACCTAAAAACAAAGAAATCATAAGAACACCAATGAACCTAATTATGTCCCGTCAACATAATGTTGCGTCAGTGGAAATGAACAAAATATGCATATCTCCACATGATGACAAGAGAGTAATTGCAGATGATGGAGTATGCATATATGCCCATGAACATTACCATATTTTGAAAGGCGAATGAAAGAAGGAACCCTAGAGCAGAAAAAACACAATTTTTATTCCGAGAAACAACAAACACTGAAACATAGCTGACATCTAGGCACGAAAAGAGCTGAATAATAAGAGCAGAGGGGGGTGTTAAGACTACTGTTCAGAAAACAAATTCTGACGTTGACCCCAAGTCCAGAGAAAAGACGAGGGGCGTCTACCTTACCACATAGGCTAACTGAACGCAGTTTAGTTAATGTTAAAATAGGTAAATTGAAAAAGTAACAACTATCTCGTAATCTGAAAAAGCTTTAAAATAGCATTAGAACATTGGTTTAGCGTTACAACTCTTTACAAGCCGATGCAGAGGGGGTAAAGCTTGAAAAAGACACAAGAGTACGAAGAAATCAATATGCATGAAAAAAACGTATGAAAACTGTACGCCTAGACCATTGCAAATATAGCTCTGAAAGTAACGAAGATATCTCTAACTGGCAAACGTTTAGCTATGAAACCTATCGCTCTTAATCCTAGGGCTCCGAGATCATACCTCAAGACCTAACCTCTAAATCCTACAGCCTTAAACTCTAGACCGAGAGATCTAATCTTCAATCCATACGACCTAAGCATTAAACCTACAGCCTTTAACTTTCAGACCTGCGAGCTTAAGCTATGAGACCTACATCCTTTAAACCCCAGGCCCAAAGGTCATGCCTCAAGAACTAACCATGTGACCAACAGAGATGAGGAACATAACCAATATACATAGCCTTTCAGATCAAAAGACTTAATCAAAAGCCTAAGATATAAGCACAAGATCTCAAAGCATAACAAGTTGGAACAGAGATCCTCAAAGCGTAGAGAAGGTACGAAAAACAAGAAACCCTAGCAACAAAAGAACCTCAATTTTTAGGAAAAGAGAAGCAGATACACAAAGGGTTAAATTACTGTATAAAGATATGTAATCAGTATATATACCTCTTGCAGTGACAAAGAGAGCTCTAACATCGACATGCCTCAAAAATTTGCCTCATACATACAAGCAGTTAGCATGAGACAAAATAGTTGAGCTTAAAAGATATGGGTTAGATAGAGGAGAAAAGAAAGATGCTTAGGATAGGTTAAGGAGGTAAGAACAGGAGAGCTTAACAAAAGAGAACGGATGTTAGTAGCAGAATCAACTAGGTTGAACAATGATCAAGAAGGTAAAAGCAAGGGATATATTAGTTTAGGTTAAAGAGGTAGAATAGAGGAACTTAAGGAAAGAGAACAATTAGGTTAACAGATGCAACAAAGGAAGCCATTGCCAAAACACAGCTAGGTTACAATAAAGAATGATGAAAGAAGGTAGAAATGAATGAGCATAATAGGTTAGGTTTTTTTATAATAGGATGGCATAATAAAGCATAAATTTAGGACTTTCCTCGAGATTAACCCTCTTTAATTGCTGGACTAGCAAACTGAACTTCAAAATCATCAGACCATACCTCAGCCCATAAAACGTAGTTAAATGACCCTATGGCCTTTATCCTCTAGACCAGCAACATTTTGCAATGAACCCTACAACTTTTAACCCTAGGGCTCCAGATCATACCTCAGGATCTACCGTCCAAATCCTACAGTTATTAACCTCCCAGACCAGTAACCTTTACCTGTGAAAACCTGCAGCTCTTGATACTAGAACCCCTCCCCCCAGATCATACATAGAGACCTAGCCTATAGATCCTACGCCCTCAACCATCCTGACCAACAGGCTTCGCCTGTGAAAACTCCTAACCCTAGAGCCCCCAGATTATACCTTAGGACCTACCCTCCAAATCCTACAGTTATTAACCTCCCGAACCAGTAACATTTACCTGTGAAAAACCTGCAGCTCTTAACACTAGAAACCCCCCCAGATCATACATAAAGACCTAGCCTCTAAACCCCACAGCTTTCCACCATGCAGACCAACAGACTTCACCTGTGAAAACTCTTAACCCTAGAGCCTTAGATCATACCACAAGAGCTAACCTCTAATACCTATAGCTATTAACCTCCCAGACCAACAGTCTTTACCAAAGAAACCCTGCAACTCTTAACCCTATAGCCTCAGAGCATACTACAAGAGCTAACCATTAAATCCTACAGTTATTAACCTCCCATACCTGCATCCCTACCTGTTAAAACCCTGCAACACTTAACCTTAGAGTCCCAGAACATACCCCAAGACCTGGCCAGCTAATAACCTCCCAGACCAACAGTCTTTACCTAAGAAACCCTGAAACTCCTAACCCTAGTGCCTCAGTCCATAGCTCAAGACAAGCCCTGATCACACCTCAAGACATAGCATTATAAGATACAGCAAATTAAGGTGATTGACTACCTGCCTAAACACTGTCTAAATCCGCTAAACATACAGATTGCGCATGGACGCCATATTGCTCTTTTGGGCCTGTGCTGGAACACTCCCTTATACCCTACTACGTGTTCTCACCCTGAATAATGTATCCGCAAATAATTAAATGTAATAAATAATCTGCAATTTACTTCTAAGTTTTGTTAAAGAACATCTACTTACTATTCTGAATACCCCTCTCCCCATGGGTCTGCTGGGAGGGCAGCTTCAATATCATTCGATATTTCTTATTCGGCAGATGGGTCCTAATGTTTGATCTGTTCTCGTTTGTACAAACTCCTCCGAAAACTTGAAACACACACACACACACACACACACTCACACACACAAACACACACACACACACATAGCTTTCCTTGAATAAGTGCAATATCAGTCCGTGCATTAATATAGAAATTGGTGGTTTGTGACGTAGCACCGCGCATTTTCCTACGGTTCAAGGAAATTTGCTATATTTACCATAAAATGGCAGCTGAGTTATACTTTTTATATTCTTAATAGGAAATTTGTTCCTATCAATTACGTAATTCCGTTAAAAAGAATGCCTAATGTTCTTTAATTCATTTTCATTTCCTTTTCATTTCAGATTGAGTTATTTTTATTGAGCAAGGTAAGAAACAATGGAGAGATTTATCACATCAAAGTGTAATCTATCCCAGGCAATCACAATAACTGTCGTTTGGTTTCAGGGTAATAATATTTTCACCATAGCCCCTCCATTGATATCAAGGTTCCTTAAATAAGAATTAAATCTTTACTGTTCTTTTTACTTCTGGCACAGGACCAACTGAACGATAAAATCAGGACTACCCTTGGGGTAATAACACATTATCTGATGAATTGTATCATAATATCCATACCGATAAACGTTTATCATTCTGTTAGTTGATTATTTGTATTTCTTTAATTCGGTTTTCCAGATCGCAGAACGACGGAGGACAACGATAGAGAACTCTAAAGTCGCACACAGTTGACACCCGTTGCAAACGATTTTTTAAGTGGAGGAATAATCCATTTATGGACTAAGCCCGACTGTACTGGGATGGTGCAGTCGGGAGTGTGTGCTTCATGCGAAGGTACTACCCACTAAAAAACCTCCACCTGAGAGTAGTCAGGAGAGGAACTCCAGCAGTACCGCTATAAGCACCAGCGGATTCGTGTGCAGATTGGCCGTATGGCCTAACCGAGATGAGGTTGGGTGCTAGGACATAAGCATTGCCGAAGCCCTGAACATGCCCTCACGGATTCATGTTGAGGCGTGTAGTGGGGTGTAATGTCGTTTCCAATAGGAAACGCCGTCCTAACGCAGTGGTTGCATCCTCAATGATAGAGGAGGTAGTCATGTGTAAGTTATAGTACTTTTAGTTCTTAGTTAATGGAATGTCCACCCTTAAGCGGGTAGAAAGTGTCATTAATGCCAGTGGTGGGCGCTAGGATAGCGTTAGTCACCCATTATCCTTACAAGTAAAATTAGTGTGTACATATGTATGATTGTTAGTACTGCTCGTAGGCTGCGTCTAGTATGAGGTTAATTCTAAGTTGAATTTGTTCGCATAAGATTGATTATAACCATTATTTATAACGATATGTCCTGTAAATGTGTGGGGAAGGGGTTGCCTCTCCGCCAGAGCCACCTTGACGGAGAGCAAGGACTTTGTGGTCTGCCAAATGCCAGGGTGTGGTGTATAGTCATGGGTAATCTTACTTCTCCTAGGGTAGTCTTACGACAGTGTTTACATACCCTTGGATGTCTATTTCTGGGTCTCCCATTCCTATGGTCCTATCAAATATGGACAGCGATCTTTTATGTTTATTGTATTCGGTTTCGTAAGCGCCTAGTTGCTGTATTAGTGCGATAGTGTTATTATCTTTGCACTTATATACGTTGAAGCTGAGTCTTTTGATAAATTCCTCAATTGAGTGTAGTTTTAATTCGTTGTGCAACAGATTGGCCGGTGCTACCAGCGGTTGCTTTGCAATTATTCTGATTATTCGGTTTTGTAGCGTTTGTAATTTGTGTAAATGAGTTTTTGCAGCATATCCCCACACGGGGGCTGCATACGTGATAATAGACCTTAGCAGTCTTATATGGGATAAGGCCCCTATGTACTTTAAGTTGGCTGTTTTTACTAAATATTTGAAATAATTTGTTTAGCTGGCCATTAGCCTTGGCTCTGATCGTAGTAATCTGTTTGCTCCAGGTGAGTCCCTGGTCCAATACAAGACCTAAATAGGTCACTTCGTCCTTCCAGTCGATTCCTTCGCCTTGATGTATTAGCAGCTGCAGGGCACGCTTGTTTTTCCTATGCAGGAGTCTTTTCGTAAATATTATGGCTTGCGTTTTTCGTACAGTTACTTTAATTCTCCATTTGGATAACCAAGGTTCTAGTATATTTAAGGCGTTTTGGAGACGTTGATGTATAATTCACGGTTGAATTGACTGTGTTACTAGAGCAGTGTCGTCGGCATATATGTATTTGTTCGTTCTTACTAGTTCGGTCATGTCGTTTATGTATAAGTTGAATAGTGTCGGTCTCAGCAGACTTCCTTGAGGTATGCCTGCTTTGATTGGCTTAACGCTGGATACTGCGTCTTCTTCCGTGGTGCACAAGCGCCGGCCGCAGAGGTAATCCCTAATAAGGCTACTGCCGAAACAGAGAATTTGAATTGTATTAGCTTTTTAATTAGGCTGCGTGCCGTACTTTATCCAAGGTTCGTTCGAATACAGTCTAAATAAAGGGCGCCCGTTGACTTTTTCGTGGTAAATCCGTCAGTGATTTGTTCGGTCATTCGCAAAAGTTGGAGTGTGGTAGAGTGCTGAGCTCTGAACCTAAACTGTTCAGGTATAAGAATGTTGTTCTTATGAATGTGTTTGATTATTCCTTTTAGTATTATCTTTTCTAGTACTTTGCTTATTGTTTTAATAGGCTAATTGGCCTGTAGTTGACTGGAAGTGCTAGATTTTTATTTGCTTTCGGGAACGGGAGTATTTTGGCTTCTTTCCAGCATGGAGGAAACCTGCCACCTTCGAGTGTGAAGCTGAAGATGTTTGCTAAGAGCTGTAGCGCTCTTGGTGGTAGGATCTTTAGCACCACCTTTGGTATTTTGTCTGGCCCAGGCTCTTTTCTGTATGGTAGATGCCGTATGATCCAGCTTATTTCGCCTGAGTTTGTCTTGCGCAATTTATTGTGAGTCGGTCTTTGCCCTATGTCTCTTACTTCGTTTTCGGCTTCTGCTAAGAAGTCATCTTACCCAATTACTGGGTTGGCGGAAAAGACATTCTCCAAGGTGATCGCAAAAGCTTCAGCCTAGGCCTGGGGTTTATCGGCTATAGTATTATTTTTTGGACGGGAGGGATATTCGTTTGTGTTCGCGTAAGGCATTTGGCTATTCGCCAAGTTGAGTTTCGTTGGGGATTTAAATTTTCCAGCGTGTTATCCCATTGATTTTTGATGATTCTAGCGCGTCCGTTAGCTAAGTCTCTAGCTTTGTGATATTTCTGGTTCTTTGCCAACTTCATCGGGCAATTTTAATGTCGTGGCGAAATTTAGCATTGGCAACCCGCTGCTCTCTTAACGGAACGCAGGCTGTAGTGGCTCTTTATGGCTGTTTCAAGTTTATTTATTGCTGCATTTTGTTCCTCAGCAGAATTGATTTGCAGCTCTGGTAGGTAGTGGTTAACCGAATCTTTAAATTCTTCCCAGTCTGCCTGGTTGTAATTAGAATATAAATTAGCTGGCTTGAACGCGATAGGAGCTTTGATGGTTATTAATACTGGCAAGTGATCAGAGGTGAACTCCTGTAGGACTTCAAAGTCCGTGTCGTAATTGATGTTGTTTAGAAGTGCAATGTCTAGGATGTCCGGTGTATGATTTGGCATGTGGGAAATGAATGTCGGTTCGTCCGGACCTGAGATTAGATAATTTGTGTTGTTTATATAGTTTAGTTGTTAAGTCCCATTTGGTTTAGGATTTGTGCAGTTCCAGAGATAGTGCTTGCAATTGTAATCACCTGCAGCTAGTACTCTATGTCCTAGGTTCATAATTTTATTAATGTCTTCTGTGTCCTCCGCCGGGGGATTGTAAACGGAGGCTATCACTATATCCGTGTTGATGATGGTTTCCGCACGAGCTAAATTAGAAGAGTTAATTCTATAACGACAAATATTATTTTGAATGGCTATTGCTCTCCCGTCTCCTCTGCGGTCGCAGTCGTTCCTATAAACTTGGAATCCGGGAACGGAGAAACGATGTTTATGTTTTAAAAGTGTTTCGTTCAATAATGCTATATGAATGGAGTATGTTTGTAAAAGGTATGATAATTCTTTGGATATTTTACGGATGCCATTGCAGTCCCAGGTGACAATCCTAATTGTGTCTGAATTACCCATGACTGTATCTGTTCATGTCCCTAATCAGTTCTGTCAGGTAATGTGCTGTCTGTATCATGTCGTTCCCTGGTTGTGAAAGTACGCTACATATAATTGAGAGGTTTTCCTCCACCTGGCGAAGTGGCACATTGCGGGTTGGTAATCCTAGTGCCCTCACTAATGAGAGCAGTGCCGTGGTAGGATCCTGTCTGCTTCGGGTCTGGAGCGACTTTGTAGCTGCGGGAGGCGCAGCTATCCCAAAAGTTAGATGACTTTCATGATTGGTATTATTATTTTTATCATCCTGCTAATTGCTTATTTTTTCTTTAATTCTATTTTCCGCATGAGTATAGAACTTTACCACGGTTACTATATCGCCATACATTTTTTATATCTGTTAGAGGCCCAATGAAATGGAATCTCTACTGTATGCATTTATTCATTTCAGTTACAGAACCCTTCTCCAGATGGTATATCGCCATCCATTTATATATAAGGGGATTGATAAAATGGAATTATAACTGATTGCATTTCTTCATTTCAGATTGCAGAATATTACTACAGGCGTTATATGACCTTCCAGCTGTGTTTTGAATCAGGTGATTACCGAAGCGAAATGGTAATTGATTTTATATCATTCCAGGTATCCATCTATTCGCGGTTTAAGGAGGAAGAGGAGGAGGAGGAGGAGGAGGAGGAGGAGGAGGAGGAGGTGGCGGCGAAGAATGGTGCCATAGATAAAACAAAACAATACACGAACAGGTATTAAGGAAATATATTATAATGTACATAATATAAATTGAATGAAAATCAGCATTTTTCTATGTATAATGTCTTATTATTCGCCCAAAAGTGTCCATATTTTCCTGTGCTCAATATCCCTGAAAGACAACTTAATTTTTAGATAAAATCCTGTTTCTATACCAGCATGCATGCAGGGTATTTAATCTATAGGTGACAATTCTTAGATAAAAGTCTGGATATATACTAGCAAGCAAGCAGGGTATTTGATCCATAGGTGACACTGCAAATTATAATTCAAGTAAACGCTCTAATTTCAAAAGCTAATATTCAGATGCTAAGAAACCTCACATATATAAAGGAAAGACAGAACTTTTCAAGGGAAAAAAGCACCATAAAATTGCAGAAGCAGCTCATAGATGTATTAATAAAATATATGTATACAGCCGAGAGGAGTAGAAAACAACATATGAACATAAGACTATTATACACTTTCTTTCACTGCTAACTGTTTATGTAACTTTGTGTCCCGCTAACTAATTGTACGTACAGGTATAGAAGTTCCTGAGGCATAATGATGCTAATGCTAGATTATTTTATAAGGCTCTCCTTTAGTCATCTTGCCCATATTCCGTTGAATACTTCCTAGAAGCAGTTCGACTGTAAATAATTTATGGATTAAAACCTAATTTTCATATAACTGTGGAATATAATTTAAATAAAGAAGATAAAGTAAAAGTTTTACATTACATTTTCAGCGAGTTTAAAATAAAGCTCTATTATCCTTTTTTCCCAGTACACCTGCTTTTGCATCATATTAACATAACAATCTATGTATGTATATCATTTAACTGATATAAATTCCTTCAAAATATGGCATTATTTTTTAAGTCCGCTAAATGCAGTACCATTCAGATTTATACTTCCCACATTTAAACATGTATTCATAAACTTGTATTTTATGTTATTCATACCTTACATTATATTACACACATAGGTTATATTTTTCACTGTGCGGTGAAGAAGGGTGCTTACCATCTTTCAGATACGCATCCAACACAAGCATACTATTTACCATCGCTTGAATCAACTTCTTCTGCGAAGGGGGTGAAGGGTTCAAACATCACTATGATGAAACTGTCTTGATCGAACCTCTGATATGCCCAGGTATTCTGACACTGATCTGGTGTTCAGAAAGTCATAGCATCAATATAATTTTGAAGGTGAGCCAGGAGAGTTGGACTTATGTTACAGAACGGTTCTGTTAGCTTAAGTTAACTCAGCTACGCTTGACCGCCTCAGTAGCGTAGATGGTAGCGAGTCTGGCCCACGTCCAAGAGGTCCCGAGCTAGAATCTCGGTTAGCGTGAGTTACCTGGATAAGGCTTTTCCGTTTTTTTCCATATCCTGAAAGACAAATGTCAGGTAGCTCTAGACTCCATGGACCCCGGACTACTTTGAGCATCATTTCACTCATCGTTCCATATGATTAATTGCGGGAGGACGTAAATTACAGCAAGAATTAGGTTAGCTTAGGTAAGGTTAGCTTACGATGGCTTAGGTTAGAATGGCTTGGCTTAGCTTAGGTTAGTCTAGGTTAGCTTAGGTTAGGGTAGCCTGAGTTAGGATAGCTTCGGGTAGCTTAGTCTAGGTTAGCTTAGCTTAGATTAGGGTAGGTTAGCTTAAGGTAGCTTAGGTTAGTCTAGGTTAGCTTGGCTTAGATTAGGTTAGCATTACTTAGGATAACTTAGCTTAGGATAGCTTAGCTTAAGGTAGCTTAGGTTTGTCTAGGTTAGCTTAGATTAGATTAGGGTAGCTTAGCTTAGGGTAGCTTAGGTTACTCTAGGTTAGCTAGGGTTAGCTTAGGATAGCTGTTGATCAGGCTGCTAAAGGCTACAGGATCAAGAGGTGTGAAGTTGAAAGTTGTTGGTGTTGTATGATTGTCTACTGATCTCTAAGTATGATCATAGGGTCTGATGTTAAAGGTCTCTAGGTATAAAGCTGAACGTTGTTGGTATTTTATGGCTGTCTTTTGACCTCGACGTATGATCCTATGGTCGGGCGTTAAAGGTCGTAGGTCTCATAGGTAAAGACAGTGGTCTTGCTGTTAAAGGCTACAGGCTCTTATGGCTATATCTTATGGACTTGAGGGTAGGCCTCTTTGTATTGTAATATTTCTTCCCTAGTGGCATAACAAGCTGAAATAGGGTTCCTTGAAAGCATAAAGGAGCAATGAAAAATGGATCCGTAACGGGAAAGACCTTAAACTATAGGAACACTGAACCAGATACATAAAAATCACTAATCAGCATATATACCTCTAACAGTGACTAACATTGTCCTGCCAGTTATAGCATCATTATGCCTCAGAAATTTCTATACCTGTACGTACATGTAGTTAGGTGATATGTAGGTAGGTGACAGTAGGACTGAATGCCCTCAGGAGCCCTGAGGCGACGGTCGACGTCGGCAGGAAGATCCAGCGGCTTAACGGAAAAGAAGGGCTACTCGAACAACCCGTAGAGCGCCTGGGAATCTGCCGAGTCATATTGAAGGACGGCGTGGTGATCCCCGCGAGAAGCGAGGTGGTGATGACGGCGCGAATGGAAGGGTAGCGTACCAAGGACATGATACTGCACTAGAAGACACCTGTGCACGGAGTATGTATAGTCAGGACATTGTTTCCGGGCCGAGAGGTGGTGCAAGTAAGTCTGCTCAACCTGCAGACACCCGTCGCGACGGCCAGGCCCAAACAGGCTGGGGATGTGTCAGCGCAACAACAATCGACAAGACACAGGCACCGGTGCCGACGCAACACCTGGGGCCCCGGCTGGAAGGTTTCCTAGAAAGGGTTGCCAACCACCTGACCATAGAACAGCTGGAGAAGGTTCGACATCTGCTGAGACGATACCAGCGCGTCTGCAGCCAAAGTAACAGATATTACGGCCGCACGGACAAAGTGCTTCACCGCATCAACACCGGAGACGCGTGGCCTGTTTGGCAACCACATAGACGTGTTCCGCTGGCGAAACAAGCGGTGGTACGGAAATGGTAGACGACATGAAATCCAGAGGAGAGATTGAAGAGTCTGACAACCCTTGGGGATCCCGTGTAGTTCTGGTTACAAAGAAGAACGGCGAGCTACGCTTCTGCGTGGACTACAGGAAGCTGAAACCTGTCACCCAGAAGGACTGTTTCCCCTTTCCCCGGATTGACGACACCCTAGACACGCCAGGTGGTACACAGTGGTTCTCGACCCTGGACCGGAAGATTGACATATGACGCCTGCCTGCTATACCTGGATGACAATATCATCGTCGGTAAGACTTTCGAAGGCCATCTGGAGAACCTGAGCAAGGTGCTAACGAGACTGCAGGCAACACACCTGAAGCTGCTCCCTCCTCAGGCCTGCGCTATCCCAGCCGCCCGCAGGCACTGCCTTGACTACTCGGAATGCTGCGGCACGCTCATTCTCTTCCACTCTTGTGCATTGGCCGCAGGGTCTTCGGGACATGGCGTCTGCGTTACCGTGGCTCTTCCCTCTACGATGTTCAGAGGTGAAGTCATATTCTTGCAGCCTCTGGGCCCAACGTGCCATCTGGACTTCCAAGTTCCTAAAGCTGAGTAGCCATGTTAGTGCGGAGTGGTCAGTTCTCAGAAGGAATGGCTGACCATACAGGTATTTGTGGAAGTGTTTCAAGGTTTTCACTACAGCCAGTAATTCTCGTCGGGTGACGCAGTAGTTCATCTCTGCCTTGTATAGCGTCTTGTTGTAGTAGGCTAACACCCGCTCATGGTCTTCCTGGATTTGCGATTAGGCGCCTCCAATGTGAAGGTCGCTGGCTTCGGTGTCCACAAAGAAGGTGCCGCCTGTTTGTGGAATTCCCAAAATTGGAGCACTGCACAGGGTTTTCTTCCGGTGCTGGAAAGCGCCTTCGGCGTCAGCCGTCTACTAGTAAGGTCTGTGTTCCTGTGTCAGGCGGGTGATTTGTTTGCCGATGTATGAAAACCCCTCTACAAAGCGGTGGTGATAAATGTACAGCCCCAGGAAACTGCGCAGCTCTTGCTTATCGTTTGGGCGCGGCCAACATTTCACAGCCTGAGTTTTCTCCGGATCTGTGGCCACTCCGGTTGGTGAGACTAGGTGGCCCAAGTAGTTAACTTCCTTGCGGAAGAGCTGACACTTCTTCACGTTCAGCTTCAATTATGGTGCCTGCTGTCTCTGTAGCACCTTCCTCAGGTTCTCCAGATGGCCTTCGAAAGTCCTAACGACGATAATGTTTTCGTCTAGGTATAGCAGGCAGGCGTCATATGTCAATCCTCTCATTACTGACTCCATTAGTCGTTGAAATGTGATTGGTGCGTTGCAGAGGTCTATGGGCATATCTGTGAACTGCCAAAACCCTTGGCCTCTCGAGAATGCAGTCTTCTCCTTGTCTTACTGCCACCTGCCAGTAACCCGACTTCAGGTCCAGGGTAGAGAAGCACTGTGCACCAGCTGGCATGTCTGGGATGTCGTCAATCCGAAGTAAGAGGAAACAGCCGTTCCGGGTGACAGCGTTCAGCTTTTATCTACCATATCCCGTACCGCCGCTTGTTTCGCCAGCGGAACGCGTCTAGGTGGTTGCCAAATAGGCCACGCGTCTCCGGTCTCGATGCTGTGAGGCACGTTGTCCGTACGGCCGTAGTCACTGTTACTTTGGCTGAAGACGCGCTGGTATCGTCTTAGAAGATGTCGAACTTTCTCCAGCTGCACTATGGTCACCCATGTTCGGTCACCCGTTATTGTAAGCCTTCCAGCCGGAGCCCCGGACGTTTCGTCGGCACTGGTTCCTGTGTCTTGTGGATTGTTGTCCAGCTGACCAAGGCTCGCACATCCTCAACCTGTTCGGGCCTGCACGTCGTGATCGGTGCCTGCCAGGCTCAGCAGGCTCATTTGCACCACCTCTCGACACGGCAACAATGTCCTGGCTATACATAGCCCGTGCACAGGCGTCTTCTGGTCCAATATAATGTCCTTGGTTTGTTCACCTTTCATTCGCGCCGTCACTACCACCTCGCTTCTCAAGGGGACTACCACGTCGTCCTTCAACATGACCCAGCAAATTCTCCGGTGCTCTGCAGGTTGCCGTAGTATCACTTCCTTTCTGTTAAGCTGCAGGACCTTCCTGCCGACGTCAACCGTCGCATTGTGGCTATATTCAAATTAAATTACTTAATATGTATTTCACAGATATTAATTGTCAAATCAATAAGATACCATTGGCTCCATAATAGCAGGAGCCAGACCTTGTATCTAATTGGGCTGAAAATTATATCTATATAGTATTGACAGGAAGCCATGACAATTTATTTAAAGCTTCAACAAAGTCGCTTTACTTTGAATTTTAGTTAAGATCAAGGGCAATCACATCTATTTGCTGGACACTTCCCAGTAACATTTAACAGAATCATAAATATGGCGCATGGCTCTGGGGTCTCTTATTATGGAGGTACTGTTTGTTGTGTAAATCAACATACTTATATATTAGACATATCTTTATTATATTCCATGAGTGTTCCTTATTGACACAAATTATCGCAATTTTCTCCGTCACATTTCTAGCAGTACTTTCAGTTTAGTAACAGACTGTTTCCCAAAGATTTAAACATAGAGTTTTATTGTATCTGAATGTGTGGAATATTCCTGGAAAAACAATGATTTCCCTGAAAAAAGTATGTATCCTTAGTAATTGAAGACGGTTTACAGTCGTCACTGAGTCATTTATTAATACACACTTATGTGCGGGGATAGGAAACTGTCTAGGTCTTAAAGTAAATTATAAGGTTTTAAACGTTGTTCCAGCCCATTGTTCCAGTCAACTGGCCGTCCATTATTTGAATTTCAAACCTTCATGGATTTGAATTAATTCAAAATTAAACTGCCTTACTCAATAATCTGAGAAAGTTCTAATTTACGCTTAGAATACTGTAACATATTTAATATTATTTAATCAAGAGATCCACACGGCTATAAATGCAAAAGGAAATCACTACAAATCGGTTAGCTGTACTCATGTGTCAAAAAGTTTTTATTTTCTTGTGGGTACGTGCTTTATTTGTGTTACACTCTGGATCAATTCGTTATGCTTTGTGGCACATATATCCCCAAATACATAAATTTATCTATGAGAACAGCACTCAGCTGTCGTCGCATCACAAGAACTCGAATTATTATTCACGGCTTATTGCACTGGTTTCTCTTCTTTGCTTATAACTTGAGGTGCATGGGCTTCCCTTAATCTGCCAGCTACAGACTAATCTGCAACACCTTAAAAATTAAGGTAATCTGTGTTTGCTGGTGACTTTACATAATTTATTTGACAAAAGGCTCAAAACTTTAAATTTGTACGTTGCTAATAAGTGATCCTCTTATTTCTATTTTTAAGATGAATTTGGTCGAAAAAATTTTCAAATGTATTGGTAAAAATAACTATTTCCCACCCTTTACTTATGTTGCCTCGGCGTAGCTCATCGGCTGCATAATGTTTCTGCTGTCCTTCAAGGAGCTAGTGATGGAATGTTGTGGAAAATATTTTCATAGGAATAAAATTTCCGTTTCAAGCATATTCAATATTTTTATTGATGTTAACGTTTCAAGTATGAAGTCAATGATTCACTGATTAAAATACAGTAATTTAATTTTTGATAGTGCAATTTTCACTGAAATGTTTGCCGTAATATTCTGTTCCTTTCAGTATGTAAAAGTTATTTGAAATCGCCATAAAAAGCACATTGTTTCAAATGTCAATGGTTCCGAAGGCAAAAACATGTAACGCCACGGATTTTTTTTTCTTTTTTCCCCCATTAAATATTTAACAATAGTTATAACAGTATTTCCGAAAACACATGTTTATACCTGAGTAGACATCATTAATGGCTTTTTTCACATATATAGCTAATGGAACAAACAAAAATTCGTCTGCACGCTTAAACATAATCATCTATCTTAAAATTAGGTTTATGTCACCCTGAGGCACGTAGGGTTGTCCCTCTCTAAGGGAAAGTGTTTTTACCAAATATTTTACTTATAACTCAATGCTTATACATAATCACAGCGAGAAAGTAAATATGTTTAAAAGACTATTATAGGCTAGGTAATTAGGAGGCTAATAATTTTCGGCGAATCAATTACCTATAAGCATGAAACTAAGTTTATGAAGCCATAATCACACCTATAACATTTTATTTCACATACAAAATTTTTCATAACTAAATATTGGATTATATTTTCTGCTTGTTTTTGCAATAAACTGGATTTTCCATCACTGAACTATAATTCTCATTTTAGTGTGTGTACCCAACATAATAGAACTCAGTTTGTCAGAAATGAAGCTCTAGAACTTTCTGCAATGTCCTTTAAATTTAGATTAGGTTAAATGTTATCAAATTCATAGTAGTCCCACTAATTTTTTACTCTTGTTCCTTGAGTTGAAAGATACTATCATCTCAATGTGCTACCACACAGGCTTTGTTTTCTGATACTTCTAATGGCACTCCGCTACATAAGTCTTATCAACGGAGGGTGTCTGCCTGTAGCATCTGGCCTTGTCCACTGCTTTTCAAAATTACATTTAGAGATTATGTATTCGTCCTGTTGTTTCTCGACACCTAATCAAGGCACAAAATGTAGTGGTGTATTTATTAGCTCTGTATGTTTCCAAAATGTTACAATTCCATCAGTTGTTCAATGGACACTAAGGAACTATCGCCCAGTTTAGAGTATTTTATCCTATTTTTAAACGCAAGATACAAAATTGCCCAAATTATATAGATAGGTTAATCTATGAAATTACATTTTTCAGATTTATATCTGCATCAGAGACTTTCTTAATTCGAACAGTGTGAGCATTGTGTGTGCACCTTAGTTAAAAAAAACTTTCAAGTGTGTTTATTCTTTTCTTCATTTTTTATTTTTAATTCTTTAATTTTTATTATTATCAATCTTTTGTGCAAACTGCATAGACAGGTAGATTATTAAACATGCAGAGCTAAACATACAGAAGGATAACCAGAGAAACTGTGCTTCCCTTAATTAAATGTGGAAGCCTTAAAATAAACGTTGTACACTTATAGAACCTCATTTCTTGGTGCTTCAGAGGCTGAAAACGAAATTTTTTCATAAAATTACGTAGTTAGACATTTTGTTCGTCCCTCATTCTTGCCATGGAACACAAAGAGAGACTTAGAGGGGAACCGTGTAAGAGAGACTTTTCATTACGGTGCAGGCTACACCTTCTTTAAGCGAATATTCTTTCAGCTTTCTCAGATCCACTCTGTATGAGAATAGTCGATGCATACGTTATATTAAAATGTTTGTATGCCAACAGTTTAATATCCAAGTTCCAGAGAGGAGATATTCTCTTCACACAAAGGGTATGAAAAATATTTTATGGTTCTTATGTTATAAAATCCTGCTGACCGTACATCATCAGTTCATCAGAAAACTGTGTGAAAATTTTCCGCACATTCAGATACAATAAAACTCTATGTTTAAATCTTTGGGCAAACAGTCAGTTACAAAACTGAAAGAACTGCTAGAAATGTGACGGAGAAAATTGCGATAATTTGTGTCAATAAGAAACACTCATGAAATATAATAAAGATATACCTAAAGGCCGATTTGCAGAAATTAAAAATCTCCTTCATTTTCGTCGAAATTCACTATTAAATACTCCCGTAAGAACATTAAATCACATTTACACAGTCTTACAAGGTCGATCACAATAACAAGCGGATTACATTTTTTGCTCTAGTTACAACACAGCTAGCTATCTCTCATTTCACAACTACCCTCTGATGTGTCACAATCCATTTAATATGTCCATTCATAAGTCGAGAGCATTCCCGCATAAACAAGAAAAACAACCATTCTTCGTAAATCGAGATATCTCTAGAAATTTCCCGACTTGAAGCCCTACCTTTGGCGGCCTTTATCTGAGATAACATTGTTTGCCGCTTTTGTGATCACTCGCCGCGTTATCGTTAACTGCTCATGCAACTCGTGAAACACTATCTTCCGTCAATTATCTTGTTTGTGCCGAAAAGTTTATGCCCAGCGCCGCGACAGTAGGTTGATTTACACAAGCAGTACTTCCATAATAAGAAACACCCGCAGCCATACGCCGTATTTAAAATTCTGCTAAATGTTACTGGGAAGTAACAAGTTACTGGGAAGATGTGATTGCCCTTGATCTTAACTAAAATTCCGAGTAAAGCGATTTTGTTGAAGCTTTAAATAAATTTTCATGACTTCTTGTCAATAATATATAGAGATAATTTTCAGCCCACTTAGATACAAGTTCTGACCTCTGCTATTATGGAGCCAATTGTATTTAGTTGATTTGAGAATTCATATTTGTGACATGCAAATTAAGTAATTTAATTTGAATATAATTATACACATATGTAGTAAAAAATAAACTCCATGTCTTATGGAAAAAAGTACATGTCTTAAATGATAACACTTTCCTTGCTGGGATATACATTTCAAAATACTAATTTTGTTGACGAAAAACAATACACCTAGCACAAGATGCAGAATTACTTTATAAAATGCAAACATTTTGTTAAAATTTTATGAAAAATAAGTTTAGTTCAACGTATGCAACTGAAAATCAGATTATTTTCCCCCATTTATGCAATTTCATTATTCATTCAATAATTCAGCTCTCATTGCCGCGATACTATTTCTACTCCTAAGTTTGATCCGTTACCCTCTTATAGTCTCCTATGTATACTCTAAAAGCTATACAAAAGTAACTCGAAACATTTTTGCATTGTTTAAAACTATTTTTGATAGAACAATTTCTATTTATAAAAGCATAGGAAAAAGTTTACAAATCCCAATGAAATATCCAAACTTACATCCAAACAGAATGAGGAGCAGGATGGCCCATAAAATATTACAAGTGATTATAAGAGAATATGTCTAGCTAATATGAGAATTGAGGAAGCGAGCTGGAGAGGGTTGCTTAATTTAGGTAAATCAAGTTTAGTTTAAGTGATAAGAAAATCGAGCAAATGCTTAGATGTTTGATGAGCTTAAGTTAAGTATAGGTTAGTTACATGTAGATAGAATAGACGAGTAAAAGACGGCTGGTGGGTTGCATTATCTGATAAAAGGAATGACTCATCAGAAGTGTTTAACTTTAGACAGGACGGTGATGTTAATGATGATGATGATCACGATGATGGTCATGATGATGACTACGATGTTTTGGAACATAAGTCTATAAAATAGCCAACATAGCCATGAATATTTTATTGGCTTCCTTTTAATGAATGGACATTATTTGTATATTATTTTGCAGAGTAATCGGTGGATTTCCTTAACCTTTCTTGTAGATTATTTTAGTACTACGGCATTTGCTTCTTCTGCGCAGGAAAATTGCATTTCCCTTCGTGATTTACGCCCCATTATTGCCGATCATGAGTTACGATAGGTTAGGTTAGAATAGAATAAGATAACTCAGGATAGGATAGGATAGAATAGCACAGGGTAGAATTCTACTGAGGGGATTCGCCAGGTGGACCAGACTGGTATTTTGTACCTATGTCTCAAGTGAGACATCCCCGGAAGGAAGAATGAGGCGAGAGGATGCATAGGACCTCTGAACTCAGGGTGTCACACAGTGGAAAGGAAAACAAACCACCAGCATGAAGACCGGAGGCCACCTTGTCAGAGCTAGGAAAGCTTCCGGCAGGGTTGCACAACTGGCATGCCACCAACCGCGTTCCTAAAACGGACTATTATGCTGGCTCGGAGACCGGAGAGTTTTCTCCAAAGGAGGAAGGTGTTTACCAGGAACATATCATTCTGCCTTACAGCTCCGAGGCACCCGCCGACATTTCTACCCTGAAAGAGACCACCAGATGAAAAATGATATGAAATGATAATGGAGTTGAAATTGAGGAGCAGAATATACGAACGATTATCCTGCCTAGCGACCCATGTGTCAGGTGGGCCGGTCCAGTAATCGAACCACGACCTTCCAAATGCAGGTCATAGATGAAACCGCCTGAGCCATCCCGCTCGGTTTGCTGATACGAACTCAGTCGAAGTTGCATGATAACACTTAATTTAGATTTGAAGAACAGATAATTGGAGTTCTGCTTTTGGGTTTTAAGTAATACAGCTTATTCATTGCTCTAAACGTATTAGTTTACTTACAAACATCCCTTAAAAATGTGGGTCCAATTAGCTAATAATCTTGATTCCATATACTACCGCCCTTGGATTTGCTGATAGACCAAAATCATATCTGAATCCGTTGTATAACCTCCACTTTCATCAAGAGGACATTCCAATCACGATACCACTACACTGCACTCCCTGCTAAACAACGTCCATAACTTTAATTCAATAGATTCTTCAGAACAAAGTCTGTTGCATATTCTTACTACCCTTACACATTCACTAAAATCAATCTACCAACAGGAGGATACTAAAGTAGGGGTTTACTGAGTGCCTAAATGTCAGTAATGATCAGGTTCTATAAATCAGTTAAACTTCGAGCATCCATGTTGATTTAAAGAGCGCCTGCGCCTTGTTGACTCTAGATAGGGGATGGGGGTAAGGAGAAATTGATACTTTAATTATATAGTCTTTGGCCTGTGACGAATGGCGTTTGTAATTTCGCTTCTTTTGTAAGTGTACGATCTTATTCCTGTTACTGAGAACCTGTGAGAGTACTTGTTACATAATGCAGGCCTTCAACTGAAATTTTCCCGATCGCTTACCAGACATTCCCTTAATTTCTGGTTTTCCTCTTTAGCGTTGCACATGTCGTCTATTCTGAACTTAATTAACTGCAGTATGTTTTTCACTCCTTTACTCGCTTTTGCACTATTTTATTCCACATACACATTGTACATTTCGCAGCGCAGTTTCTTAGGGTAATCATTTATATTTATTTTCAGCATTCTTTTTTTCCCCTCCTGTTACTTCTATTATCTTGTTATTGGTTTTCTTCCTCAATACTGAAACCTAAGTCTACCACAAAAAGAGCCTTTGTTCCGGTATTTCATTGCATTCATTTATGTCTCTTTTCTGTATTTACCACCAATAACTTAATTCCAATAACTTCGTTATTCCTGTGTAAACTTATCTTATGTGCATTAAAATACAAGTGCGCCCTCCAACTGTATAAAACGTCATTGCCCATTATGATTTCTCTCGCGAGACGTGATATTACGAAAGCGATAAAATTAAACTCACATTTTCTCTGCCTGATCTGACAAATGTATGAAATTTCGTAGTTTTTATACTTTTTTAAATCTCGGTGCTATAGTTAGTATACGTATTAACCTACGGATATCCTATTTTACATGTCTTCATAAAACTTTTAAAAAACGTTTCACAAATCACCGATATTGCCCCTGTACCAGGAAGCATCTTATAAGTACTTCCTGTACTTGCTATGGATTTATCAGCTCTCAGCTCTCCGGGAGCATAAGCTGCGAGACATTGATTCCGGAGATGTCATTACTACTACCCTGAATTACTCTACACATGCAAGCATTTTCCAGGGCATTCGTATAGTTGGCCTATAGTTCTCTACTGGTGTTCTTAAATTTCCGTGCAAGTTGCTAATATCCGATGCATGATACTGAAAAACTTGTATTCCTCCGCGACTAGATTCCTTCGGCTGAGTCTGTTCCCTCCTCTCCAACTCTAGAGTGTGCCTGCTAATATGCGTTCCAGGAGAAGAATCGTCTTTACCTGACTACGAATACCTGCTCTCTTGCCTAGCCACATTTAAATCTCAAGTAATTGACAAGTGTGGAACACTTATTATTCATTTCAAACCCCAAAACATTATTACTTTTTTATATTTGCTATTCTAAATTTATTTTGTTGAATTTTTAAGAAGTCATCTTAAACTGTTGGAAGTGTTTGTGATGCGAACGAAATTAATAAACGAATGAAAGAAAAACATACATTACACAGTGACTGATGAATGTGAAGTACGTATGACGTTTATCGTTTTCTTTTCTTTTTTTTCTGCGGAACACAAGATGCAAGCTAAAAGAAGTCAATAGGCCACCACATGATTCTCCTTTTTACTTTATTGTGTTGCCTACTCCGTCCATGTAATCTTGCTTTGTCGTCCTCGAGGACACGTGATATATTGTCCTTTATTTTTTCTTTTATTCTTGTTTTTTCATTTTCACTAACAGATAAGCTGTATTACGTCACCAATTTTCTCTCTTTTTGAAGATAGAGGAAGGGAGGGAGGAGGTTCGGGAGGAAGGGAGGGAACCTATTTCTATCTTTTTTATTTTATTTTACCTCACTGTCTTAAATGGAGGGGAATGATGTCGGACAGGGGTATTATATTGCCTGTATCTCATATTTTCAGTATCCACGGTTTGAAGGGTGCCGTTTTCTTAAGCTATATCATTGTCCATCTTTCATCGCGTAAAAATTGTCTGAGACGTCATATCGTACAATCAACCGGCGTGTCCAGTGTGTTTAACCATGCAAATGTACCCATTATCATCCAGAGCAGCGCACGTTGTAATGAAGGACTCACCTACGGCAGATTCAAGTGTAATATATCTTCATGTGAAGCATCCCATCCGGCAGGTATCCAACTATTACATTTGTCTATCACCCACGTCCGTATCCCAGCTTTTCCGGAACATACCATCACTCGATGCGGAAGTGAATCCGCTGCCGAACAAATACGGCATCTCGGGCAGCTAGCCATTCTGTGTCGATACAGTTTGTCAGCCGACGGAGGAATTTCATTTACAATTTCGTTTGTCACCGATAACCATTTGGTGATCAGTTGCTGAAAGCCAATACATTTCCATATGCGCTGCCAGGGCAGCTGCGGATGTTTTATCTGTACCTGCGAAGTAATTCTAACTGCTTGACGAAGACAAGCATAAAAGTTCTTCACTTTACACTTATCACCACTTATTGAGCGCTCCGGGGGTAGCCGCTCCAACGCGTAATAGGTATCTTGTAAAATTTCGCGTACCTTGTCACGTTGTCCTTGGCGTCAAAAATCGATGTGCCTGCGTTGTATCATTGTGTCCATGGGATCACTCTGATTATTCAGGTCAAGCAGAAGCATTTTAATCATCAAGGCTTGCGACTGGAGACCCACCTCTATTAATCCCCAAACACCTCGCCCATTCGGGAGGCGTAGCTGAGCCCGCGCAACACGTTAGAGCTTCCCCGTCCAGATGAAATAGCCCAAGATTTGTTCTTTCCTTTGGCAATGCCGGTTTGTTGATGGTAGCGCGTGTGCAAGGAACCAAATCCTGCTGAGAGCGAAAATGTTACAATATCGTATATGTTGAACCAAATTCAACATCCTGAGTTTCAGCTTATACATCATCCCACGCAATACATTAATCCTGGTCGTCCAGATATATTCCCTCACCACCGTCTCGGTATCACTAAAGTAGACCTCCAAAGTTTTCGTACTGTAATACCATAGGTATTCCTAAGATGGATGTTTCCGGCGGATCTGGTCCAAGGACTAAAATCTTAGACGTCTTCATATTAAATGTCACATCTGTAGATCCCTCGTAGTCCTGTAAACAATATCTTAAACAAGGGGGGTGGTAACTATTACCGAAATATCATCTGCGTGGACCCTCACAACAAATAGTTGCCCACATTCCTCAAGCCCAGCAAGTGTGGATTGCAGCTGTCGGAGTGGTTGATCAAAATATAGCGAGAATAACATCATGGACATGGGACATCCGTGTCTGACGGAGCGTTCAATCGGTATAGCAGACGTTAAATAGCCATTGCAGAGAAATTTTGATGAGGTACGAGCGTACACGTCTCGAACCAGGTTTCAGAGCTTATCGAGTACTTTTTAGTCCATCATACGTCTCCACAAACCCTCATGGACAACCCTGTCAAAGGCCCTTTCGAGGTCCAAATTAATAATCGCTGCAGTCGGATGTTCCTCTGCACAATGCAATATTGTTGTGGACCAGGATTGTAAGGAGGTGAGAAACTTTCAAACCCAATCTGAAACTGGGGGTGTAGCTACTGAAAGAGTAGAGCGAAAGAAACATCTAAATCAAAATGAATTGAAGATGCCTAGTGTTTCTACAGGGCACTCCCTGGATCTGGATGAGATCAGAGGCGCTTTGGTAACATTTAAATACATAATAATGCAACTTAACCTTTAGCGATGTGTTGTTTGTATGGCGTGAACCTTGTGTGATTGTCAAAAGGTGTACGATCTGGTACGCCCTGCTAGCTATCTTACTCGTGGTAGCCCTTTGAAATAAACTCTTCTTGATTGTTACAGAGACCAGCAGCAAGTCCCCTCTGAAATATCTGTGAAATCTGTCCCCCGGGGGCTAACTCATCCAAGCGTAAATAGGGGTCCTACCAAAAATTCAACTCAGCGATTCCCACGCTAACTATTAATTTGCACCATATTGTGCAATCGTTGTTTACAGCATTGAGAACATGTTTAAACTTGTTACTGACCAACTAAGCATTATTTCCCTGATCAGCAGGATGTGTGATTCATTGTTTAAAGCATGGAGGCCACCTGTGAATTAATTCCCTAAGCCAGCAGGATGTATGATTCACCAGTCTAAAGTACATGTTTTGCCAGTCAGCAGAATTTACGCTTGATCATACAGATTTTAATTACAGCTGTGCCCAGACTCAAGGCATCGAAAATAAATTTTACCGAATAATGATTACAGAAATTTCCAAATCTTGCTCAGCCTATACACGCAACACATCCCCATCGCTTAGAGTTTGCTTCCCTCAGCAAATCCAAACAACTGGTAACATTTATGGATGAGATACAAATTTCTAAGTGGAAAATACATAAAACGATAATTTACACCTACAAAAATGTTGAGCCTGGGCACATAGGCCACCAATCACACGTGCTAGGTACAAATACAAACAATGAATGCAAAGTTAATTAACATTTGTGTGTACATAGTAATATAATTAAAAAGTGTAGCACCTGAAAAAGAAAAATAGAGAACAAATTAAAGGAAGCGGGGAAGACCAGAAAGGAAGGAAAGTAGATTGTCTTGGGATGCTCCCACGTTGGACGAAATCCAGAGTTTTAGTATTATGGATGTACCCTGCACCAGCAATATGAGTCAGGCTATAACATTCGGTAGTCACTCCACAAGGCACTATCACTAAATTTACAAAAGTGTCACTATAGTTCTACCCACATGACCCTAGCTGCTAACCGTGCCGTATCACTGCCAATAAGTGTCAGCGTGCTTCCTGCCTCATTCTAGTGAGTTTGTCATAATAGTTGGAGCAGGGAAGGCGACGGTAAACTGGAGTTATGACTTGCTGTCGGTATTTATTGAATTGGACTTCACTGTGCTCTTTTGCGTCGCTGTGCTAAATCTTATCAAAAGAGTCGACGAATAGATTCAAAGGTAGAATTGCAGTATGAAGGGTAATCTACCTAGCTTGGCCCTCCTGCGTCACTGCTATAGGTTCTTGCAGGTGAGCTGATGAAAACATAGAGGAGTGACTTACAAATTGTTCATTTAAGTATCAGAGTTCATCTAGGTATAGTTGCTTCACTGATTACCCAAGTCATATGGCCGCTCGAACCATTCATCGAGATGCAGTAGTTCATCTGGGAACAGCTGACTGATTTTTGTCTAGTAAATTGGCAGCATGAGCCACTCCTGATGAGGTACAAATCATTCGGAAAGGGCTCTTTTCCCAGGGCAGTAGCAGCTGTGAGGGTCCATCTTCATGGACGTCTCCCTTCTGGTAGCTCAACCATGGTGCAGGTATCTCGTGTCCGGCGACGGCGATCCATTTTATGCAGCAACAGAAAACAACTTAGGATTAGGGGTGAATATCAAACATTTATATGGGGTAGGGGTTTGAAAAATGGGACTAGAGAGATGGATATATGCTCCAGGTATAACAACTTTTACAACTGAACTGATAAAAATGAAATCCAACACAAAATTAATACATTGCAAATAATTAAAAGTACCAATTGAATATAATTGATGGTAGTGGAACATGTATGAACTATGTTAAACAATTGGTTGAATTGGGAGAAGAGGAGAAAAGAAAAAGGGGAAAAAATTAGTTAAGCATTATGAAATATAAAACAACGAAGTTTTGTGCTTGACTTATGGCGTAGTACCATAAGCAAAGTTATTAAGAAAATACATGGATGTTGCACCTAGTTCTTAACATACTAAATAACAAGTATTTAACATGAAAATATGCTACCATTATAAACAGATTACAGATATTATATATAGTGGCATCATGAATATCATGATGTCACTGTGTTGAACCTAAGCATATGTAATTGCTGTTAAAAAATAACCTATTAGAATTTCAGAGCATGAGTGCGCTGAATATACTATTTAGCTACATTGTTGCATAAATACAAAGCAGTACGTAATTACATCTGTACTAGATTAATTAACAAACCTTGTGTCTGGTAGATTGACAGAACAGTAGATATTGAATAAGACACATAAATATTAATTAATATAACAAATTTACATACCGGGAATTAACATTTTATCACATATAGATGTAAAATAATCATAACAACATACAAATAAAAATTTTATATCTTTATGTCCTTACTACAAAAACTGGTTAAATGACTCTAGCAGTCGCAACACGAGATATTGACATAAGAGGTATGCTGTTATAAAGTGTGTTACAGGATATTTATGAAACAGCATCGATCTTATTACATTTATTATATAGTATAGTATGATTTGATATTTAGATTTACAGCACTGAGTTAGGTATAGTTAGGTCACTATATGGATTTTACATAACAATGATTATTTCTGTATTTCCTGTCGATTAGTTCACCATGAATGTATGTTCTGTGGTATTTTGAGGGTAAGTTATTTCAGAAGGGCATGGTCATAATAAATGTAGTGGTTTTAATTGGTTCCATGGCACCATGTCTGCAAACAGAACTCAAAAGATGGATTAGTTAAATCAGTTGCTTTTTGGTTATATTATCCATACATAGCAAGAATAGTCCTATGAGCCTTTAAGTTTTTGCCTTAGACTGAATGAAGGGGCACTCACAAGAGTAGGTACACGACATATAGAGGGATTTAACATGAGTGCTTGTAAAATATCACTAAATGATGATTAAAAGAAATTGAATAATGGGCACATACATAATTTTAAGATAAGTGGCGGGTATCTCTACACATATTTAAGGGTGAGTTGGAGAAACATCTGAATTGGACGACTTATAACCTGAGGTAACACGTCAGGATTAAAAAAGAAAATTCTGTGCGTTCTGTTGATTATTGTTCTTTCGGTTATTTTCCTTGTTTTCTCCTCACATTATTACTGTAATTGAACTACAGTAGTATAGAATTGAGAGAATCAGCACAGTGTAGATAAGATGTTGAACTCTCCTCTGTGTTAATATATGAGTGATGTAGAATGCTCATTGATTTAGAACTCTCCTATATGAAAATCGAGTTGTAAAAGAAGGGGAGTGTTGGCGTAGTGCCGTTCTCCCCTGTGCAGTGAGATGTTTTTGAGGGTTGGGATGATGATGATGATGATTGTGTGTGTGTGTTTGTGTGTGTGTGTGATGTGTAATGTGTGATGGGTGGGATGGGTAACGGGGTGGGGTTCCGGGGATGTTTGAATTAAATGTGAATTCTTTTCGATGTGTGTGTGTGTGTGTGCTTGAACTCTCATGTATGAATATCGAAGTCTAGGGTTCGATATTGTGATGGGGCGGTGTGGGTAACGGGGGGTTCCGGGGATGTTTGAATTAAATGTATTGATAGTAATTCTTCGATGACTGTGCTTGAACTCTCATGTATGAATATCGAGTGTAGGGTTTGATATCTATTACGTTCAGTGCTTCGATGTCTGTGCTTGAACTCTCATGTATGAATATCGAGTGTAGGGTTTGATATCTATTACGTTTAGTGTATGATATATGATGTAGTATCGTTATTCTTTAGATAAAAGAATATCGAGAGAATGATTAGGTATGTTTACTGGGAGAGATTTATGAAAATAAATGTAATAAGACATTCTGGTAAGGGGTGTTCCCTATGCAGAATCTCTCCTTGAGCTATTGTATCCAAGAGCGATGTAAAGGTTAAGAAAAGGTTAAATTCCATTCCCACATCGAGGTACGAGAAAATATAAATCTATTCCACATTGAAGTATAAGGGTGATGACGTGTTGTCATTCCTCAAGATTTGTGCATATGTGAGTAAATTCGAATTAACAGGTCTCACCCTGTCCCGTCAGCTCGGGAACGAACGTGTCCTCACTTCACACAAACCCTCCGTCCGTTAAGTACAATCGACGATAGGATGGGGAGGGGGGAGACAGGTATGATCACGTTTCATCACCCATCTGCTCACTCGGGAACGAATGCATTCTCACTTCACATCGCAACGTCAAGATGAGTGGAACAACAACACCTATCATTGAAAGTGATACCAGATTCTGGGAGAATCTACGCAATTTCGAAGATTTGCAAAAGCATTGGGTTGAGCACCACGATGAAACGTGTGATGGAAAGATGCATCAAGTGATTTGCAAGAATCCTTCCCATCATGATTCGATCACATCTTATGCTCAATGCGGAAAGAATTGTAAAGTGTACCTCGGGTAAGTAGAATTATAATTGTGTGTTAACGTGAAAGTGTTGTTATGTGTTAGATAACTAATGATAAATATGTTTATTTCAGTAAAGCCCAAAGTGAAGATGTGGCATGCCAGTCCGAACAGGATCAAGGTGAAGATGTGTGCGGTCCGTACAATGATCGTCCGTTTAAGGATATCGGTACATCGAAACCCGAGGAGGAAGTCATAGAAAAGTGAGTATAAAATAATAAGAGTTTTACGTTAACAAGTGTATTAAATATTCACGATGTTGAGACATAGTTCGTGTATGTCCGCAGATCCAGTAAGAAAGGAGACAAGAAAAAGAAGAAGACGAACTGCAAACCGAGAATCGTCAAAGCCAAGAAGACGTTCGATGAAGACAGTTTCATCATAATGATGTTCGAACCCTTCACACCCTTCGCAGAAGAAGTAGAGGAGGAAGTTGCGAGTGATGGTAAATAGTGTGTGCATGAACGATAACGACATCTCCATCAGCATTGACTTTCGTGTGAACATAGGATTATACAATGAACTCCCATCACTTTACATTAAAGACACACATGACGATACGTTTGTGTATATTACAAAAGAGGATTGGGAGGTAATAATGTCAAATTTGTGTGTTTTGGATACGTATCTGAAAGATGGTAAGCATCCATGTGCACCGTACAGTGAAAATATAATATATGCATTTAATATAATGTTATACATGAATAAGATGCAAGAAATAACGTTTGTGAATACATGTTTAAATGTGGGCAGTATAAATCTGAATAGTACTGCATTCAATGGACTTAAAAGACTAATTCCATATATTGAAAGAAATTTATATCAGTTGTATGATATTCATAAATCATTATGTTCATATGATGCAAAAAGCAGGAGTGCAAGGAAGAGGATATTGGAGATGTATGTTAAAGTCAATAAAAAGATAATTTGAATTTGTAATGTTTTATTTATTACACCTATATGATAGATTGTACAACATGAGTTAGTGGTTTATAAGTGAATAATTTATCATGAATAATTAAACAGAATAATGAAGTTTGTGCAGGAAAATTTGACGATGCTTGAACTTCCAATCTGACATTCACTGCCCCCGTCACAGTATCCTCAGGTTGATGAGAGCAATCGATGACGAATAGCGGTGCATATTTCAGAAAGTCGTTCCTTTTCAAAAGAGGGTGATTCTCCTTTCCATAGTAGGATGATTGAAATTTGGAATATTGATCATACAGAGATGCAAATTTCGAATTGGCGAAATCCAAATTCATATCGTGATAGGGGTAAGATTCACTGTTGAGATAAAGTTTCAGATTGGTGATATTACAATTATCAAATAGAGAAGCATCCTTAGCGAGATGATTCAATCTATCCACTTGTGCACCGACTATGACGAAACGTGGTTTTTCAAGTTTAGTCGTGGTTGCAATGTTCCATGTGAACGCTTTAGTTTGAGGTACAGCAGGTTGAGTGTGAAGGTCCAAGGTTCGAAATGCGACGTGTAGAGTTTTATCCGATTTGACGAGTTTAAGTTTATCAACTCGTTCAGAATCTGAAAGTCGAAGTACAGGCATCCTCCATTCGAGTCTAGTTAGTTGTATGGTTGTAGGATCGTTTCCAATGATACAATTATTAGAATCCTTAGATCTAATGAGAATAAGTTCAAACTTGCTATTAAGTATGACCTCCTTGTGATCGTCGGCGAAACCCAGCAACATCGAAAGAGGAACGATAGCATTGAAGATACCATTCGATGTATTCACGATGTCTACCACACCTCCAGGATAGATCCATCCAGCATTTAGTAAACGATTCGATTCCAGTTCATTCAGTGCAGCATAGTTACGCATCGTTGATGAAATGCCCGGATTCCTAGTTCTATCAATAGTCGTTCCATTCATATCCAGACGAATCTCATCGAATAGGAATGCCATAGCATTGTTACTCAATTTCGATGTGGCAACGGTGCCGTCGGGTTTAGTGAGAGTCCCCTCAATGTAGAGATAACTTCTACTAGGAAGCGTGTACAAATCTTCAGCTTGACATGGAATTCTAATTTCATCGTTCACATCGAGAGCTGACGTATTGTACGGTAGGAATACGTGTTCTTCCTCCTTACTGATCTTATCATCAAAGGTCGGAATCCCGGTCACGTCCAACACATCCATCATAGAACCTTGAAGCCTAAGTTAGCGAGAAATTGTCGATTAGACGATGTGATTAGCTTGCGGGTCGATGATCGAGTAGAGATCAATCTCGAGAGATGTTTTTTAATATAGCATCGTCTCTTAAAACTTATACCCATTACGACGTATGTGCAATCGTACAGTGATGGTTTCGTTCCTGAAATCTAAATTATCGCCGTTCTGGTCTACCACTCTAATGTCGAGATGATCAATGAGATTCGTATCGATGATTGGTAAATATATAGGACTTGATGGTTCCTGCGAAATATGATAACCTGGAGGTACCGATGGGAAAAATTCATACAGAGAATGACCACTTTTACCATTGATGAAAGATCCCGTTGCAAGACTACACTCGATACGTATGATGCTGACTTTGAATATGTTAACCAAATCATTAGACTCGGTCAGCACGTTTGCCGGTACCCTCTGTTTAGAGGTGAAACCGAGAAGTGAAGCAATAGATCTCTCACGACTAAAGTCGATAATATAGGGAGATTGAATTTCTGATTTCATGGTGTTATTATTAGCGCGTAGAATAAAGTCGTCACCGATGTCGAGAGCATCCTTGATCAATCTGGCGATATCATCCAATTCATAAGTACCCGGTGGAATTACTATACGTTCGACTTTTCCATCGCGAACGTAATGGAATAGATTATTACTCTCGTCCACATTCGGAATTGAGTAAAAAGTCTCAAAATTCAATAGAGCTATCTCGTAATGTCCGTTAGGATCCAGATGTAATGGTGGATTTAGAAATGTAGAGAAGCTGGTATCACTACCACTCACGGTGATCGTGTAACTCATCGAGGAGAAACTGAAGGCACAAGTGACCGCAAATCACAGAATCGAATTCTTGAAATCTCGTCGTATTATATAGGAGCTTGACACCCGAAAGGTACGTTTCTATCTCTTCCGGAGGTCTCAGATCGCCGAAACTGTCAAAGTAGTAGGCAACGTCACCATCCTTACGTACAGCAACCCAATGTGTACCAGGGTTATTTGATGTATCCAGATTCACTACTATTCTCTCATAGTATCGAGGATGTGGAGGTAGTTTATCGATCATGTAGACACCTCTAAAATGTGGAATGCGTAGACGTCGTGCATACGAATCGATCTCGTTAGCACTCAGGGCTTTTTCCGGGATAAATATAGGCCTCGCCCCGAGTTTTTTGATCGAAGATATAATCCTCTACCCTTACGACGTCTCTTACGGCGAAGACCTTTGCCCTGAGCCAAAGATTCCATGCGCTCGTTGTGACGTGTTAATTCCGCAAGTTGTTTTGCATCCGAACGTTTCTTATTGACAGCCGTAGCAATCTGAGCAGCACCTCCAGCTAGACCACCTGCTGCACCTAGAGCTGCTAAAAGTGGTAGCAAAGGTAAGAAACCACCTCTCTTGTTGCGACGTTTACGCATGCCAGCGCCCGCTGCCAATTTACCCTTCATAAGTGTAGTCACAAGTCGAGCTGCAAGTCGTTCGCCCAAAGAAGCGTCGGCAGACTTTACACGTCTCAAAGCTTTCTCTACCAACACCTTATCGGCTAGACGACGAGATTCTGTATCAGTACTCTCTGCGTAAGCCCGATCGTGATCGAGACACGCTGAATCTAACCCGTTCACCGGTAAGTCACCTCTCTGCAAGCGTTTATGTAGTTTCGTTCCGGGACCGCAGAAACGATAACCCGGTAAATGTGCCTCAAATGGTAATGAATTAATCAAGGAATTAAGAATTCCCGAACCTTTGCGTGCACGTGTAGAGCGCATGTCTCACTATGAAATAAAAAAGGCAAAACGTGCGCTTTATAAGTATACGATTCCTATGACGATTGGCTAAATCCAGTAAAGACATAGATTGCCCTTATCACGAACGAGATAAAAGACAAAACTTATGCTTTATAAGTATTAGTCGCGATATGGAGATAGTAAAGCAAAAGTGTACGCTACCCATACAGGTGTTAGATTTCGAGGATGACATTCGCAAAGGACGACACGGTACGTTGTTTCCGAGTAACGTTAGAGCGCTCATACTGGGCAGTTCAAATGCTGGAAAAACGAACGTTTTACTCAACCTGCTTATTCACGAGAATGGTCTGAGATTCGAAAACCTCTACATATACTCGAAATCGTTGCAACAACCTAAATATCGATATTTACTCAGGTTACTGAAAACTATACCCGATATAGGTGTATTTACGTTCGATGATGGTGATAAAGTAATTCAAACGTCGGATGCTAGAGAAAATTCGATATTCGTATTTGATGATGTGATAAATGAAAAACAGGGTAAGATAGCTTCATATTACAGAATGGTAGACATCGTAATGTCGATGCTATATATTTAGCACAATCATATGCTAAAGTACCTAAACATTTAATTAGAGATAATGCAAATATGATTATATTCTTTAGACAGGATAATCTCAATTTAAAACATATATACGAAGATTATGTAAATACCGATATGTCCTATGATGAATTTAAGAATATGTGTAAACATATATGGGAGAGTGATGAACGATCCTTTGTTGTTATAGTACCAGAATATCCACTGAACGAGGGACGCTACCGTCACGGTTTTGATCGCTTTATCAGAATGAATAAATAGAATAATCCATCACTTAAGCAATGAGTATCGACAGGTTCGGATCCCGAAGAATCATACCCTCTAGGGGTGTGTTCAATCGATATATCATAACTAGAGATGGATCGGGAAACTATCGATTCAAGGGAAAGCGGTTGTGCAATATTCACGACCCTGAAGAAGGTGACGATGCATCGACTAAACGTTATGTGGATACGCATACGGCTGACGTCGAGAATCGAATGCAAATCTTCAGCGAGCAGACCTCGTATCAGCGTATGGGCGAGTTTGAAGCTATGCTTAGGGATCACATACAAAAATCGCTCGACATCCAATACAACAATTTAATGGAGTACTTAAGTAAATATGCATTTAAACGTGATTCCGAAAATAATGTCATTATAGATGGTATAAGAATGAAAACGCTGTTGGACCCCCTTCACGAACACGACGTTCCTAATAAAAAATATGTAGATGATAGGATTCCAATTCACGACTCTAATGAAACTCTATCATTTCGAATGAAGAGATTGAAGGATTTAGCCGACCCGATAGATGATAGGGATGCAGTCACCATGAGTTATGTTAATCATTTCTTTATACAGAAACATAATGAATTGCAAACGGGTTTAACTGAGACTATAACAAACATTGTCGCTACTATTACACGGAAACAGAATGAATTACAAAGTCAGTTAACTAGAACAATCACCTCCGCTAGCGAGACTATTACTACAGCTGTAGAAAAAGAAGTGAAAGAACTAACCGCACGACAAACGGAACTTGATAATAAACTAATCACTATAAATAATGATATTCATACTATGAAAACACGAATGAGAAATGTTGTAAACACTATGTTACAACAATTGAAAGCACAACTCATAATTTCATTGCAAACACGTCCGTTTCGAGGTCCCTCTTTAAGGTATACGTTAACATCGGGACTCGAATACTATAAAGTTCCTGGAAATGGAAGTGTACTCTCGTGTTCCATCGTATCATCGGTACATCCGCATGCTGTAAATGATACATTGTTTGCAATAAACGGAAGATTAGTTGAAAGATATCCTGTAAGAGTTGAAACTGGCGATATTCTATCGTTTACAGCGCCAGTCGGACGTGCTAAAGATGGTCATATATTAAGTATAGAACTGATAGTTTCATATAAATTAGCAGTAGCTGATTAATTATACATTCATTTCGATATGGATGCTGAAGCTATAAGACTTAAGGAATCCATTGCCCGTCACAGTAGGGCAATAAGAGAAAAGTTACGTTCTCTCAAAGGAATGAAATTCGAAACGCAACGAGTCATGTCTGAAGTTCTTCAACCTGTAACCGAACCATTGAAAGTAATAGCGAAAGCACACCAAGACAACAACGACGACGACGAAACTACAGATGATGCTAACGGATCTGATCTCGTGTCAAAGTATCTACACAAGGTTCGAACTGCCAGTTCGAGTGACATGGACAATACTTACGGCATACGTTACGAGGATAATGAGTATAAATTGGGTAACAAGACAGTTGTGTTTAAATCATATGGTGTTCAGATAGGAACAGAAACGTATGAACCCACAGCAGGCTTATATGAATTATTATTTAAACGTTTACCTCGCAAGACATCGTACACAGATGATGATTTAGACGTGTATTCGCAAATCTTACAGAATACTCAAGTTTACAGACACGGTTATTCAAGAGATGGACGTTTAAGAGCAAATCGAGGGTTCAAGTATCGTCATATCATTCGTGACCTTGTTAGTAATCGAACTGGATTTGGTTTACGTTGGAAAGAACATGTACCGCAGAGAAAATTAGATTACGTCTACTGGAACGATCCGAATGAAATAATAAACAGATTAAGATTATTGGTTGCGTCGAGGGATGCAGGTAATTTGAATCACTCACCCGAGATAGAAGAAATTATTACAGAACTTAAAACATCAAAAATTATAGCATGATAAAACGTCGCATTGCAACCGAGTTACATGCACCAGCTAGAAGACGATTTTTACGTCGTAAGATCATAAGCAAAGGAATGAACGATTTAGTACAAATAGATCTTATGGACATGTCTAATTATGTAAGAGACAATAGGAATTATAAGTATATTCTTCTTGCATGCAATTTTTATTCCAAGATGGCTTATGCACGACCATTACGTGATAAAAGTGGTATTAACGTTTCGACTGCTATGGAGGAGATATTGAATGAAATGGAATCGTTTCCGAAGAATGTTCAATCTGATAAAGGAAGGGAGTTTTACAATAAACATTTCCGCGAACTAATGAATCGTAATAATATTAATCATTACAGTACATTCACACACGTTAAGGCTGCTGCAGTGGAACGTTTAATAAGAACGATCAAACTGATTTTGCATAAGGAATTTATTGTTCAAGGCTCATATCAATGGATAAACATACTACCTAGAATTATTCATACCTACAATAATACTTACCATCGAACGATTCGTATGAAGCCTGTAGAAGTTCGTGATAATTCTCTCCTGCTCAGCGTCTACAAATATGATAGAAGTCTGCGTGAGAAGCGAAGATCTAGGCTTCATCGTGTTGGTGACTACGTGAGGATTTCTAAGCATAAAGGTGTTATGGAGAAAGGTTATCTACCAAATTGGAGTGTTAAAGTCTTTAGGATACGTACAGTGCAAAGGACACATCCATTGACCTATCTCATCGAGGATCTGGAGGGTAAACTGATTGAAGGAGCATTCTACGGTTATGAATTACAGAAAACTCAATATCCAGACACGTATTTAGTTGAAAGGATCATCAGACGTCGTGGTGATAGGATTCTGGTGAAATGGTTAGGATTTCCTACCCGTGAATGGATTAATGAGGTGGACATTGTATAAATAAAAAAACACACAACTCAATAAAGAAATATAATTTTAATGATATATTGTGTTTGATTTTTTTTTGTTCACATTAATTCCTGACATCTTCTGTAACTGCTAATTCACATCTCCTTAATTTAAACATGATAATAACATTTTTATACTTTTTTAAAAATCTTCTGTAACTGCTAATTCACATCTCCTTAACTTAAACATGATAATAACATTTTTATACTTTAAAAAAAAAATCATACATGATTATAGTTGAATTAACATTTAATTGTAGAGATTTTAACATAACGTACATGCTAGTTCACATTGAGTATATATAAATTCACCTACCCTTAACGTAAACATGATAATTACAATTTGAAGTAATTAGTAATATACGTTAAACAAACATCATACATGATTATAGCTGAAATAAGAGCCTTTGTACATGCTAGTTCACATTGATATATATAAATCTCCCCTCACCCCTTAACGGAGACATGATAATAACATTTTGATATAATTAGTAAATATATTTTAATAAAAAATCATACATGATTATAGTTGAATTAACATTTCATTGATTTCTGCTATCTAACATTTCAAAACGACATGAATAGGAAAAAATATTCCTTCACCCTAACATAAACATAAAAAAAGCAACACGTTATCTTTCAAATGAAGTAAATATGTTATTATCATGTAATTAGTAACACACTTTACAAATATACTTGAAACTCAATTATTTCGTTTTTTGAAATACAGTAATATGTTATTATCATGTGCCTAGTAATACCTTTTAACTCAGTTGTAACACACTTTACAAGTATACTTGAAACTCAATTATTTTATTTTTTGAAATACAGTAATATGTTATTATCGTGGCCTAGTAATACCTTTTAACTCAGTTGAATCTATGCTTTATTGAGAAAAGAAAAAGAAATTTACACTTGACAATTTTCTATAGCATAATGTCCCCATGCTAATGTTGAAAATGAATTATTGGGAATGTATCGTTTTGTATCGATACCACTTAAAGCTATCTTATTAGATTCAATAGTATGAACATCATGTTTATAACTTCTGAAACATGTCTGCATGCTTCGATGTATAGTGTCAGGATGTGTAATACATGAGAGATATTGTTCAAAGGTTATGAATCTCATCGAATCTTTTGTTACACCTTTTGATTTTTTAATCACTTCAGTATCATATCGATAACTATATAATTTCGATTTCAGCCCTACATATTCAGTCATCACTCTACCGGCTAGCTCATCCTTGAATAATCCTGAAATTTTCTTATTTGCTAACGGAATACCATACACATTATCCATTGGATAATTAGATGTATCGAATAAATGTATATTGGTTTTAATAAATTCATATATATCGCAGCTAGATTCAAAGAGAAAAGCATCCGTGTCCGTATAGATTAAAGTTACATCTTTCAATTTTTTCTTCAGAATTTCATAATAAAAATCATACATTTTATGTTTGGATAGATCCAGGATTGCTTGTCCTATGTATATTGGCTTATTCATCAATATTTCATCTCTGACCAATTCTATACCTATTAAATTTTCATCAAAAATCACGTACCTTATACATGTCTGTCGAGCTAACAATTTACGCGCTCGTTTCCAGCTGGTAGCTAAATGAAATGAATTATAACGTTTTACATTCTCTATAAATTTTCCATAAACACAATTATTCATTAACTTCCATAGATTTTGACCAAATTTCGTCTTATCTTCAATACGTTTACGAACGTTGAGTTCAATGTAAGGATTTATCCAGTTAGATTGTTTGTAACCTATTACTCTATGTATACGCGATGGAATCAAACCAAGTTTAACACATTGTTGAAAATTGAGATAATGTAATACGTATTTATTTTTATCATTCAATGTTGTTAGCAATTTTGTATACTTATCACCTGGCGCGATTTCATTCAAAGGGCATAATGGCAAATCATTTTGTATATCATGAAGTTCCTGTGGATATTTAAAGTCTACTTCCAACACATATCCCACGTCAGAATCACTTGTAATAGACATAAAATCTATTGATTTAATTTCAGCATCAGTTAGCCACCTTATATCAGTGTATGGTAAGCTATTATTTTCCATTGTATAACTATATAGAGAATTGCAGTCAACGTACATTAAATAATTAGTTGGTTGAGTGTTATCATAGCTAGTCATGTATCTGTTATTCGCCTTTGCATACCGTTTGGACACAGTGCAAATTCCACCTCGTATTCCTTTTTCGAAGAAATCTAGCATAGTCTTATCTGTTAATAATGAAATCTGTACACCAGTCGTTCTTAACATTGCATCATAGGCTAACCCGGGAAGTGTGTAATACTGACACGGGTCGAGTCCGTACAAACCGATACTTAATTCACGGAAGCGTTCAAACACGTCCGTTAGTATTAATGTATCGCACTTAAGATATATATTTAAATATTCACCCAGATTTTTAACATTGAATTCATTCCATACCGTTCTAGCATGACTATAATCCTCATCGCTTACATGATCAAACTGATGTTTGGATGGTAGACTATTCTCGTATAATTTTTCTATAGAATCCACATACGTGTACGGGAAGACAGCTTTACGTTTCATCAGTTGTCTATGCAAAGGATTCGTGTACATATTATTGGTATAATGAAAATCATCTGCTTCTAACATATCCGAAAGGTTACTAAGTTTTGAATCCAAAAAACGATAGCTATCCAGAAATCTTAGATATATACTCATTCCATTCGAATTTGAATATCTTTTGCTAAAGGATAAGTAATTTTCAGAAGTTTGTGCAATACAGTTGATCGGTTCCGTATCGTAACCTAGTTTCTTTACTATGAAATGAGCATCGTATTTTGACAAGCAATGAAAGAATATTGGTATGAATCCTGGCATTTTCCTATTTAAATTGCAGTACTTATGAGCTGGGCCAACGTAACTTCCAGTCAAATGACAACGATCACGAACCTTTATACACGAGTTAAGAAATTCACGTTTGCATATGTGACATCGTGTTGCATTTTGATATTCTAGCTCATCCACATCTCTCATACTTATTTCAATTTTATTAGCATATATATTAATGACCTGATTTGCAATTAACGTTAATTCTTTAAGAAAATTTTCAATTGCATATGGACCTTCAAATGATTTGAAACGTGTTAAATTTTTATCATAACTACAGACCAAATGTAATGCAATTGCATACGCTTCATGTTTATGAATGCTACGTGTCCAGCTTTTACTCGATACATCTTGACACGAATCTACCTTACGTAAGATACATTCTATGTCTGCATAAACCACGAATGGAACTTTTAGACATTTCGAATATGCGTTAAATTCAACGAGATCAGTTTTACCAGCCTCGGGCATTCTGATAATTTGATTCATCATACACCTCTTTTTATGGCTATTTAAACGTGATTCTGATGTGAAATACAAGTTACAATTGTTACATAACCATTTTCGCCCATTATGTTTCGTTAGCTGCTTTCCTAGCAAACGTGACAAGTCTGTTATCAGACAATAATGTCTTTTATACATTAAAAGATTAACATGATGTGATTTTATCTCTCTTGGTTGATATAAGAGAATAATCGATTTATTTTCAACACCGTATATCGTTATTGAAATATTTGAATTTTGATTCTCGAATTTTTCTACATCTTTCAATGATACGGGGAATGTTATATTCTCAAAGTTAAATTCGTTACGAAAATCATATCTTTTATAGGAGGTGGGTCGATTCTTGTTACGTTCTACTGGGTATTTGGATGCTAACAGACAGTATGCAAAGCAATATTTATCAGTATTACGAATGTTAATAACAGCTCTCTTCGATTTTATAAAGTCGGGTAATTCAGTATACATCCCTGCATTCAATGAATCGTATTGTGTCACATATATTGTTAATTTCTCAATACTGTATAAAGCTTTTGAACTGGTACGCGATTCAAAATTATCCATATGATCTAGTATAGGTTGTACAATCTTCTCTTCATACCATATAGATTTATCTGTAGATTGCAATATCACCTCAAGTTTACTGTTAAAGTTAAATGTGTGAATATTATCGCTCTCTTGTGATATTATGACATATTGACAGGATAAACAGGATCCTATCTTAAGACCTGATTTATACATGTTTAAGCCCTTATCAATTTCATTCAAAATTAAAGGTTTGCATTCTGCTAAGAATATAACGGGATCAAGTATATTAACACAGTTGTGAATTTCATAGGTACATAATCTGTTTTTGAATGCTGACTCACTGTGATTACATCGTAATCGTTCAGCCTGGGTCACGTTCGAACAGGTTTCCTCTTGCTGAATCGAGGGTTGTCCAGTGGCAGTATCGGAGCATCTTGTCGCCGTTTCTGAAAAATGCAATTACAACATTCGATTAACTTTACATACGGGAACATTGATTTACATGTATGTAAGGTGGTAACAGAAATAACATACATGTTAATAACTTTTACATGTATGAATCTCAATTTTACGTAAACTCTATACTTTACGTAGAACGTAACATGCATGTAACTTTTACATATGAAAATAGTTACATAATGATTATGTATTTTTACAATTATTGCTATCATCACGTAACTACAATATTCAGATAGTATGTAACTGTTTTACGTAATGCTCTCTCCCTTACATAAATGATAAAAACACACAACGTAAACCATATATATGTAAAATACCGTAACTGAACTACGATATTCACATGTACGTTTTACACATATAAATTAACGTTCTTTTTTCACCTACAACGTTACTTTTACGTGTAACAAACAAACGTAACTAACATGCATGTGAAATAACGTAACTGAACTACGATATTCACATGTACGTAATTATTACACATGAAAATTAACACTACAACGTTCACTCTCAATTACTACTACTACATGACGTGCGATAATTAACACTTTAAGTTCTAATACAACATGTACGTACATGCAAGTAACTAGATTCAATTACTAATACTACATGACGTGCGATAATTAACACTTTAAGTTCTAATACATGTACGATTTCACATTTACATGCAAGTAACTACATTATCACTTTTTTTTTATGAAATTTTATTCAATAATTGTACTCACCTTTTGACGACATTACGGGCTGCTTAAAAAAGACAATTTATGTCGTTTGAAACCACTTTCTAGTGTTTCCTCGCCATGGTATTGGAGTATGCAGTCACCACGATTTAGTAGATCTTTCTGCGCTGCGGTCATGTGTTTGAATCTCTCCGGGAGGAAGACTTGGAATTCTGATGTTTCGACGACAACCCGTTCACCATATCTGGTCTTCACGGTTTTGACGGATCGAATGATGTGTTGAACGGACTGGTCTAATTCACGTAGTTTCTTTGTGGGAAGATGTGTTCCACCTTCAGCTAGTTGATTTAGCTGGAGCATCTCATGATCTGAAACAAACATATAAGCACAAACGAATCACTATTACTTCAACACTCTTCGTAAACAGAGATAAAAAATGAAATACAATATACAACTTTTCTATCTTACCTGTAGGATCCATATTTCCAGAGAATCGACTGCCTCCTAACACATCCGTGCCGGGGTATTTATTGAGAGAGGCTCCGCCTCCTCCTTCCGGGAGAGCTGTTACTGTCTACATATTACACTATGACTTTAAAGTTGTTGTGACTACGTTATGAGTTAAAACATATTACTAGTAACTTTATTATCATAGTTTAAACTTTATATAGGTTCATCATTTTTTACACCCCCTCCAACCGTATCTCTCCTTCCCAAACACCATGTTGCGTGCGCACAGTAACTGTGATTCGTTCCCTACATCTTGGAGGGGGGGATATAATTACACATTTCTTTACACACACATACTTGTACAAAATATATTTTTCTGAACATTTGATTTTTTTACATTTGGTATACTAACACATTCATAGTATTGTTTCATCATTCATACAAATATATAGATTCATTCGTTTAATTTTAAAATATATTCTTTTTTTTTCCTAACGTTATTTGACAAAGTTAGACTTCGCTACAGCAATAGGAATGTTTTGATCACCCCTGTCACCAGTCTGGAGAGATTAACTCTTTTTTTCTCTGACCTACATACCAAGGGGGATGACGTTCAGTGGAGTATTCGTAATACTGAGGGGAGATTTTCTAGACAATTTTTTTATATGGAGGGTGATACCTTGCCATGAATAGTTAGGATATCTACACTATAGACCCCTACTTGCGTATATATATTATCGTATTGATTGATCAGTTTTGTATTACTCATATCTACTTAAAGATGAGATACTTTTCTCTCGTTATCTTAATCATTTTTAAATAGATGGTTAGTGCTTTTATTTTATTTTCGATGTTATGTTCCACTTTTATCATGCTTAGAGGGAATATTCTTTTTAAGTTATCGTGCTTAGAGGGTGCGTTCCTTTATCATGAAACCCCTTTCAAACAGCTTTACATTTGCATTCTTATACTTTTCTCTCAATATTTTTTTATCATTCTTAAAGAGATGGGTAGTGCTTTTATTTTTATTTGCATTTGCTATGTACCACTTTTATCATGCTTAGAGGGGACATTTCTTTGTCATGCGACCCTCTCACATAGATTTACATTTCCTTTCTTATACTTCATCAATGTGGAATAGATTTATATTTTCTCGTACCTCGATGTGGGAATGGAATTTAACCTTTTCTTAACCTTTACATCGCTCTTGGATACAATAGCTCAAGGAGAGATTCTGCATAGGGAACACCCCTTACCAGAATGTCTTATTACATTTATTTTCATAAATCTCTCCCAGTAAACATACCTAATCATTCTCTCGATATTCTTTTATCTAAAGAATAACGATACTACATCATATATCATACACTAAACGTAATAGATATCAAACCCTACACTCGATATTCATACATGAGAGTTCAAGCACAGACATCGAAGCACTGAACGTAATAGATATCAAACCCTACACTCGATATTCATACATGAGAGTTCAAGCACAGTCATCGAAGAATTACTATCAATACATTTAATTCAAACATCCCCGGAACCCCCCGTTACCCACACCGCCCCATCACAATATCGAACCCTAGACTTCGATATTCATACATGAGAGTTCAAGCACACACACACACACATCGAAAAGAATTCACATTTAATTCAAACATCCCCGGAACCCCACCCCGTTACCCATCCCACCCATCACACATTACACATCACACACACACACACAATCATCATCATCATCATCCCAACCCTCAAAAACATCTCACTGCACAGGGGAGAACGGCACTACGCCAACACTCCCCTTCTTTTACAACTCGATTTTCATATAGGAGAGTTCTAAATCAATGAGCATTCTACATCACTCATATATTAACACAGAGGAGAGTTCAACATCTTATCTACACTGTGCTGATTCTCTCAATTCTATACTACTAACTACTTATATTATTTTAGGATTTGTGATTATTTATTCTCTTTCATACTAGCATCACTCTTCACTATAAGCTGATTGAGGGACGTCTCCCCCACAGCAAAAGCTTCACATACATACTGCGCAGTCAGCTTTATTTTTTTACTTCTCCTCTTCATTTGTACTGATCAGTAATTATATAACTTTAACTTAGCAATGTTTATAGCGAAAACGCTCGCGCGAAAAATCCCTTTTATATTATTACAGCCTTATCTACATCAAATCACCATGAGGGGCATACACATCCTAAGGGTCTCGTGACCACCGAATGATGTAGCCTCTGTCGCTCATACAAAAAACCTCTTATAGCTTGGAAGCTTGAAACTTGAGGATAGCATGGAATATGCGGACATATTCACCAAAATTGTCACAGAAAATCTTGCGATGGTTTCGGAACAGAACACATTACCTCTAGAATCTATGAACACTTAGAAAGAGCCTCTAAGAACGCCTCGCGGTTGTTCTTAAGGTCAAAGTGTACTACAAACAAACATTATCTTAACAAATCCTAAGCATTTGGTTACATCAACCATAATTTATATCTTAAGCACAGAAAATATAGGGTCAAACTGAACTGATTTATAATGAAAAACACGGTGTACCTATGGTGTATTTTTAAAAGCATGGACTGGAATAAAATGAGACAAGAGGGTTATTTTGTGTGATGGTGATAGCAAAAGATAGGCGTATTAAAGCTTGAAGTTGGAGTTTGAATTTTTATTAAGACTATAATAAGAAAGGTTACAATTGTATAACATACTTAGGAGCGAATAAATTCGTGCCGTGCACAAAGGATGCTTTACTTGTCACAAGTGTGATTTTGCTGTAGCAAGATTGGTCCGGCTTGCTAAGTCAGCGGTTCCCAAGCCTACTGTGGCGGAAGCTTCTCCGGTAAGAACAAAAGGTTTCTGTACGCTATTGCAGGCTAAGCGCGCTTTTGCGAAAAGTGATGATCATGTCTTAATGATTGAAGTAAAGTCGAGTTTCCTAGGAGACAAATGTGTTAAGTATAGAGTTTCTGTATTTATTAAATACGGTAGAGAGGTATAAACGCAGTTTTCGGTGGTAAAAGAGAAAAAACTTAATAATGAAATATATGTTAACTTATAACCAGGGTTTAGGGACTTCGATGAAGAAAAGTCATCATATAGTTGATAGAGAAATAGAAGTGTATGCGAAAGTATGCTTTACCTTGACGAATTTTATTGCACTCAGCTATTAAGTAGGAATAATAATACGCCACTGCACCAAATAACCTAGCTTGTGCAAGCTTCCTCTTTAAGCAGCGATAATTTATTTTTAATACTAAGACATAAAAATTGCCTAACCATAATTAGTTATTGATATCAGGTAGATTCACGGAGAGTAGAAAGGAAGAATTTACTAAGTCCATTGTCTAAGCTGGTCATGTTAGGTTGCTAAGAAGTATACAATCGTTGCACCGGACGTGCTAAGCTGAGGTCTGCAGTAGACGGTAAACGTGGGAATAAACGAATCAGCAAAATTACATAGATAGACGCTTTCAGAAAGAACTAATTCGAATGCGGTTTGCGCCGTCTTTCTGGAATGTAGTGAATAAATAATATTTTATGCATCGCGTAATTAGTTAACATTTTATACGGAAAAGTCGTTAAATAGGTAACGTGAAAGAGGAAATATAAATGTTGTCAATTGGAAGGAAATGCGTGTTAGTTGTCGGGTGGAAATTGTATTTGTGTGGATATAGTGAATGTTAGCTCAAGCAAAAAGTAGAAGTGTATATTCGAAATAAAAGAGTGTTCGGAGCGATTAAAGGTGAAAAGGTGAAAAGAGAAATTTTCATGGATTAGCTGTTAGCCGTTTGAAAGGTGAGTAAAATAAATTGAAACAAATATATAATTTGCACTGAAGTGTTAAAATTGAAATAGAATCGTCACTAATTAATTATGTGCGATTTAGAGAAGGTTAAATATTATTTGGATTTGGAGAGATCATATTAGCAAAAACAAGCGAGGTAATATGCCAAATATGGAGTGTTATTTTGTTTGTAGCGAAATTAAAATTAATTGTGCCTTATATCTCTTGCATTCGTATATTGTATCGAGAAGGATCACATTTTGGGGAAAAAAATTGTATGCCAATTTAATGAAGAAAGTGAATAGATAAAATTAAATCAACTGACAAGGAAGGTAAAGAAATAATTAGTATTGATAAAAAACATGAGTATACACTATAAAATGTAGGATTTCGTGTATTTGTATTTTGGAGAAAAATTTTCTATCGTGATTGTGCCAAAAACATTACGTACGGATAAATAACATGTTAGTTTTCGGAGTGGTTTTAAACTTTTGAAGCCGGATGTGTCATTATCGGTGAAATTATGAGTTTAGCATATTCATAAACAGTGTTTAATATTATCTAATTAGCTGTAAATGCGAAGACGTAAGAAGAAAATCATGGTTTACTCAAGATTAACAATTAGGAAAACATAGTTTTAATTATTAAATTATACTTAAAATTGGAATGAACATTGGAATGAAAGGAAATTATGTCAACTTCACATATAATTGTATTTTGAAAACTTTATCATGAAGGCTTAAAGTTGGCGTTATTAATTATAAGAAATAATACATTTAGGGTTGAGGATTTTAAAAACTGGAAAGAAACTTGAAAATTTTCTAGTGTTGTCTCTAGAGTTATAATTAATAATCTTATAATGGCATTTGCAGTTCAGAAAACAGTCGTAATTGTTTCTGTTGTCCTTTTTTGTTGAATGATTTTAAAATTTTTGAAGGAAATTTGCTTAAAAGATTACTGGAGACTAACAGGAATATGTTTAACGTGTAAAGACGAAGAATAACAAACAAACATTGTACGGACCTCTTGGGGGAAATTTCACATGCTATAAACTACTATATTATGAAACCCATGTTAGAACACGGAGTGCATGAATATGAATTTTATACTTAAAGTAAATAACCGATTGCTAATATAAGTTTATCAGGTAATGAACTGAAAGTGAAAATTAATAATCTTTAATCGCAGTAGAAATATAGCTGAAGATTAGTGAGGCTATTATTTCAATGTTAGTATGCTGGGATTATTTTTTTTCTTAGGTTATTGGTTTACGTTGCCATCTATCTTAAGTTTGGAGGCTAGAGAGGTAGTTTAAAAACCTTCAGTGTTTTAGTGAGGGTTATGAAATGTGCGTATATGTCTTTGCTTTCCAGGAAATATTTTCAGAATAAAAAAATGTGTGGATTGTTATGACTTTAAGGAATTCAGATTAATAATAAAATCATCTTATTGACCGAGAATTTATATGACATATTGCAAAAGTAGTGGAAAACAATATAGGATTTGTTGTGGTAACCTATCTAGGAGAACGAAAATAAGAGAACAGAAAAAAAGGCATTTGAACACCTGGGAGGGGAGAAAGATAGAGATGGACAGATCTGAAATCATTGATTTTCTTCCTGGTTAGCTTCCATTCTTAACATATAAGGTGTGATACTGCATGCTCAATATTAAAGTCAAAGTAGTGAAATTGTGACGGATACTCTACAAATTAATATCTTATCAATAAATTCTTAGGGTGCATAATAGGAATGTAGTGTTGATACGTGTATGATACTATCATATTCCTTACGACCAGTAACATTTTTAATGCGATAGTTTACGGGACTTGTTTATTCCACAATGCGAAACGGCCCATGATAACGATGTAACAGTTTAGTCGTTTTGCCTTTCATTCTCGTGGAAGTGAATACTTTTACTAATTGTCCGTGTTGAAATTTAATGGTGCGCCTTTTTCTGTCAAATAATTTTTTGTACTTACTTTGTTTTTGCCTGATTCTATCCTTAACTAGTTGGCGAGTTATCTGAATGTGTTGTTGTGTAGTTTGGACAAAGCGATTTAGTTGAACTTCGTTGGGAAGGGTGGGATTGCGTCCATACAAGAGGAGGAAGGGTGACCTTCCTTTGATTTCTTGTTTACTCGTATTAGAAGCAAAGATAACTTGTGGAAGTGCCACGTCCAAGTCCTTTTGATCAGTTGAGACTTAGTGTGACAACATATTGATTACAGTCTGGTTAGCACGTTCTGTAAGTCCATTTCAAGCTGGGTGATAGGCTGTGGTGAATGATGGGTGAACTCCCAGGGACTTTAAGAGATGTTTCATTACATCACTCAGAAACACAGTACCTCTATCAGATAAGAGCTCAGCAGACAACTTGTTCTAACACAAACTTAGCTACGTGCTCTACAGAACCCTTAGGAATAGCCCGAGCTTCTACCCCTTTTGTAAAGTATTCAGTCGCTAGAACAATCATAGTGTTACCGGGCTTGGAACGATGAATCGGACCGATGAGGTCAATGCCCCAGCGTTCGGAGACAAACTTCTCGGAAATTGGCTGTAAAAGACCAGATGGTTTAACATTTGGCACCCCTTTTCGAGTTTGGCAAGATTGGCACGTGCGGACGTATTTTTCAATATCTTTCTTCATTCCGAGCCAGTAAACTCTGGAATGGATTTTTGTAAAAGTTTTCTAAAATCCCATGTGTCCCGACAGAGGATCTCAATGACACGAAATTAGAATTTCGTGTTGCAGCTGATCAGGGATGACCAATAAGTGCAAAGTTCCTGAACTTCCTGCACTTTTGCGGTACGGGACTCCTGATTTTAAAGTATAGGTTTTTGCCTGTCGTTGTAAGCCAGGTGAGCCGGATTGGGGATTCTCCAACGTAGTTATTCAGGGTAGCAACTTGGAATCAGCTCTTTGTTCATTTGCTACTTGAACTAATGTTAATAAACAAGTTGGCAAGTCGTCCAATTGTTCCACTAAATAAGGGTTGGGTTTATTCACTGGAAAACGGGAAAGAGCCTCCGCATCCGTGTGTTTTGCACCAGGTTTATAAATGATGGAATAAGCATATTCCTGGAGTTTTAAAGCCCAACGTGCTAGTCTTCCTGTAATGTCTTTTAAATTACGATGATAGCAAGGTGCATGATGATCACTCTCAGTATTTATGGAGAAGCCATAAATATGTGCTATAAAATGTGTTAGACCGTATGCTATTGCTAGTAATTCTAGTTCTTATATACTGTAATTTTTTCATGCTTGTTTAGAGAACGTGAACAGTAAGCAACTGGATGGAATTCGCCATCTATTCGTTGAAATAGGTCGCAACCAATTCCTGACGTAGGGACATTTGTATGAATTTCTGAATAGCCTCCTGTTTGGTAGTGAGCTAGTGCTGTGGCAGTTGCGAGTATCTGTTTTATTTTATCGAATAAGTCTTGTTTTTTTGATGTCCATTCAAAATCTTTGTTTTTTCGAGTTAGATCATGAAGGGGTGAAGCAATAGAAGCAAAATTCGGGACAAAACTTCTATAGAAACTAAATAAACCAAGTACATTTCTAACGTCACGAATAACCTTAAGGACTGGCAAATTTTGAATACCTCGTAATTTAGCATTGTCTGGTTCCCTTAGCGGGTACTTCAAAGCCAAATAATTTTATTTTTGACATGCCAAAGAAGCATTTTTCTGGTTTTAGTTTGAAGTTATGTCTGTATTCCCATTTCCTGAAAGACTTTTAATAATTCTTCAAGATGTAACACCAACACTGGCTGTGAAATTCATATGGCAAGCCATCTGGTCCTGGGCACGCAGGCGATTTGGAATTTTGGATTATTTCGAGTCACTCTGTTTTGGACAGCGACGGCGTAGCCTGCCACAATTCTTCCGGTATCACTGGTAGGAATTTCGGCATATATGCCTCTACCTTGTGTGAGAGAACTGCGGAGTCGGTGAATCGTTGTGCGTAGAAGTTGTTCACTTCACGTAGAATTTCGGCTGTAGTGGAAATTTCCCGTTCGTCTATTTCAAATTGTGTTATTTGCTTTCGGCGACCATGATTACGTTACTTTGCCAACTGAAAAAACCTCGACTGCTCCCCATGAAACACTTCCTCCGAGTGTACTCTGGCCAGACACCTCTGAAGCTGTTTGGTTTTACGAAATTTTATGTGTTCTTTGATCTGCCATACTAGTTGCAGAACACTGTCTCCTTGCTGTTGGCGTACGTGCAGCTAGTGGAGGATTTGGAAATAATATTACATGGCTTCTCTTCTAGCCAGCACTCAACGACTGGCAGAAGCCCAAAATAAGTTTCGTATTGTAGGTTTGGTTTTACACACCCACCAGTTGACTATGTTTGGTGCACGCACAAAGGATTCGCGCAATCGTGACCAGCAGTCCTGGAAGTCAGTCATCACTTCCTCATCCATAAGCAAGGAGCAGTTAAGTTTCCAGTAACCTCTGTCTGTATTGCAACGCATGTATTAGTGCGTTATGATCACTAAATGCCACCGGCATTATTTCTGTGTGATGAAGGTGGGGTAAGAGTTCAGCCGTAACATACATGCGGACCGGTCGTGAAGCTGATGGTCCTCTCACGAATGTAAGTTGTACTGCTGAGTCGTGCTTACGATCCAAAGTATCCATCAGGTACATTTGTTCTACTAGCTGTTGCAGAGCGCTGCACCTATTGACGGCACCCGGTTGAATTTTAGGAGCTAAAGTACAGCTCGGACAAGCGGTTCTATGTCGCTGACCTACTTTCTTCGCGCACTGGGGAGAGTGTATAACCAAACGTCACTTGCATCTTCTGCTGGCGCTGGAAGATGGGAGACAATACAGCACGGCCATATTTCGCACACTCGGTTTTAGTAAATCGCATGCCTTAAGATATATGAACACTTGCTCATCTTACCTTCTAAGAAGCAACAACAGATATTCTTTACTACTTCATGTTCTTTACGTTTGTACTCGTACTACTTTGATATCACAAATGTCTTAATTTATGGGAAAATAAAAATCTGAGGTGATGCCATCGTGGTTTGTAGCGTCTGAAGGCGAGTTAGCCGGTTCTTGTGGCCATGGTCCTTAGTGTTTAGCACTGGAGGTCTGTCACGTAGAGGACCGCAGTTCAACTCCTGCCTCGGCAGGTTATGAGATTATTTAGTCTTGTAAATGGTGTGTATCTAATTGCAAATAAACAGTAAAACAGAAAACAGCTTAAAATAAATCAGCAAGAAGAATAAAAAAAGTAAATATGGCATAATGTGACCCACCGAATTGTTGTTCATTCACAGAATGAGGCTGCTCTGGTGGGTGCGAGATCGTGCTGCTCACAGGTAAACGTATTGCACTCACCACAGAACACGAGGTTAGTATTATAATTATAAGCAACTTTAAACATTCTGATCCAGTTTGTTTCTCTTCGCTTCCAACACACGCACGCACTCACGTACACGCACATGCACTGAGTTTAGCCAACAAAGCATTCTAATCATCTGCTGGATATTCTACCTCTGACAACCCACTATCGTCATCGTGAAATTCTTCTTCCCCTCCTTCTCCGTCTTCTGTTTCCTCTCCTTCGCAGCAATTACTGCCCCTGTCTCCTGATAGTTGTACTTGGAAGCTCTCACTTACATTTTCGAAGATTCCTTCTTTTTCAATGTAATCGTTTTCAATTTTTTCAACATGCAGACACACATTTTTCTACTTTTCTTCACCAATATCCGCAACCCGTTGCTCACAAGAATTCATGACATCTTGTAACTTGAAAGTTGTGTTGCGAGCTGCTATCCATTGTTTGATGTCGGCCCAAATAAGTTCTATGAGGTTTAGTTCGGGTGAGTAGGGTGGTAACCTCAGCACTGAATTACCATGCTGGGATAAGAGCTGGTCGATCACGTACGCTTTATGTGATGGCTTATGTGCTTTGATGAGGCTGTACAGCTCTACTTTCAACATTTTTTCTTGAAAGGGCATGTTTCTTGCTTTAAGCCATTCTTGCATAGCTCTTTTTGTGAAGGAGCTTGTAGGAGCTTATCGATCTGCATTAACCTTATTTAGTAGGCAAATTAGGAATTAGTTTCTCAATTAGTCATTTCTTATAATTCCTCCCATTCACCTCATCAGGATAGTCTCCGGTTCTTTTATTTGGATGGAGCATCAAAAATGCTCCTGGAACAAAGCCCAATTGTCCTCCTGCATGGATGACTCTTGGTCCCTTTGCAATAGGAACTACAGAGCTGCTGTAGTCGCAACAGTTGTTTGACCTTGTGTGAGTGCTATGAAGATACGTATCATCTTCATAGAAAATCGATCTTCCTTCGTCCCAAAACTTTTTATGGCATGGAAATATGACACGCGCTAATCTCTTATGTCTTGTCTTTCCTCTAACAAGACCTTATTGTTCCTTGTTTTCTTCCACCTGGACCCCGTACCACGTAAAATAATCTTTAAACTTGTGCTTCCCCCTTTAAAGATTATTGAATCCTGAAGTTTCAGGAGCAGACCTTTGACAGTCTGCCCAGTTTTCTCCTGAATATAAAAGTTATAAATTGTTTGGCGAATTACACACCGATCAAATTCATCAACGCCAGTGATTCTTTTTGGTACACGATGTACCTTTCCAGGTGTTCCAAAGGAGGTCCCTTGTTCCTCACTTTGTGCTCCTTCCTAAATTATTTTACGGACTGTTCTTTCAGGAACTATTGTTGCCGCAATCACCCTTTCTTGTACTTTCTTCACTTGTATTAGCATGTCTTCACTGCTTCTCGTTTCATAAAGAGATGGACATTATTAACAACTTCACCTTCTTGGGTGTGTAGTGATTTCCCACCACGTTTACTTTGAATTGAGGGCATTTTTGTCTAAATAAGAAAACGAATCTAAATAAGAAAACTAAGTGACTAATAATCACAGTTACAACATGTAATAAAACTTGTAAAATTTTAACGTGTCGACAACGAAGCGTTAGAACACTAATATTACTCGGTCATCAAACCTCTCAACGATACCCGACCATTTTCAGTGCACTGCGCATGATCGAGGGTGTAGGCTCGGTAACTTGCTTTAGACTAGTGCGCAGACGATCCTCAGTGGCACAAAACCATTTTACGACCTCTACAATTAAAATAGCCAACCAGGGCGAACGGTGCACTGGATGAAATATGGGTCAAGATGTCTTGCCTAAAAAAAAGTTTCTCGTTGTTTCATTTGTAACTGCCCGCAGGAGCGTAAATTTACACCAAGGTAATGCCCTCACAGACTGCTGAAATGGCTCTACCAGAGGGATGGGGCACGAAATTGTGTAGTTGTAAATCTTGGCAATACACAATAGCCGTACCGGTAACTTCCGTTCCAAGATTCGTCTCGAACTCGTAGCCCTATTAGAAGTCCATAATACCAATATTCACCTTCTGCAAAAAGCATATATTTATGTCATGATTTATCAGGACGTCCCTTAAAAGGTGCTGTTTCGCCACTTTTTGCAGACCACATTAAGCAAAGCCCAGATTTGAACACCTATCGGCATTCAATGGTCGAGCAGCATATCCTTAATAATGCCAGGATTTCAAAGAACCAGGTACCACCTTAATATTAGTTGAGCTTGCGTAAACAATGCCTGGGCGCGAATCCTCTTTTGTAAGTTTAGCTGAACGCAGTTTTTCTTCATACTCATCACCGTCATCCACTGTCGGCCGCTTGCTTTTGTCTATCCCTTTCACTTGGGTTGGAACCGGTGGACTTCCTATCAGGTGTTGCACGTCCGGTGGTTGCTCTCCTGGTGGGATACCTTGCACTTACATCCTGTACTGAATTCTTAACCAGGGGTCGCGACCCGACAAGGCAATGCCAACGTTCTGCCTTAACTGACCTATTTCAGTGGCAGACACATCTACCTCTTCATCACTAACAACCTCCATATCTCCATCCCGAGAAACCTCCGATGGAGCAGTATCAGCAGATCTTTCAGGTGCATCCTGTGTCTCAACCATAGGCGTGATATCGCTGGCCAATGCGGACTTTTCGACTCCGCCGGTTCTCTCGTCAGCTCCACTACTACTGGACCATTGTCTGCCTGCTGTGTAGGTTGCTCCGACTGCTGGTCTTCTGTGGACGTACTCGTCGAACCTGATGCTTGCTCTTTAACGATAGCAGTAGCATATGTGTTACCACCTGCTGCCGCACTGAAGTTCACTGGACGATTCCGTGGGTTTATGGGTAACCTCGTGTCACGAAGGGGGCAATCAGCTTTCAAGTTGGTAGTGGCATGACACATGTGACAAGCTTGCGGTTGACCGATGTAACTGATTGCAAGCAAATAGGCATCGATAACCAAGCTAGCGGGTATGTTACGTTTTAGTCCCATCAACACAGCCATCACGCCTTTTTTTAGTCAGAAGAAGATACTGGGAGCTCCATTGCCCTCTGCGTATGTCATACACTGTACCGTATTGGCTCAGCTGCTGCGACAACACAGCGAGGGGCACATCGGAAGGCAGATTGAACACTAACATTCACTGTTTGCTGATCACCCGGTGTAATGCGTAACTTTGCCGTATCTCCAGAGGCGTAGGTAAAATTTTGCACATCTTGATAACGGAATAGACGAATATCGTACAATACCGCCGAAATCACCTTCACATATATAGCACGTTCTCTTGTGTGCAGCTGAAGCGTGCCAGCTTCATCCACTTGTAATCCCATGAAGTTTACAAGCGACTGGTGGATTTCCAATGCAGTAGGTTTACTTGCCGTTGCTTCCAATTGAATTTTTAGAGTATTCACGCGTTTGCACACCGCCATGATTACCTTTTCAACTCAAAACCGAACAGGAATTAAGTATATCAAATTCAACAAAACTAGGCGCAAAGAGCTGAACTGTACACACGGCAGCAAAAACAAAATCTGCTCTGCTTGCCGTTTACTTCCGTACACAGCGGAAAGACAACCTCGCGGTATGATTCACATTGCCTCGTTCAGGCAATGTGAATCATAATCTTTGTTCTTCTTAAAAAGAGATGAGGAATGTTAAGACGTGCTTTGGAAATGCGCATATAAAAGTTATTCAGTAATTTTATCTTCTTCTATATAACGGCGATAGAAGGATAAGAGTTGTTATTGCCTTCTACGTAAAGACACCAAGCAAACAAGATGTATTTTAATTGATTTTAAGAAGTATGTAATAAGTTTGTTCTTCTCAATAAGGGATGTCAACAGCTTTTATTTAAATGTGCGAATACTGTGTTTTACATGTACTTGATAAAGCACATGGTAAGAAGAAATGGAAATAACAGTTATTTCTTACAACGTCAAGTTTCTTCATCTTGATTTTCTATGCCACGACCTTGAGAAAAGTTCAAATTAATTTTTGGCTCCAAACTGATTTTATTATCCCATCCGGGAACTTCATTCCATGAGGGATTTTTCTTTCCATAGGGGACAAAACCTGCGGTGGAATAAAACAGCATATATATTGTGGAAACGTAAAGTCAGTCTGAAAAATTCAATGACATGGCTGGGATTTGAACCACGGATCTTCTGGTTTCCGTCCAGCCGTTCTACCAATGAGCTACATGTCGATATGACATAAAATTCTCCAACCGACAGGTATTTTCTCGGTAAACCACTTAGGAGTTCCCCACGCTTCCACAATTTAGCCCACACCCGCCCAGTGTGAAAGAACAATTAATTTCCATTAATTGGCCTAATAGTGGTTAACTATAAAGCCCGGGCCTTAAAGTACTTACATAGTCGCCATGAAGTAGTTGTCTCATGTGTTTATGTGTTTATGAGAACTATCAGCAACACAAGCATTGCACAGTTTTCTTGAGCACTCTAAGCAAGTTGGAGTTTCACATTTAATGCACTTGTAATATGTCATTCTGTTTTTCTGATAAGGGCAATAACGACACTATCGCTACCATTGCCCCTTGTAGTGATCCTTCTTCCAGAGTCCTGATTCTTCGATTTGGTAGTTGTTCTGTAGTATCAATTTCATTCAAGGCTTCTATCATACGATTTTTCAAACCATCAGGTTCATTTTCCACCTTCATTCTGTAGTAAATGAGTTTTCGTGAAGATATTCCAAGGGCATGCATGAAATCAAATCTGCTCACCTATTTGGCTTTTTCAAAATGTGTGTGCAGGTCAAAATCGTTATTGGAACTTACTGAAATCAAACTATAGAACATGTCAAGGAGCCATCTTGTCGTCCTTCGAGTTGTAGAAAGAAATAATGTCAGTCTTACCAGTCATTGCATCAGTATAATCGGTATGGTGCAGGAATGACAATAAAATAACTTAATTTGATCTATTTGCTACATGGAAAGAAGTTTATATTCCTATGTGTATCCATATATACACGATCCTACGGGTCTGCCGTTGTAAGTGTCATACGAAAAAGTATTCAGATTACTACTCATTGTAGCAACCTAAAATTATGAAAATAAATGTTCAGGTAATCGTACAAATAAATATTACGAATTCATAATAAACGTGTATATACCAAGGAAAAATGCCTTCTGTGTTACAAGGAACATCCGTCTAAGAGACGGGAATTTTAGCTTACCCTGTGAGGAAAATCCATCTTTCAGGCGAGGTGTTCCGTAAACAATGGCTTCTCCCGATCGCAACAATCACTTGATGCAACGGACCATGTGCTCTCACTGCAGGCAAAGCCTGAATGGAGACTCCTTGAAGAGATTCGCGCGCAAAATTCATAAATTTGCCATCTGGTAGAAAAAAACTGAAAGTATACCCGCATGCAAGACGGATATTCAGTTTTCAGGGTTAAAATCATCTTTCAGATCTCTGAGAGACTTTTGAGCTGTAGCCAATTTTTTCATCAAGGACCACTATGTAAGTTGTTTGCGTAATATCTGTGATATGGTGTTTTGTGTATGTGTGAGTGTGTATGAGTGTGTGTGTGTATGTGTGTGTGCGTGTGTGTGTGTGTGTGTGTGATGGCATGTTTGATGGAGGTATACGAGTATATATTTTTATTTCTGTGTGATACTGTATTCTGAAATTATACCACAGCTCTGCATTATAACACTCACTCAGGTGCACATTGTGCTTAAGGACCAGAGGGGCCAAACCCTACTGATTAAATCATGCAACTTACAGGCGAGATTTAATTTGAAGAAAATGAATTATATTTTACGAATTGTAATAATCATCACACACAATTATTTATTACACCATAATTCTTAATGGTTATCGAAACCTGCAACCCGCAGTGTTATACACGAGAACAGTGTCAGCCTCCTTCCAAAGCAGAAGTTTGGGCCAGATTACATGGACCCACGGTCACTCCTCACTCTTCCATACATTTTGCCAGTGACGTGTCCATACCTTCCTCGCTTCCCTATTCTTCTCTTCCTAGATCGCACACAACCACGCCTGGGACCACCTAGGTGCGACCCGTTACATGATGTTTAGCATTTGAATGGTTGTTGTTGGAATCTTAGTTGTTTGGTAGAAATGGTAGTGTAGTTTTAAAATGAATAGAGTGAAGTATTTATTTAAAACATCTTTCATTCATTAAAGGTCGAAAAAAAAAACTTGAAATTAGATGATTATTTGGACATAAAGCAAACAATTTTACATTTACGCCATAAGATGGGCAGGGAGGGACAGAGGAGTTGGTGTAATGATTTAGTAAGAAATTGTGGCTGATTGCTAATGAGGGGAAACAAAGTGCCTTTTATTTTTACTGTTTGTTATTTAGTGATGTTGGACGACGGTAGATAGCAAGTATCTGATACATATGAGCACACGACGCAAGTGCACTTCAGTTACAAAATGCCTATAAATTTAAATATCTGAGAACTGTAAACATTTCTGTTCAGATTGATTCTGTCTATAAAAAATAAGTCCACAAAAAATATGCTAGTCGGTAAAAATTTATACATACTGGAAAGAGAGATTTTGCTTAACTCAAGACCTAGTATTGAGGCGTCGCACTGAAACACAGGAATCAGCAAACAGAATTAACTAGTAATGAAAGGCATAAATAGTGCGCAATATGTGTCTGTGCATCAAGCAGGATTGCTCCGATCATCTGTGGCCCTCATTCGGGAGGTCAGGGTTCGATTCCCGTGTCCGACCTACCTGACCATGGCCTTTACTGGGTTTTATAGGACAACTATCTAGAGGTGGCAGCTGAGTAAAGATGCACACTAAATGAATTAGCCTATTACCGCACCTATAAGGAGAGTGAGAATGATTTCTACATGTGGAAACATTGATGGTGTATGAATTAACTACTCCACATGTAGAACTGCTCCTTACACTGCTTCCAGGTGTGGTAATAGATTAATTCATTTAGTATACATCTTTACTCAGCTGCCACCTCAAGATAATTCGACTGTACCTGTTGCCAGGGGAATTTCGGGTAGTTTAATTACAGCCCTCGAATATTCTGTACCATCATGTCAACTCTATTATCATTTCACGTTATCTCTCATCTATTCGCCTCTTTCGGGGCTGTTCAGGACCACGGTGGGTGGGATGTCAGCAGCACTGGCCTGCCGTGGTCAATGGTCAATGGTGGGAACGCTGTCGTCTGCAATGTCATGACTCTTTACTCAGCCTTCCTCTGTCTCCTCTCGCCTATACTTTCTCCTCACTGACCTGGAGCACACGCATTATAGATCAATGTGGTCACACTGCCAGAGCCCCTCCGGAATAATGTATCCTGTGTAATGCTTTTGTGCAGGCATAGTCTGGCGCAGTTAATTGGTCATAGTTTTATGATATGTTAAAGAGTGTAAACCCGTTAAATGATTTCTTTATCTAAAAGAGATTCGTAATCGAATAGACAGTGATATCAGTGATGCTTTGATAAAGCAGTTGCAATCTTTTTATATTGAGTGAAAATTCATATCTTAAGCATATTATGGTGCCGTAGTAATGAGTGGTAGCCAAGGTGGTGTTCCAAATTTGATGCAGGAAACTTTCCCTTATGCCAACTCTGTGCACTGCTATTCTAGCCAATTAAGTTTGGTTTTAGTAACTACTCGTTCTATAAACATAAACTCAGTTAAGTTGTTTTTCACAAAATTTTTCTCGTTTTCATCAAAACGCAGTGTAAGGTATAGTTTTCAAAAGGCGCATTCGAGATGCTTCCACAACAAGATGGAACTTTCAATCACGCATTCTGAACAGCAGTCATGAAGACGAACCTTTATTTACTACAGCTTTTAGAGAAGATTGAGCAGGAGGATGGATGGGCTTTAACAATACGGGAAGCTCGTGCTTGAACACTGTACCGAATAATCGATAATTTTTGTTTCATCTAAAGTTTTCCTACGTCATTATGAAACAACACAACACAGTTGATGTGAAAATTGCCGATAGTGTTAAAGTGTCTTATGCTTTGCGGTATTTAGAACCAACTGTGTCTGAAATTCGTGAGTACATTTGGAGATACGAGTTTGGTGATGTTGCTCACTCATCAAGAAAGCGAGCAAATACGGTTCTGCATCGAACTGAATTCACCAAAGAATTGCATAACACAGTGGTCAACCAAGTTAAAGGTCAATTTCAGCAGTCATATGTGTTTAATAATTTTGGAAATGTTGACCCTAAGACATTTATTACGATCACAGAACATTTCCCTGCCGACCCTATAAGAAAATTTGCATAACAGTACAATCCCATTATCTCCTACTAATAGTTAAAGATGAACTGTTAGGTAGTGGTTTATCTTTATAATATATTAAAATGCATCCCTTCCCTCAGTGAACTGTTCAACTTTTAATTCGACGTTCATTTGAGGAAGCATCCTCCTTATTATACAAATCGCTGAAAATTGCACTAGCAGCTCCAGCTTCAACAGCAGAGGCAGAGTTATTCCAGTATATTGAAATAATCAAGTATTGAATTAGGAAACTATGGCCAAGACAGGCTTAATTTCTTGGCTGTTTGTTTCATTCCAGAAGAGGAATCCCTAACTTCAGCAACAGAGTAATTGAAATGTTTGACGGTCAGAAGAATAAACGCGCCCAGTTTTTGTGCAAGTAGTAATGCAACTTGTTGACATATTTCATCTTTTATTATTATATATTTGATGGTTAAAAAGGAATATTGCTCAAGATCTTCTTGGGAAGCAAGTCAGGTGAAAAGACGATTAGAAATCGACGTTTCAGGAGCGTAAATCTCTACATTCATCAGGATAATTACTGAATGTTATAACTACAAATGAATCACTGCATATAATACCAAAATAAGCAAAGACAAAACACTATAAAAATTCGCATTACTGAACAAGACTGTCTTCAGTAAATCAAATACCAGCTCAGAAGATAGCGAGAGCATAGCATACTATTTTGACACATATCTGATATTGTGTTTTTGGAAGTGAAACTAAGGGTGTCCAGTTTGAGAAGGTATAACCGCACGTTACTTTCATTGTAAACACCTTCACATCTGACCCGACAATATGCTCACGAGTCTCCACTGATCGGTAATTTTCAGGTACGTCATTCTGTACAGTTTTAGATTTATTTTTAAATGCGATGAAAACCTCTCCAGATCAATAATAACGATACATGGAAGAATATCTCTATTTGGGCCAAACGGTTTCGTTTAATTATCGTAATGTAGAAGATAGGAGAATCGCACAAGCCTGGAAAAATCTTGGAGCCTAAAAGTTATATTATGAAACAAATCCATGATCATGAGAATTAAGGATGGCATGATCTATATGTGTATAGTGCCGGTTTCAACTACTTACTATTACTAACCGAGAAAGAAGTAACAATGCTACAGGTCTGCCAGATAAGCATGGAACGGGAACTAGACAACATCCCGGACAGAGAGCGGATAAGAAGCAGCAGCATCCGAAGAAGAACGAATTTGAATGGCACAAGTTGAGCAGCATTACTCTTGAACTGGAACAGTAGGGGCTGGTCCTTGGAATGGGTCACAAAAAGTGTCCATACACCGTGATTATGTGGGAATCCAGGACAGGAAAAAGGAGGATAGAGAGACGATGTACTGGACTTATATTTTTATATCCCACTAAGGAACCTCTTGTGGAAAACAACGAGAGACAGAAAAGTGGAAGGATGCCTTAAATAGAGCAACACAACTATTGAAAGACGAGTATGATACCGAAAGTGTAGGGGAGTGTAGTGTTCTAGTGTGATAAGTGGAAAGAACCACGGATATGTGTCACGAGAAGCCTGACCCGACGTACTCTTAATGAGGTAACCTGTAACATAGAGAACCTCTCCCGTTCTGGGAAGAGGATGGGCCAGCACTAATACCAATATTCATCTTATTAACCTGCACTGCAAATATAACCTAGCTTAGTTCTCTAAAATTATAAATTTTCTTGCAGATCTCTTATTTGAATATTTACTCCCGCATCTCTGTGCTCATAACCTTAGTGATGCTAATAATACGTTTATTTCTTCATTAACACTTTTTACACTATGTTGTTTGTGACGATAAGAGTGAGCTCACCAGCGAAATTAAACAGTAATTAAATATCTGTGGTAACGTAGTATGTATATTATTGTACTTAATATCCATGTTGTCGAATATTTGTTAATAAGTATGTGTACATTACATGCTTTAACATGTCTTCATGTTAACTTAGCTTGCATTATTCGTCTAGGCGTGTAAATATACTCCAGGATAAAGCAAACAGCTGTACACCACAAATAACCGGAGTAGAAGCAGGAAGTAATAACATTGGGAACATTCCAGAAGTTTATATGAGTTATAGAAGTTTATATGGCATACAGTTCCAAAAGCCAACAGTCAGCGTTCGAAAGTTCCAGAGAGAGTTAGGTTCAGAAGGACCATCTCAGGTAAAATGCCATAAAATGCCATTATAAAATCAATAAGCATTATGTGTTACTTCAAAGCACAAAGTAGAAGCGATGCTGAGACAAGAGTACAAAAATGTGTTCATATGGTTTGCAGACCTCATAGTCTGGTCGTGATGGACGCCCTCGTCATCCATGAGCTATAACTATTACATATATTTTGATTTTCGCAGTGTTTCATACCATACCTAGACCATTTTGAAGTCAGTATACGATTGGTAAAAGTCACCAATCTGCCTATGTATTAATTTCATAATTTATTTCCTGACGTCTTACACACGAAACCTTAACAAAGTACTCACCTACAATGCTGGCCGAGGCAAGATTAAATATAGCGATAGTGACAACTCCCACAACTAATAAATACACAGAAAGTGTAAGAGGCATACTCATCAGATGACTCTTATGGTAACATCTAGCAGATTAAAAGCAACACCCAGGAAGTTCAACAGCAGGTATGTTGTCATCGTAACTCAACATACAACGATTTTTACTTTCTTCAGTAGATACCAATTCCTGTATCAATATATACCCAAATCTCTTCATACACTCTTTCTGCTTTACGTACTCCTCATTCTATTGCTTTCTAGATCCAGATTACTGCTACTAATACATCTTCTCTTACAACACTCCTAGTTTTATTTCATTCGCCAAACTTTGCACTTTCATTTAGTTCTATTCTCTGTCTTAGATTTAATATGCCATTTTCCACTTCTCTTCTCTCTTATTCTATCCCCTGTTTCGTATTACTTGCTAGGAATTTATATGCAGTCCACATATTTTCTTGCCTTATTCTATCTCTTCCTTTATTAATTCTATTCTCCTTCCCATCTTTCCCATTCTCTGTTAAAGCTCTGCATTACTTTCAATCTCTCCCATGATGTGTTTCAATTCTCCTAAGCTCTTTTCCATCCTTACTGATAAACTTGCTCTAATTCTCTAACATAGATTCATCATTTTTACCTCCCACACTTTCCTAATTTCTTTCTCATTGTTCTCTACTGTTCCCGTACTACCTGCTTTACCTAATTTTTTTATTATTTTCAATTTTATTTAATATTTCCTTACTTTTAATTACATTAACTTTTATGATAAATGTGTTAGTAAAGTTCTCATTTTTTTGTTTTGTTCCCTCCCCTCTCATCTTTGTAATATTACTCTTTCTTAGCGCTTTACCTTTTCTCACCTCTTCCCATTTCTATTTTTTGTTTTCTTATAATAATTTTTAATTCTCCCATTCAAGCTTCATCGTCAAAACGGTGTTTTGTAATAGTTTCCCTTTAATAAATGAATTGATTTTTTATGTTATTTGAGCACCCTTATCGGTGACTTGTCTTAATTTTTCTTATAATTTTAAACTATGATACTTAACCACAGTTTTTGGCGGCAAATTTTATTACCCTAGCTGATTTTCACCCAATGACCGCCAGCACTAACTCGACGCTGCATGAAATCTCTTAATATAGAATTGGAGAGCGGAGAATTCAGGTTCTAGATGTGAATTTTTTAGATAACATAAACGGTTCATTTCTGATTAACTCTAACTTACTTATAATCTCAATATTATATATAATGTATTCCCCGTTAGTAATAATCGTGTACTATGGCATAACATTTAAATTTTGTGTGATTTCTCACATGTAACATACGTATCTTCATATAATGCATGATGTATTATATATTATATAAATTATGTGTATATTGTTGAGAATAGAATAAATTGTATACATGAGGGTTTTCACCTTAAGGGTTTACATCGACTCTGCAACTGGGAGCATAGCTGTAAAGATAGGTCAGATAGTAGAGCTAAATGGTAGAGCAAGGTGGGAGCGAGATAGGTAGAGGTAAGTAGAGACAAATAGAGAAAGCACTGCTTTCCATAAAATGCCAATTTGCTACAAGTATATCCTAATTACGAGGGCTGTTCAATAATGAAAGATCACAATTTTTTTGACAACGTACCTTTACTCATCCATATAATTTTGATGGTCCTTCTCAAACCAGTCTCCCCTGAATGTGATGTACTTGTCCCAGCGTTTCTGCCAGTCTTCAAAGACATGGTGGAAAGCATTTTTGAGAGATCCTTCAAAATCGCCTCCGCAGGCTTCACCACTGCTTCTGATGATGGATAATGCCTCCCACGAAGGCGTTTCGTGAAGTTAGGGAGTAGAAAAAAGTCACATGGGACTAAATACGGTCTATAGGGAGGGCGAGGGATGCACTTCATGTTGATTTTTGCAAGATATTCAGCAACAAAATTGGCAATAAGCATTGTCGTGGTACAGCAGCCTTTTGCGCCTGATGTGGACTTGTAAAGTTTTCAGAACATCCCTGTAGAATTGTCCAGTTACTCGTGTGTGTGTGTGCGCGCGCGTGTGTGTGTGTGTGTGTGTGTGTGTGTGTGTGTGTGTGTGTGTGCAGGTACAAACGCTTGCAAATCTTTTCCGAAGAGTGCAAGACTGACCTACGGGAGGGAGGCGGGTTTCTTATCAGTTAATTGCGCCAGGACAGTTCAGTTTCCGTATATCTGACCAGCTAGTTCGTCGCACAGGTATTTAAGCTTCAATGGAAAATAAAAACAATTTTGACACACGAAACATAAGTGGTTTTATATAACTATCTATTATCAACTTAGGTATTTTTTATCCTTATTTTTAATGACGTTATTTCTTCTCTCTCCCTCTCTCTCTCGCACACATCTCAACAGTTCTTCTTTTTAAATACATTGCTGATACTCAGAGTAGTAGTTATGTCTGGAAAGAAATACTTTTACCTTTCACAGGCTAGCGATATTTCATATAATATTAAATTTCGTGATATTTAAAATTAAGTGCATCTTGTTCCGAAAATAAATGCATTAATTATTACGTAGATATCCACGCTTTTAGGCCGTGGTCTATTGTAAAATAGTCTTCCAGACGTTTCGTTCGAGACTGTGTCGAACATCTTCAGTGGCGTAGCCGTAACACTCTCGTTGAACTTTCGGCTGCGACTGTGTGCTTCTATTTTTGAGGACAATATGTTAATCGAAGAATCGCACTGTAAATTTATATCACTTGAAGTAATGTTTCTTGGCAAACGTTCAACTTAAGTTTGCACTATTAAATCATAGCCAGCAGATTTCTATTTGGGATACATTTTCGCTGCATTTTTTTACCTGCGCAGGTGTGAAGAAAGTCCTGGAAGGTATTGCGTGATACAGGAGGCCATGACCTCTAGTGAAAAGTAGGACTTCTGATTAGCTGAATTTATGGTTAGTTACCAGAAGTCTTCATCGTACTTTGTTTAATGTTGTTTACTACTGATTTCAGTGCTTTTTTATGTTTGGTATAACTATTTTCATATTGTGAGCAAGAATTAATCAATATTTGAATTATACTTGGTTTCCGAATCATCTAACCTCACCAACATAGGATTCCACCATTCAACGAGCTCAACCGAATACCAGTATATATAACACTAAGTCAACTATCAGTTATTCGCAAGCATTTCAGAGTATTTGCATCTTTAAATTGGAAAATGCTCAACTCAGTTGATTATGCTCTTAACATTAAGTTTGTGCTACAGCTACCAAAGCGTATCCCTCTCAAATGAGATTTGCATCTATAACATCAAACAAAAGACTGTGTTTTAGTTAATTGATGGAAATTAATCACTTCTCCACACTAGCCGTTTATAGGCTAAGGTTTTTGATGGATAGAGTCGATATGAAACCAGGAGATCCGTGGTTCAAATCCCGGCCATGGCATTGAAGTTTTCATGTCGACTCTATCCATCAAAAGACTGTGTGTTCATCTTAGTAATAAGGAAATTGCAAATGAGCTCATAAATAAACACAAAGTAATTACAGTACCATGAGAGAATTTTCCAATTAGACCATTAATATCTCGCTGCGTGCCCCAGCATTCCATATTGTGTACACATTATGTACATTATGTACGTTATCTACACTACAAAATAAAGTTCCCCTTCAGATGCTCACTGATAAAATAGAGATTACTAGCAGTGCTACATCAATGAAAAACGAAGTCGCACTGCAATCAAGTAAGTCCAATACAAAAGAAAATGTGTCCAAACTGGTTTCATCCCCTTGTTCACTTAACCCTAGAAACCTCCCAGTTCTCCAGCTCTTGACTTGTGCATCGCTAGTTTCCAGGGGTGATTTTAAAATGGAATCCGATTTGCTATGCAACCTCATTGCAAAATTGAAGGGACCATTATCTTTCAATAACCAGATATACCTCTTCTATTTCCTTATCTGAAAGTGAGAAAGAAACCAGCACTACAGATTATTCTCATTCTGAAAATGTCCCTTATGAATTGGGAAATATAAATATATGATCCATTAAACAAAAAGAGAAAACAATAACCTACTCTACTGACGACGATGATGATGACGACGACGACGATGATGATGATGACGATGATGATGATGATGATGATGATGATGATGATGATGATGATGAGGATGAGGATGGATATATATGGCATGATACCAAGGCAGAGATTGAATCTCAATCTACTGAGTTTACCCTCTCTCTAAAGCAACTTCTGAACCCTTTTGACGGAACTAGGAGTGTCACAAATGTTGATGTGGCTAAGGAATTTTCACATAATTTGTCAGCCTTAGCTAAGTTTTTAAAGACAAGTTCAACCAGGTCTACCTGGCAAAGGTTTAAAAACCGATGTTCTTGAATAATTAAAAGTACGAAACTGCAAATTCATAATAATTATGAATCGAATTCAGTGGAAATGCAACGATTTCTATTCAAGAAGGCCTTACATTAGCTGGCTATCAATGAGTAGAGCCAAAATGTACTGCGTATCCAAGAAGCCAAATTTAAGAAAAGTATTGCATACAACTTTGTGGTTACATATCTTCTTTTAATAATTGGCAAAATTCCACTATTGTTAGTGGTGGTGTGGCAATATTTTTTCAATCAGAACATTTTCTGCATAACATTCCTAATCAAGCTAGAATGGAAGTCACTGCAGCTAGAATCAAATTTGGATGTGACAGTTTGCTATGTTTATCTGCCTAATAATCAGGATTTAAATGTCAATAAAATGGACAGTCCTTTTGCCCAACTTCCCAAGCCATCCATAATGTTGGATGACTTTAACAGCCATAACCTTTTATATTATTGAACAATGGCAAAATAATTATGATGACCTAATTCAATTAAATACTGGTTTAAGTACGCATTTTAATCTAAGCAACGCTTCGGAAAGTGCAATTGACCTTAGTTTCGCATCCAGTGCCATTGCAGGAAAAGTAGCTGGTCTCGAAATAGGCATCTATATGACAGTGATAATTATCCTTTAAACTTATGACTCTTGGATTATCAATCATTCAAGAAACTTAAGACAAATAAGAAATATCTCATCGATAGGGCATAATGGCCTTTGTTTCAGCATTGTATAAATAAAAACTGATGATTTCCTACATTAGAATCCATACAAACTGAAAATGTTACTGACTGTCCAACAGTTGACAAACCTAATTATCTCTGCTGCAGAGTTTCCTATTCCTAAAACCTCACAAATATTGCACAGGCGCCCACTTCCGTGGCGGAACAATGAGTGTACTTCAGTCACTAAATCTAATAGGCAAGCGTTTAGAAAATATAAGACAAAATAGGTCACCTGCCATGAGGACTCTTACTAGAAAACAAAGATAATTCTTTTACCTCGATTGTCAGAGATGCCTATGTAGAGGTGCCAAACTTCTAGTCTAACTACTAGCTTTGAAGAAATACCAAAGAATTGATCATAAAAAGCTTTCCTCTGGCCTAACTTAATCGAACTTACCTAGGTGAGGCGGCCCAAGGAGCAAACATCTGCTTCGTCTTTCTAATAACAGTGATGTTGCACAGCCCGTAAATTAACCTAAACATGAAAGAGGAAATTAAATGATAGGATTAGTTGGAAAGGAAATCTTTTGAGGATGCACCACCGAAAAATTTTCCTTGCCAGCTAGGACAAAATCTTGAAAAACTACGGCATAATTGGGCCACTCTAAGAAACGATCCCGAACCTACCGATCTCTGACCTCGCATTTACGGCTGAGTCAACACATACTGTTTTTAAGAACTTGATTACACACATCTAGTTCCTTTAGAGGAAATGGCAAAGATTTCCTTGATTCCACTTAGCGCCAAATTTACTTTTTTGTACACCTTCTGAAGCCCCTCCACATTTCAAATGCTACGCACAAGCAACAGTCCACTGACAGTCCTCCATACAAGAGAGCCCTAGAGATATCTGCGTTTCCCCGCTGCGAGCTAATTTATCCAGAAAAGAATCACCCCAGTCTCTGATTCACGTTCGAAAACATAATGAACCAGTATGCTGCCGCACTACCTCGTTTGAGTAGAATAACGACCTGGAAAGTTAAAGACCTGTAGTTCAAATTCTGACTCTGGCACTTTTCCAGATATAGGGGCAATGGGATTCATTTATGCTAATGTTAATGCAACGTTATGGAAGTTGCTGTCTTACTCGTACGTTTGTAATGGATGTTTTACACTTACCAAGATATATGCAACATTATCATAGGCGCCATATTAAGTTTTTTAAACCTTAAGTTTAAAAGAAATAGTTTTGTGTATCAATGTTTGCATAAGCAATAAAGACAAAATTTATTCCTCTTTTAAGAACCGAAAAATGAGTATTTAAGTTTCTAACCAATTGAATTTCTGCAAATGAGAAACAGTGAAGCAACATGCGATGGCCGACTGCAAAGTTCCGAGCCTCACAATAAAAAAAGAAACATTTTAATTTTTCTTTATTTCTCAGCATAAACTCCAGAAAGGCTAATACATTTGCCATATCGGTGTTCTAATTTAATAAAACCATCTCTATTGTGCGATTTATGGTCGATTTATGATTTATAATGCTATTTTTTCATGGTCCTCAAAATAGCTGTTTACCGCATTAATGACCTCCTCTTTGCTGGGAAATCTTCGTCCTCCAAGACATTTTTTGAGATACGTGAACAGATGATGGTCATCGGGTGCTAGATTTGGCGAATAGGGTGGGTGTGCAACCATTTGAAATTTCGCAAATTTTTCCCATTACAAAGACTGAACGCTGAACTGGATCATTGCTGTAAAGAAAAAATATTTCTCTCTCTGCCAAATAAGGTCTTCTGGTTTTGAAATTATCACTCTAATGTTGTAGTAAGCTTGCGCAGTAGTCAACAGTGATACTTTTACCCTTTTCCAGATAATCAATAAAAACGGTTCCTTTTGCATCCCAGAAAACATCCTTAAACTTATTAGTTGACAAAATTGACTTGGACTCTTTGGTTCACCTGACGGAATCCATTGCTTTCACTGTGATTTACTTTCTGGAGTGTATCCAAGTTTCATCCATGGTAATAGGCCATTCCAACAATTTGCGGTAGGGCTCCAAATTCTTAACAGCAAAACCTTTTCATTGCAACTTCTGATCAGGTGTCAACAAAGGCGGCATGCACCTTGCACAGACTTTGTGGAAGCCCAAAACATTACTTAAAATATTAAAATATATACCTGCAAGTTCTTTTGATATTACAGACTTACAATCTCTGCTATCTCAACTTTATTATGCGGTCTTCCTGTACTAAACGATAATTTTTTTTAATTGTCTCATGTGTTGTGACTTCCACAGGGTGTCCAGAACGAGGCTCATCACTAGTGCGTACGTCCCATTTTAAATTATGCAACCCACATTTTAATCATTGCATATAAACGGACAATCTTTCTATGCATTGTTCATTACCTTCATGATCTTTTTAGGCGTGAAGTCTTTCAAATGGAAGTATTTCTTCACTGCTCGTTTTTCCAAATCCTCCATTTTCCTGCAACCTTTACTCTTGTCTCGTTTAAAATGCTGTCATTCGAAACCTAAACAATGTATCGTCCGGCAACTATGGATTCAAGCTAGTCCAGAATTAAAATATATGATGCTATCCGTCAAACTGGCCCATCTCTATGTGAGGCCCGGGACTTATCAGATGATCCTCGTAATACAGAGAAGAGGGATGCTTTATAAAAGCTGAGAATACTTGCACAAGAGCAAAAAAGTTAGAACCCTCGAGAAATATATGAGAGAAAAATGGACATAATCCTATTAGAAAATAAAATTTGAAATTAAAAGTGTTTCGAAGAAATAAACATAGAAAGTAGTAATGAAAGAAATATCAGGACATATTAGTCTCAGTTCATACAGACGTGGATACATAGATGATACATATTCAGTTGATTCTACACAGGTAAAAAAAAAAAAAAAATAATAACGAAGAGCAAATTACATTAGCCCAAGCTTGAGATCTGCTTAAAAGTATTAATTGAACGCTGAAAGCAGCTGATAAAGTAATGAAAAATATTGCAGAGAATTCAAATAAAATAAAAATAAAATTTTATACAAATGTATCATGTGTAAGATTATGGTAAAGGACTGTGTACACTAAATGACGTTTAATAATTACAAATCGGGCATGTCAATCTACAATATTTTCAGTGTCCAACTGAGAAACGTGCAATTATATTAAATTACAAAAGGATCACGTTCTGTGACCGTGTAGATTTTCGTGTGGTTGAAAATAATGTTTGGAATGTGGTGAGGCTAGATTAACAGCTGAACTCCCTCGATGCTCAACTTCCAATAAATCAATACCTGACGCTAGCCTTTGTTAATCGGCTTTAGTAATACAAATCTGATGGATAAAACTCTGCCAGGGACACGTGGAGAACATCTCAGGGACATTGTGCGCACTTTGGGAAAGCTCTGGGAATATTATGATGATTTCCCATGAGATAAAATTCTTTTAGTAGTACGCTTCACCATGAGATGATCATCCAGACTTCGGAGATTACATCGGGTAAAGAGGCTGTACAAGGCGCTCTTCTTCACTGGAGAACGAAGCTACTTAGAAATGACAAGCAATGAGAAACGAGTAGAATAGAAACGGGTTCCTTATTAGGGTCTAAAGAACTTTAAGTAGTGTTGCTTATTGTAATAAAAAGAATACCAAGTTTTTGCATCAAGGTTATCAACTTATTTGCTGAAACCAGATCTCACAGACTGTTTACTTGTACGGACCTTTTGGAGAATTCTGTACATTCATTGTTTCCTAAAATTGGAGCTAACCATTGAAAAGTGATCTTCTGCTGTTGTGTTTATTGTTATCAAGTGAACACAGATTGTATCAAGTGACTTATTATTTAAAAGCCAAATGTTACACTGATAGATTTGTTTCCATTTTCAGAGTAGTCCTAATCCATAACTGTACATCTCGTCAGGATTCCTTTCGCTTTATTGCTGGTAGAGATGACATCCGCGCACACATATTTACACTAAAACACATAACTATGCACACAGCTTTTACAAATATAATTCTCTGAACTCAATGGGGCCTTAATAAAGTTTCAATATTAAATTTCTGTAATGAGTGTAACATTTACATAATATTTCCCAAGCTCAGTTTTCTAAAATTACTCCTTTGTATTTAAATGAATCTTAAGCACTTGTGTCAATTAAACATTCTTTTCACCTTGGTTACTATGATTGCTGATTAGAACAAGTTGCTTTAAATGTGGCACAAATACACTTATATATCAGAACAAAGGACTCTTGCTTTCTGGTTTGTAAGGCTTAGTTAAAAAAGTAAGCTAACTGAGAAGGTCGCTGTATAGTAAATAAGGGACTTATATATAAATTAATATAACTTATGCTTTTAAATGAAGAAATGTGTGACATCTTTTTCTCAGTTCTATTTTTTTTCCTCAGTTGAACATCGTAACATTTTACTTTGTGCAAATCATGGTTTTGTGAAATTACGGAATTTTATCATAATTGTGCACATTATAACGAAATACTGTAAGTGTTTTCGGCAACACCAGAATTAACTAATATCACACTCCTGTTGCATGGCACTGTGGTCATAATAAGCCATAACAGATAAACAAATTTTCTAAATTGCAAAGAGTTGGTTACTTGGACACTTTCGTATTTTTATACTGGTCGACAGTAATGTTAATTTCGTGTGACTTTCATCCATTAATAGAGATGTAGTTGGAACTTTTAAGGTCAAGTTTTTAGCAAAACTAATAACTACTAGTAAAAGGACAACGATAAAATGCTATAGTTTATAGCAGGGAAGGCTCATGATTGACCGTGTGAACTGGCACCCCAGTTTACATATTAACTTCCGCTCACTTTACTTTCTCATTCTGTTCTTGGTATTCGACTTCCTTCCATGTGACTTAGGGGTTTGTAGCAGAAGAACGGCTTATTTAGCCTACATAAAATCACGGAAAATGATTAAGTATTAATCATCAAACGCAGATATCTGCCTTGAATTATTCAGGCGTTTAGTTTAGAAATATCCGCTCGTATATTAATTATACAACATTTCGTACTACTACTTTCTACCGGTCTTGCGCAACTTTCAGGTTTAATAGCAGGAACAAAAGCACGGGTGTCCTCCTATAAACCTAAATATACTTCTATTTTAGCCTGTAGTTGAAATGAGATTTTCTCAGGAAAATAATTTGATTCACTGAACGAACAGAATGCCATCACAGTTGGCTCTTAATGAATTTCAGGTTACACGCATTCAAAACTGAAAATTGCATTAGGCGACCTCGAACTGGCCAAAAGAAGGCCTTATATACAAACCCCAATTCAACGGTTACTGAGAATGATAGTCACCTGTTTGCATTGCTGCTGCTTTTATTGTGTATAAAAGGGGAATAAGGATAAACGGGAAATACAGGTCACATGTGGACCCAAATTCTAAAGAAATTCTGAGATTAAAGAGCTATTAGGCCAATTTGTGAAACCATGAAGGAACTCAGAGCAAATAGATAAGAACACAATACTAGATTTCCATGGTAAAAGTAGATATTGCTGCAAATTGTTTATGGAGTTCAATTTCTAATTTTTGCCACCCTTACTACGCGGAACCTCGTGCTGGGAGTTGTTTGGGCTCACCTAGCCCGGAAATTCGGGGTGAAGAAAGTCGAAGGACTGAGCCTGATAGAGAAACCAGGGTTGAGAGGCTAGCCCAAAGCCTGAGATGAGAGAAGTGGAAGGTGAAATTATAGGAAAGATGAAAGATGGAGCAGTTGGTGGAATGATGGCGCTGGAAATCCACTGCCACGGGGTAGCCCAATTTCTAAATATGAGACAACTCCCTCACAATCTATTTCAGATTATAAGAATTGCTACATCAAAATTGAAACTAAGGAAGTTCTTAAGAAACACTAGGACGGACTATAACAGAACAATGGGTTAGGTAAATAGTAGGAGGGTGTGGAGAAGGGCACAGAACGTCCAACCCGGATCTCTGTAGGTAAGAAACAATTGCTCTATGCACGGAAATGATTCCCCTTGAAGTGCAGCATCATCAGTAGCAGCTTTTGGAGTAGCAGCTTTATCAGGTACTCGTGTGGTTTATAGATGGTATATGACATGATAAAATTGACAGATGGAAAAAGCTGGGAAAATATTACCGAATTATGAAGCGTAGGAACTGTTAATAGACACCCCGACAATCTGAAGTAGGTTTGGACACTGCATTATTTCAATGACGGTGTAAAAAAAGTTAATGAAAGCAAATATGAAACGCCTTATAAACAAACGGACAGATATTAACACAGCTAAGTAAGTTCTGCTTGGAGTTTGTTACACAATTTTACGGTGCTTTATGTCTTCGTCTATTGCAATTTATTTTTAAATATTTAAAGAACTTACATCGTATAAGAAAGTTAAGTATGACTAGTAAGTATTGCTGTTTTTAATCATATTATATTCTTTATTTTGCATAAGATAATAGAATTTTGCATAGTATACCATTGAATTCCTTTTTTATTTCCTTAACCATTTGTGCTGCCAATATAGTACAGCTCATATTTGCAAAACAGCAGAATTTTCAGATATCCAAGGTCAACAGTACAGATTTTATGAACCCATGTAATTATTATGGATCAAGCAACATGTAATTGAATAAATAAATAATATTCAATAAAACTGTTCTTATTTATTAATTCCAACTGAAAGTAGCTTACTTCCTGACGTTTCATATCTGGCCCCACAGATTTGCACGGTACATCTAGCTCACAGCTCATTTACTTTTTAATATGATATGTAGAGGTGAAGACATTGAAATACAAGCCACAACTCAAAATCGAGCTTTTAGTGGATATACATATTGTGAGATCCAATCTATGTGCGCATATAAGTGCGAGAAAGAGAAAGAGAGAGATAGATAGAGAGAGAGGATTGGGAGAGGCAGAGAGAGGCAGAAATAGAGAACGGGAAATAATGAGGAATTGGGACTCGAAGATGAGAATTAGATAGATATCATATGTAATAATCGATAAGCATTAGAAGATTTTATAGATAATTTTACAACACTTGAAATCCATTCAAAGCTTCGTTTATTTTCGGGAGTGTTTAGCAATACATGTTTAAATAATACCGTTATTGTTATCATTATCGTTATCGCTATCCTTATCGTTATCCTTATCGCTATTCTTATCGTTATCCTTATCGTTATTCTTATCGTTGTCCTTATCCTTATCCTTATCGTTATCGTTTGGTTATCGTTAGGTTATCGCTGTCGCTGTCGTCGTCATCGCCATCGTCATCGTCATCGTCATCATCATCATCATCATCATCATCATCATCATCATCATCATCATCATCATCATCATCATCATCATCATCATCATCATCATCATTATCATTATTATTATTATTATTATTATTATTATTATTATTATTATTATTATTATTATTATTATTATTATTATTATTATTATTATTATTATTATTATTATTATTATTATTATTATTATTATTATTATTATTATTATTATTATTATTATTATTATTATTATTATTATTATTATTATTATTATTATTATTATTATTATTATTATTATTATTATTATTATTATTATTATTATTATTATTATTATTATTATTATTATTATTATTATTATTATTATTATTATTATTATTATTATTATTATTATTATTATTATTATTATTATTATTATTATTATTATTATTATTATTATTATTATTATTATTATTATTATTATTATTATTATTATTATTATTATTATTATTATTATTATTATTATTATTATTATTATTATTATTATTATTATTATTATTATTATTATTATTATTATTATTATTATTATTATTATTATTATTATTATTATTATTATTATTATTATTATTATTATTATTATTATTATTATTATTATTATTATTATTATTATTATTATTATTATTATTATTATTATTATTATTATTATTATTATTATTATTATTTTTTTATTATTATTATTATTATTATTATATGACTATTCTAAGAATTCATTGCTTAAAATTAGTGTCCACGAAACAAATTGTACAGTGCGGCATAATGTAGTACTAGCACCAACTGTTTTGAGCTATTAATTAATAACCAATGTTTAAAGCAAATGCACCGTACATATCAGTTATAAAAAACGCATTACAGCATTTATTTTAAAGTGTCAAAATGTAAGACTCGTATTATGATTGTTGTCAGCTGTCCCCACAGTACACATATTGCCTCCTCCAATTTTTTTTCCAATAGGAGCTGCCTGATCTAAAGGATTGTATTAGAAAATATATGATTTGTCTTTTTTCTTTTTGGCAAGCTGAGGTACAGCATGTTACTGTGTGCCCAGCCGCAGTACAGTTTAATGATAAAACGAATTTTATTTAAGAATTTTTAGGTAGTATTGCTGAATATGTGGATTAACGATTCAAGACCAATTGTACCCTAGTATGCGAATATTAAAGTGTATAATACGTGCGACTGTTAGTGTCAATGAGTGTATGGTGTTGTTTAAGTAATATATTGGAAAAGAGAGACAGAGAGAGAATTTTTAATAGCTAGGAAAGGTGATATACGTGTGTGTTTCATATAAGATTTGAATTAGACAGATATTCGGAGGGGGCACTAAAGTATGTAAATGGTTTCGATGAGTTCTTTCAACATTTCTGAATTCAGCATTTATGTAGGTGCAATACCTCCAACGTGTATTCCTTGAAAATGCAAATTAAAGTCGTTATCATAACATCATTTTATGCTTTCAGTTTTGCTTTGGTTGCACTTGGCAGAACTATGTTCAAGATCATACAAGGACAATGTCCTTAAGTCACTGCACGATAGATATAAGCGGCCTTAGTTAGAGTATTAAGTAGCGGATGATGTCCATTGTGAAGTTTCATGAGCACAACACTTTGCCCTTAAATGTGTTAGTGGTACTACGAAAGCATGGTTTGACATTTGACATACGCATGCATGCTGGCAGTAATTCGTTAAAATGCACTGAGATTTTACTACCGTAAATAGCGTGACCTTCCTGCTGACTTCTGCGAGTGACATTATTTAGGCAATTCCTTCAATCTGGATAACTTTCAGATACTTTGACCACTGTGCTTTCGAATTACATCATTGTATCAAGAGTAATGTCATACAACAGGCTGTTCAGATGAGAGGCAAGTCTAAATGAAAGCAAAAATGTCTTCCGTGATTGCACCAAGATTATAAAAAGATTTGTCAAAAATAACTCTCAGTGTGCCTAATCTAAATACAAACATTGCCAACTAATTCATGCTTATGGGCCATTTAGTTTTTGAGCTTCTTGGACTTCATATTTTAGTTGTATTAACCTTCTATTTCATCATTATCACTCCCTCTTAATGTCTTTACAATTCTTAACAACTTTTTCTTTATGCTCTCTACATTGCACTTGTAATCAAGCATATATGTTCTCCTTTATTTGTATTATTTCTATAATAATTTACTAACGTATGTTATTTCATACTTCAACAGCATCTAAACGTCATGTATTTTTCCTATGGAAAAATATTGATGTGTGATCTTCTATTTCAACAACACACATGCCTTACATTTGAATGAATTATATAAAGCGGCTCGGTATGGTGCCCATGCGACATTTTCTACCTGTTTGTCATGAGAGGCAGTGGTGAGGCGAAAGGACACAGAGAACAGCCGATACAGAAGTACCGATATAGTACCGATTCCTACTATTTATAAATTGAAGCCCCTCGGTTACCTCTAGTTTAGTCGACTTCACCCCCTGGCAATCCCTCTGTATTGCTTGAAGCCGAAAATTCCAAACGCGGGGGACAAAGATTTACAAACCCGGAATGTCCTGCCATGCAGCAACCGAGACAACTGACGTCCGGGTAAATCCTTAAATATTGCAGCTTGAAGCTGCCAAGCGATTCAAGGAATACCACAAAAAACACAAACGTGTCAGAAATGTCGGTCACTGGTTTATAACCTCTGAGCTCCCGATTACTGATTGCGGATGCTATGTCTGATTCATTTCGCTCGATTCCTTCAAAAACCTACGGAAATAGAATATCTTCTTTGGAATAAATACAGTGGTATATTGTTGTTCACCAGGATGTAAGGGGGGTGCAAGACTTTCAAACCTAATCTGTAACTGGGGGTGTAGCTGCTGAAAGGGTAGAGCGAAAGAAACATCTAAGTCAAACTGAACTGAATAACTATATTTCAAAGATGCTTAGTATTCCTACAGGGCACTCCCTGGACCTGGATGAGATTAGGGGCGCTATGGTAACATTTAAATACATAATGCAACTTTACCTTCAGCGATGTGTTGTTTGTATGACTTGAACCTTGTGTGACTGTCAAAAGGCTTACGATCTGGTACACCCTGCTGCCAATCTACTCGCGGTAGCACTTTGAAATAAACTCTTGTTGATTCTTACAGAGACCATCAGCAAATCCCCTCTGAAATCTCAGTCAAGTCTCTCCCCCGGGGCTAACTCAACCAAGCTTAAATAGGGGTCCTACCAAAAAGTCAACTCAGCGATTCCCACGCTAACTGTTAATTTGCACCATATTGTGCAATCATTGTTTACATCATTGAGAACATGTTCAAACCTGTTACTGACCAACTAAGCATTATATCCCTTGATCGGCAGGGTGTGTGATTCATTGTTTAAAACATGAGGAACAAGTTAAGGCCTGTTACAGGCCACCTGTGAATTATTTCTCTAAGCCAGCAGGATGTATGATTCACCAGTCCAAAGTACATGTTTTGCCATTCAGTAGAATTTACGCTTAATTATACAGATTTTACATACAGCTGTGCTCAGACTCAAGGCATCGAAAATAAATGTTATAGAATAAAATTTACAGAAATTTCGAAATCTTGCTCAGCCTATACACGCAACAATATGATAAGGCTCATTTAGTGATTCATAATAGTGCCCAAGTCACTTTCATTTTCAGAACAATTTTGTATTATCGCAAGAGAACATCTTACGATCACTCCTGGCAGATTTGAAGTTCTCTGTCATTAGCGTTGGTTACTGAAGAATAATCGACACTTTCGTCAATAGCAAATTAAGTAAGGTCCTCCAAATTTTCTTTTTGTAAACTGTTTGTCTTCTATGGTCTTCAAAATTTTTATAAATTCTTCAGTTCTTCAAGCGCATATGCAGTCTACACTTAACACCAGCATAGTTTAACAATTTTGCCTACGGCAGCTGAATTTTCTGCAACAGTTTGTCATAGAGTTAGATTTCTAAGAAAAATACCTATAACGGCTTGTTTGGTGATAGGCGTGGTTTGCTTGCTTATTTTATGCTTTTTAATTAAAATAGATTATCTCATCCAAATGATGTAAATTTAAAAGTTAATTTTCCCTCCTAGGCATCATTTTATCATTCGGACAGTTTACATCGTCTCCCTCAAATAGCTAAGAGCCAATATAAAGACTTGGATATCCTTGTCTTTAGCGTAAAGAGGTGATTGTACTGCGGCAGATTAGAGTTAAAAAATGCATGAACTACTTCCAAATTTGTCTTTATCTCCTCAACCAGTTTTAACTCATTGGGTTCTTGAAATAAAAAGTGTTGTACTCTTTAGATGCAGAATGTGCAAGCAGCATTGCCACTGAACAAGAATGCTTTGTTAATGTTGGCACTCAAGATAAGATAGATTGCAATCATATCCGTTTTTTGCAAAATACTTGCTATTATAACACAGTTGAAAGCTCGAAATAATACCTTGAAACATTCACTTCCATTGATAAGTGAAGTTTCAATAACATCACCTTTAGAGACGGTATTGAAAGTGCCTTTGAAATACTCATCAACGTATTAACAAAGAAACGTGTTTAGGGAACATTGTAAAGGTTCTTAAAATCGTTCTGTTACAGAAAGGATTATCGAAGAGGAATTCACTCAAGAAGATCTGTGTACTTAAAACAAGTTCCATTAACGTCATTTGACGTTGGGAGATCCTTTTCACTCTATAAAAGATCCTTCACTGACAAACGCAGAAGTTTCACACAAGAAAATCTCCCTCGTGTAATGTAGCAAGTTCTCGTAAGGTTAAGAATTCTACCAAATAATGTGTTTATGATTAATTTTTTATTCTTATTTGCTTATTATTTGTGCATATTTGTTTCAATTTTCATGTCTATATACTTGCTTATTTCACCCTTTGATTATTCCTACAAATCCGGGCTGCAACATTCAGTACAATTAGTTTCTTGTCCCCTTCAACGACTTTACTCATTATTTAGCTCTATGTGTCATTACGCACTCATAGGAACAGCAAAATTTGCCGCCTTACTGGCTGCAGACCATAAGATGGATAGAGAAAGACGACAGAACTGAATAAAAGCTGTAATTTTCTTTACATTTTAGTCTTTGTTTCATTTACTGTTTCAAATTAACAAACATTTTCAAAATGTGTTTGCTTAGTATATTGTCTAACACTCCACAAATTATGGTGAAAATATAAGCTAGGTATTACAATCATGCTACGGTATGCTTTGGTTCCCATTTTACTCTCGGCCAGTTAAAGATGGCTGTTAATTCAAATGTTGTTCTAGGAGTGAAGTGACGGATATTTATGTTATTTTTGTTGTTATATGAAAAGTTTCCCAGAGTCAAAGCTCATGCTAGGGTATAGTACAAATATATATTTGTACTACATAACCCTCAAAATTATTCATAATACAATTTTATATGAATTAATTACTGTCAAATAACATATTCAAAGCAAATAAAAACACAAAGGTTCACTATAACTGTAATAAGGGCATACATGGAAACGTAGTCAGACTGAAAAATTTAATGCCATAGCCGGGATTTGAACCACGGATCTTCTGGTTTCCGTCCAGCAGCTCTGTCATAGTAGCTCAATGGTAGAGACGGAAACCAGAAGATCAGTGGTTCAAATCCTGGCTATGGCATTGATTTTTTCAGTCTGACTCTACGTTTCCACAATTTAGCCTACACACGACCAGTGTGAATTAGCGGTTAACTATAAAGCCCGGGCCTTAAAGTACTTGCATTTTTTTTGCTTGTGATATCGGCGGTCATTCTCCTTTGGAACATACCGAAGGTGTTAACTCGTTATGCTTTGGTTTTTAATCATTACATCATTCACACATTCACACTCTCATTCATAGTTCCAGACTCTGTGGAAGATGGGGAATTATCTTGGACGAAGAAAAATCCCCACCCCCACCGCCGGGAATCGAACCCGGGACCCCTAGCACGGTAGCCTTGCATGTTGTAGGTCGCCATTAAGGTAGTTGTCTCATGTGTTTATGAGAACTCCTAAGTGGTTTACCGGGAGAATACGAGTCAGTTGGAGAATGTAATTACATATCGGCATGTTGGCCATAGTAACTCAATGCTAAAGACGGAAACCAGAAGATCCGTGGTTCAAATCTCGGCTATGGCATTGAATTTTTCAGTCTGACTCTACGTTTCTACAATTTAGCCTACACACGGCCAGTGTGATAGATCAATTAATTTCCATTAATTAACCTAATAGTGGTTAACTATAAAGCCCGGGCCTTAAAGTACTTACATGTTGTAAGTCGCCATTAAGGTAGTTGTCTCATGTGTTTATGAGAACTCCTAAGTGGTTTACCGGGAGAATACGAGTCAGTTGGAGAATGTAATTACATATCGGCATGTTGGCCATAGTAACTCAATGCTAAAGACGGAAACCAGAAGATCCGTGGTTCAAATCTCGGCTATGGCATTGAATTTTTCAGTCTGACTCTACGTTTCTACAATTTAGCCTACACACGGCCAGTGTGATAGATCAATTAATTTCCATTAATTTAACTAATAGTGGTTAACTATAAAGCCCGGGTCTTAAAGTACTTACATGTTGTAAGTCGCCATTAAGGTAGTTGTCTCATGTGTTTATGAGAACTCCTAAGTGGTTTACCGGGAAAATACGAGTCAGTTGGAAAATGTATATATTCACATATATTCTATATTAGCATACACACGGCCAGTGTGATAGATCAATTAATTTCCATTAATTTAACTAATAGTGGTTAACTATAAAGCCCGGGTCTTAAAGTACTTACACGTTGTAAGTCGCCATTAAGGTAGTTGTCTCATGTGTTTATGAGAACTCCTAAATGGTTTACCGGGAAAATACGAGTCAGTTGGAAAATGTATATATTCACATATATTCTATATTAGCATACACACGGCCAGTGTGAAAGAATAACTAATTTCCAAGGGCATACATCACTGCAAAATGCTGTAAACATTAATAAAAGTTAATCAATACAGCTATGAGTGACAATTTGTCAGCTTACAGTTATCTACTTATCACAAACATATGTCATCAGCAAGCATACTTAATTTAACTTTTAGTCTTAAACGTCCTATGTAATTTCCAAACATAAGGGCTAATATAGTGAAAACCTTGAGGAAAACCCTGATGAATAATTTGATAGCTGATAGGGAACTGAAAATGTTTATACTTAAAAATTGTTTCCCATTTCTGAGAAAGCCTAGAAACCAGGTGAGAGAAAATCCTCCAACGACGGCATACTCAAGGTTCTTTTCTAATATAGTATGGCGTTTAGTGTCGAGAGCCCTTTTTAAATCAACAAATGATCCAGCAGCTAAACTATTTTTATCCAGAGGTTTTTGAATCGTTATTATACCATCTACGGTGTCAGTAAGTGTACTAGATTTGTTAATGAATCCATATTGAATATTGTGAAGAAAGCTGTGGTGTTGTACATGCATAATAACCTCACTTTTACTACGTTTTCTAGAATTTTGGTAAATACAAGAATAATGCTTATTGGTCTATAATTATCCTTAATTTCTGTGTCACCTCACTTATAAATTGGAACAACTCGTGATTTTATATCCATCAAGCACTGAATCTGAACTAAGTGATAAATTAGTAAAGGTTACAATGTGCGGTACCAAAATAAACTTGCATATTGCTAACAACCCATTTGATAAAATATTGCCTGTTATATTGCTTTTGTTTTCTATTGTTGCTATTCAGTTTAGGATCTCATTATCTGTGGTATATTAAAAGAGACTATTTGGAACTGAACTATAAGATGGTGGAGTATATTGTGCAGTTATACATTTCTTCACTAACTCATCTGTTATATTTTTAAGGTACTGTTTAAAACGCTCACATATTTCTAATTAATTTACTATTTTGTTATCACCTCCTACTATTTTTTCTATTTGATTGCACTCTGTCAGGATTTATTTCTTAAGATTCCATTTAGTGTCATCCACACCTTTTTGTATCATAGGAGTTATTCAGTTTATTTGAGTAAATAGTATGTTTTTTGAAGTTCCCTTATGGTTGACTATTACGAACTTTAGATGCGAACGGAGCTTCAATATCCTTTATTAATTAATATAAAACCAATTTATATAAATCAAACACAAGTTCCACTTTTTGTGTGGTGAGTTTGTTAATCAATAAAAGGGTTATTAAATTTAATACCTAGAATAGCTCCTATATAAATTTTATTATCATCATGTAATATAGCAGCACACATTTTATACAGTTCAATTGCGATCGGAGAGGGAAGTTTTCATTTTGTTTCGCTATGTAATAAGGTTTTTTTTTAATTAGAGCTAAAATGTTACTATTAACCCATGGTTTATGTCTCAATTTAGTTGACACAGGCTTTCTACAGCTTTATGGGCAGAATAAAGCCCCTTTCTTTAGAAATTGCAATAGAGAGTTATAATATTTATTAGAGTCATTTATTGTACAGTTAAATCCAGTATCTCGCATAAATAAGGAAAGTTTATTAAGTTGTATAAGGTTAAAATCTGGAATTGTCTCTGGTAGTGGTAAGCTTATCATCAAGGGCATTGAAAGATGCTTCTTATGTTAATGACAAGTACATTATGATCACTGATATCATGCATTACGTTAGGTATATAAATTTATGTCCCATTGTTATTGATAAGTACGTGATCAGTTAGTGTAGCTGAGGTATTGCCTTTTCTTGTTGCATACACATTATTACCTTTTACAACGCTGAAAATTGTAATTAGGGAATTGCAGTTTTAGAGATTTCTTGCGATTCTTGCTTTATAACCTTCCCTTTTCTTACATCCAAGCAGTTAGCAAATCAAAAATCGATTACTGTGAACAAGTCTAGGTAAAAATACGACAAGCATAATGGCAATAGAAAATTCACCTTTAGTAACAATAAGTAGTATAATTTCAAATTTATCCATGTGAATTTGTTGTTGGAGGAAATGTCCCACTATTTTGGGAAATGAAGCTGATCATTTTAACAGGGTATTTTGATCCTAATGCTAGGGACTACCAGTTTTTATTTGTTTGTATGCTATTTCAGCAGCATTACATTCAGGAATCGAGGAACACATATGAATGAAATTCGCTCCATGTTGTACACCTCGGGTACTAGAGGGGTAGCCGGGGAGATGCGGGACGGAGCTGAACCGTCGCGGCGCTTCGGGGACGAGGTGGGGCAAACCAGGACCAGGGAACGAAAGAGAGAGCCCTATGGCTTCCCATCCTAGTGGAACAGAGATAGCCCTATCACTGCTGGATTTGAATGGAGGGTTGTAGGGCAGCGGGGAGTGCAAACCCTACCGTAGTAGCGTTCGGAACAGCCTGGCCGGTAAACCCGCGTGGGTGGCTGCCTCTATTGAGTAACACACAGCTCTGACTTGGAGTTTTCAGTAGTGCTAGGATACTTGCCACAGTTAGCCGTACCTACTCCTTTCTTTCCAGTTACGAGCTTTCTGCACCGCACGTCTTTGTTCTGGTGTTCTGTGTGTTTCTTGTAAATTTATTGCAGTGCTAATAGCATTTAAATATTCTCCACGTGATTGGATAACCTTAATAACAAGGAAAGTTGATGTAATAAATGTCAAAGCTGTGTTCCCTGTGTGTGTGTGTGCTTGTACTTGTGGGTGAAGTGGATCAGTTTAACCAGTTATGGGATATAGTTTTTGACGTAGCTCAAAACGCCATGTTTACTTGTAAATTCAGCTTTAGCGTTAGCGGTGCTCCATGACGTTTGTTTTGCACCTATATATAAACCACATCTGTAACAGGTAAGGGGTTTGTTTTGACTTTAACATTTACTTTAAAAAAATTGTTATTCAACAAATAGAATTATAATTAACTTACCAAAACAAATTAAAATACATATTTCTTGACTTAAAGCTCATTTTAAGAAGTATGGTAATGTAACATTTTGAAAAATCGAAGGGTTAGAATTAAACATAAAATATGTAACTGTATGGAAATTAATGATGCATTTCATTAGATAAAGTAATAGCTAAATCTTTTTTAACATATATCTCAAGTTTTCTTGAATGAAATCAATAGATACAGTAATAGACAATTTCGGATTGTGGTGGGGGCAAATAGGCAAAATATGGTCCAGTAGCGAAGCGCTCAGTTTCCTGCAGTGCTGGGTTCTTTAGTACTTTTTTTAATCCATGGCCCATTGAGCAGATTATGGGACATGCGCACTGGTTTTAGCAACAAATTTTGGCAAACGTCGGGTTTCTTCCTAACATCGAAGTTTAGGTTGAATGAATGAACCTTGATTTTCTTAGCATTTGTTTGGTGATTAAATAATGACCATCCACCCATAATTAGTTTAATTTAAGAATGAATAATGAGGGACAGTTTTGTTAGTGTTCAGTTTTAGTTTTATGAATTCTACAATATTCAAAATATATTCCCTTCTTATCCATAACACGAACAGCAATATTTTCCTCTGGTGCGATTTAAACTTCTAATGGCTCCTAAACACCAGTATCACTTTAGGGATATAATGAATTTTTATGTCAAAGAATACTAACAAAACAGCGCTCAAAGGTATTAGAAGTTTCTCTGTTATCAAATCAGAGGGATCGAATGTTTACGTTAGTTTTCTCGTTCTTCATGGTATGTATAATATACAACATACGTACAAAATATTAAACCTATTTCCATTTCCTCAGTAATTAATTAAGTAGGCATTTACGTGTATTACTTCTATTATGCGTTTCAATTTCATACACTGTCTATACCAGAATTGCACAGATCCTGTTTTCAAATTACAAATGACAGATTTATTTCATTAATGGCCTTACAGAAACTATTGCACAATGCTCCAGGAGACTTTTGTACTACAAGCTCCATATTTTTTAAATGTAGAAACCAAAGCTTTCACAATAATAACTTTCACAATATTTGTATTCAAGGAATTCGAAGAAAAATATTAGGCTATGCTCATCAACCTCCCTGGAAATATTAAAGGTTCTGGAAATATTATACATCGTATAGTTCTTGTAACAAGGAAACGATTATCCAAATGGTCAGAAAAAGCATTGTTAAGCACAGTAGTAACATTATAAAATCTTAATTGTTTCTCTTTGCTCCTGTAATTATTAAATAAGTGTTTATCCCAGAAAATTCAGGATATAAATCTCATTTCTTGTTAAACTTTCCTAAAAATCCAGTAAATTAAATCAAATTGAGAAGGAAATGATACAGAAAATCAAAATATTCAATGCTCCTCATGTTTAGAAATGGAAAATATTCATGCCGCATGCTTAGAAGATGCTGAACTTAAATATCAAGTTCAACCCATTTTTCGTTTCGATGAGATACAGTTTAAAGACAGATTCACACACACACACACACACACACACACACACACACACACACACACACACACACACACACACACACACACACACACACACACACACACACACACACACACACACACACGCACACACACACAGCCCGCCTCGGCAGCCTACATGGTAGCGTGTGTACCTCACGTTAAAGAGATCCCGGGTTCGAATCTCAGTTAGGGTGAGATACCTGCATACGCTTTATTCGGGGTTTTCCCTTATCCTGATGGACGAATGTCGGGTAACTCTGAGCTTCATGGACCCCGAACTCATCTGAGCATTACTTCACACATTTCATTCATCATCCGATATGACTTAACGTTGGGAGATGTACATAAGAAAAAGAACCTTACACACAAGCACACACGCCCACACACATATACAAACCCCTTTTAAAGCTCTTTTGGGGGATACAGAGCGACCGGGGTAATTCCGATTGAATTTGTGGGCGTTATGGGAAATTACTTAACAGTTACGCGCAGAGGTTCTACTCCCATTAGTCCTGGACCCGTAGGACCCAGGACCCGGGCCTCCTTCTACCCGGGAGAAATGGAAAACTCCGGGGACCTTTCCGTGGGGCAATACCTTGAGTCTAAAAAGCCAACCTATGGACTACAACGTCAAGACGGGTGGAAGTGGATACGCCACTTACGCGCGTCAACCCCGCAGGGGTGGGGCCTCGGTGGGGCCGCCTGGTGATATAGCACATCTTCTACTAGCTCTGCAGGCTAGTACCCGGGACTTATGAGGCAACCCTCTACCCCCTCCTGGCGAGCGTAGCCTGGCCGTAGGTACGCAATTCCCCGAGGGTGTCGGGAACACACTGCCCCCTCGAGTTCCAACCCAATCCCAACAACTCCTATTCGGGGACGGGCTCAAATGTTCGGCCCGAGGTTCCTCTAGTAAAGTCTGTCTACTCAACGCAAGTGCACGGCGACCGCTTTCTTTGAGGAACCCTCATAATCGTTTTACAACATGGACCCTTCTCCTGACGGTCCTCTCTACAAGGTTGCAACATTTTAACATCACCGTCTTGCACCTAATGAAACAGAACAACTGGAAGTTGGAAGTTTGGCAACTGAGACTCCACGCGGAGTAGTCTTGCAACTGTCATTTTCAGAAAACGGGGTTGCTATTGGTCCCCAACGTCAGTGTTCCATTTCTGAAGTGTGGAAAGGTCAGGTCCTTTGAGGTCCTTTTGAGTGGGAACTGCACACACGTTAAAAAAAAGAGACTTTAACGTCAGAGGTATCACGAGTGCTAATGGTCCGCAGCGCCCGTACCTCGGCAGCTGAAGGGGACGGATCCCCTCCCCATACGGCAAGGAAATTTCTTAACAGTAAGCAATGAAGAAAATAACAAGAATGGTATAGCTACATGTACCAACACAGTCATCGTCATTTGTACAGCGTTTTACAGCGTCGCCGCAATTATTGCATAAGCGGAATTGTTCGATAAATATTTACACAAAAGCAACACAATGTGTTTATTAACAACCTATTTCAATGGTTTACCGTCGCCAAAATGCATAGGTATGTTTCTAGGTATGCTTCTTTTGTTTTACCAGGAATTTTCTCATAAAGTATTTCTCCCCAGGATTCATTGTTGTTCTGCTAGAGCATTATGTACTGATTAATGCGATTCACGAGCAGGGCTATCCCAGAGCCACAGGAAAGAAGAAAATGTCGTAAAGCATGTTGTTCCAGCAGCATTTCTATTATATTTAGGTCTCTAAATGCAATCCATTTGTGTTATATTTTTATCATATTTTTAAGTTCTACATAAACACAAACAGGTTTGTAACATTATTGTTTTATATATATTCTGATCAGAGCTTTTTTTACTTTTTTATTTTTAAGTAAGCAGTCACTATCACAAAGGGAAAACTTAAGAGTGTGAGGTCTGGTTTTACTTTATGTATTCATGTTTAGTTACATTTTGTTGTAACATTTTAGAAAGAAAATGCGTGCACACCCGCGCGAAAGTTAGCAAGTGAGATCCAGCTGATCATTTAACGCCGTGCACACCTCATAAAATCGATGCATTTTGTATCGCTCTGCTCTGAGCCACTTTCTGAATGCAAATAAATTAGGATAAGTGGCACTCAGACATTAGTGGTAGAAAGCCATTATCAATGACATTTGAGTCCGTGCAGTGTTACCTTTCTTAATATTCCAGGAGAGATTTACTGACACTGTTGTATATTCCGCCCTGCTACCAACCACTACGCCGATTTTATTTTTAGTCCATTTCCGGATCTAATATGCAGTTTTGCAGGTGGTAATTCTTTGTATCTGCGTATCCAGTTTCCCACAACGTTTACAGCATGGGAATGTTGCTAAATTATGTTTACATTTCCTCAATTACGTGCGGATTAACTCATTCATAAAGAAGTACGCGGACACCTTCCAATCAAGTGGAGCATAGGTGTTTCGAAAAATGCTTCATGTGAGATCCCATGTCGCATTTGGATATGTTGCGAAAATTGCTGACACAGACAAATACTCCTTTAACAACTCGATTTACAAGTGTTTGGTCTCAGGGCATCTTGACTCAGTTGTAATCAATGGCCATAGATGCTGATAGTCCTTTACTACCTGTCGAAATTCAGGTGTGGTCGTATCTGAGGACGTCAGGCAAATACAAAACTCCATGTCCTGATGACTTC
>CM060953.1:105634423-105689423 GCA_030765055.1 Mantis religiosa
CCTAACTGCAAATGCTTTTGGCGTTGTAGGCGGTGCAATATAACACAAATCGAGCTTAAAGGAAGGTTAGCATAAAAGAAATATAAACAAACATTTCAAAACTAATATGTCACCGTAAACAAACCTTCTAATCTTAGTCATCCCGAGAGGCTTGTCTGAGTCAGAGGATCCTTCTCCTTATTTCGTTTAAGAATTATCATCTATTCTAGCTAAATAAACTCTGTTATTACGCAGTATTTTATGTAAAGTTATATATTATGTATATTATATTATATATTATATTATATATTATACTACGTTTTATATTACGTAATATGTTTAATTCACATGGTTATGAAAATTTAAATTTGATGAATCTCCTTGAACATATTAGGATATATCATTATGTTAAATAACCAACTCAATTTTACCACACAACAGTCTATACCACGACAGTACCCAATGAGATGTGAATAGGTCATGTGAGCGTTAGGGATACGGAGCAACCTTATTTGAAACAAGGATTAGCAGGAGTGCAGAGACTAACAATATCTCTCTCAGCGTCAGCTTAGACGTCATTTATGGTTTGAATAAAAAGAAGAAATGGGAGCGCTCGTTCACTGATGTTCGTTTTCGGGATCAGATGGTTGGTGTTCCTGGATATTGACGTAAGACAAGTGGAGAGAAATTATTTTCTGTACATACACTGAAATGTCAGAATCGAATTCCTGGGGGAATGTAATGCTTTTTATACGTACTGTTGGTACCTAGTAAAGAATGTAAAACTAGCGATAAAAATATTGAGAAATCAAATAAAATGTCTCAGATAATTACTAGTCCTAAAAGTAAACCCATTCCCTCGAAAATTAAGACGGTGTAAGAAACTGATGACATTCCAAGACCTTTGCAGTTTTTGAGTTTGTTCTTTATTATTTTCACAGTGTATCAGCAATAGGTAAAGCAGGAAACTACCTCTCATCGCTCGGAAGAGAACAAAGTTCGCTCACGCTACTGCCATGCGTTTAACTGGATGTGGCTTGTTGCATTCTGCAATTGTTTTAACGCACAAAGGGATATCTGCTTACGTTAAACATTGGGCGAATGGACCACCTCGTACATACATACAAACATGGTTATAATTGCACTGTTTGAACGGCTACCATGGTTTATCTTTGGTAACAGATACCTCTCAGATAACGCACTGATTACTCCATGTGGAGTAAATATCTGTCTGTCATTGTGAGTCCTGCGAATTCCATTAACTGAAGTGATGCCTTCATTGGCGCTTAGCACACGAATGGGAGGCGCGTCTGCACCCCTCTCACTCTTACAGGAATATTGAGTGTGTTATCTGAAAGGTTTCTGTTAACCTAGGTAAATCCATGGTAACGCGATTATACAAGTATACCAGATGAGTCATCTCTCTATTCATTCTTTTGGTTTATACAACGTGCTAAGCGACGTATTTAACTTATGCCTTTCTTAAATGCCTTCTAATGGATGATATGCAGAACAGTTTATAGACAAGGGATATATAACTCAGTGCATAAGTGTTGTATGGAACAGAATACAATCACCGTGTATGTCGCTTTCAAAAACACCATACCCAGACACAGAGACTGCAATAGTAATTTTAGACGAGCTTACAAAATATTTATTCATTTGCGTACACACATACACACATACACTCACGCCCACACACGTACACGTACACACACACACACACACACACACACACACACACACACAAACACACACACACACGCCTTTAACCACTCCCCTCGAGGAGCAACTTATCGGGTACATAAGTTGACAATAACATTGGAACACAGACTGGCAAATCTACACAGTGGGCCCAGTTGGATTAAAATCTACATCCAACACGTGTTTTCTTTGTACAGAAATGTCAAAAATAGCTAAGTATAAGTTAGAGTGTTTTCCCTTCCTTGAAATTACGGCATTTGTTAGCATATACAGTAAATGTAGTGGTGAGTGATGTTTTGTTATTCGCATTTGAACCTCAAAACGAGCTCAAAACACTGCATGAAGCTGTAAACAGCGTGTGAAGTTCCTAGGGGGATCCGAGGACTGCAGTGGCTTATTGGTACAGGAATTGCTGCTCTCAAGGCAGCGGATCCAGGTTAATTCACTACTTTGCCATTGCAAGTTGGGTTCAAATCCTTTGTGATCGGCTCAGAAATTGTATTACACTTTATTTTACCTTTTGTGGCCTATAATTTGAAATTATTATACAAATAACATGTTATAAAATTATACGTGCTTGAAAATACAATAACAGCCATGCTTTTCACTGACAGATAGGTAAAAATTCACATTTCGTGGTAGATATTTTATGAAGGTTGGTATTGTGCTTGACCCATTCAACCAAGTTTCAAACAGTTCAAACTGCAAATTGGCTGGCTTTAGCTATTTTCGCCTACGTTAGTGCTTGGCGTAAATGAACGCTGCATTATCTAGGTATTCAGTGTTTGAAACCTTCCCACGAGGCAGGGTTCCATATTGTTGGAAACCAGGATTGTAAGGGGGTTGAACGACTTACAAACCTAAGCAACAACTGGGGGTGTAGCTACTGAAAGGATAAGGGAGCACATGGTAGAACTAAATAGTTCAAAGTTTAGGGACATGAGTAGGGTTAAATTAACGTGATGGGTTCTCCATAAGATTGACAAATATACTTTAAAGATTGGGAAATTCAAATAAAACACAGCTTTCCTTTATCTTGAAGAAGTAAAGGGTGCAATCAAGACAGATATTGTATCAATTAATGCATCATAAATTATTACCTTTTATGTATAGTGGCGTAGAGTCCTGAACAAGAGGTGGCTGGTTCACTTTGATGAGTTAAGTTTTGCAGAACTATTCACAAGTAGCAGCCTCAATGATCAAACCAAATAACTGACTGATTAACTAATGACTGAGAAACTAACCACGATCTGACTATGATCCGACTAACCCTTCCTTACTGGCTGGAATCGTTTAAATAGAACTGGCTTCCAAAATGTTTGCCATCATACGACTCAGCGGTTCTTCATAGAGGGTTTAAATCCTATGGTGCAAACTTGTGCAACCCAAGAATGACTTTTCTTAATTTTTCTTCCGATTTAACAGAACACATGTGAGCTGGCAGGTCAATACCACTGCTTACTCTGATCACTGAGTCATCCAACATGTCTCAACTTGTTACTTCCTGCTAAAGCCTGGGGCTTACCACGAAATGTGAACCTACAATAATTCAAATATTTCCCAAATGTTGTTCAGACCTTATACGCAACATATCCCCATCGCTTAGAGTTTGCTGCCTTCAGCAAATCCAAACGACTGGTAACAATTACAGATGAGCTACACAGTTTTAAGTGGAGAATACATAAAAGAATAATTTGCACTTACAATATGCTGTGCTGGGCACATAGGCAACCGAGCATACTTGCCAGGTGGAAAAATACAAACATTTACATGTACCTAATTTATTTTCTGAAAAGCCATAAATGTAACACCTGAAAAAGAAAATTAGAGGACAGGAAATGGAAATGAGATAATGCGGATTGGTTTTGATGTATCCCACGTTGATTGAAGTCCATAGTTCCATAGAAACACACTGTTCCACCACTATGAGTTATGTCATATAATTTTGGGAGACACTTCACAACCCATGGTCACTGAAGGGTTAAAATTACTGATTTAAGTTTGTTTAACATGTCCCAAGCTGTCACAAGTATTGTAATCTTTTAGGGTGTGGCTTTCAAAGAGGAAAAAAAAAAGTTTAATGTGCTTCCTTCTCCAGTTTGATCGTTTGTGCTTAGTCTTTTATGGCAGGGAAGCTGATGAAGAACCTCAGTTGTGGCTTGCTGTTTATTTGATATCTTGTTCAAGCGTACGGTACTCTTTGGTATTGCTTAGAAAAGTCTGTACTGAAGGGCCGATGAAAAGTTTGAAGGTGGAGTTTATGATTTTTAGAATAGTTCACTTAGTTTACACTCGCCCACTTAGTTTACACTCGCTTACGTCAGCTGGGTCTGAGTTCTTGCCGGTGAGTCAATGAGAACACGATAAGAGTGACTTATAAGTTATTTTACTTAAGCCACTGTAAAAGTTTGCTGGGTAGAGTTGCTTTGTGTTTTACCCAGGTTTTCACAGCAATTACCATGAGTCCATGAAGTTAAGGAGGACCTCTAGAAAGATTGATCGCCTTTCCAGACCGGGGTAGCCTTGGGCGCCACTCCAAATGTGATACTTGGTCATCTGGGGTGGTTTGCTTCTACCAGGAAAGAGTAACTGCTAGGGTCCCTGGACACTGTGGTGTCTCCTCTACTTTCTACTTATGGTGGTGGTGTTTCTTGATGCTTTGACGTGTTCGTTCATCCACACCGCAACAGAAAATCAAATGATCCAGAGTTAGGATTGATGCACATGAATATTTCTATGGGGCTGAGGATGGATTAAAGTTCACGGGGATAATTAAATGGAAGGGCTTTTCAGGTATCACATTACAAAATGAATAATTCTTATATATAGTTTAAAATTATGGTTATATATAATTAACTTAAATGGAACACGTATGAAATTATGTGGAACCATTATTTAGTTTTAGTGGTAGAAGAAAAAAAAATGTGGTTAAAATTTATAGAGTAGACAAAAATGAAATTTTATGCTTCACTTATGGCTGTATGATATAAGCAAATAAATTATGGAAACGGCATAGATGTTCCACTTAAATATGGTTGTTCACACAGTAGTGATAAACTTGGAACAAATTACAAGTATTATTCATAAAACCATCATTCAATTGAATTAAACATAAACATCTAAGTATATTTACTACAATTTAGCTAAAGAAAAATTGAATACATTTAATGAGTGGTACTTGGTATAAATTATAGGACATTATTTACAAAAATTATGTCTAATGACTTGCCATAATAGCACCAAAATACTGGATTAGGCCTACGCCTAACAAATGTCTACTGTTGTGATAAAATCAGTCAAATATCAAGTTAACCATGGCTTTCTATTTTGTTACAATTAATCTTGTTGATGCTACTGGAGTAATTGTTTCTAGAGTTACATAACATACTTTCATAATACATAGTAATTAATGTCACATTGATACAATCAAGTATTTACAATATATAAGATATGACTATACCTTTTTACATAAATATAGTAGAAATAACTCTGACATTTGCTGGATTAGCATCAATTGTTTAAACAAGAGGTATGTTTCTTTTCTTTTTTCTCTCAAAAAAGAGTGATCAAAGGTATCGATAAACAAAATCGATCTTATTATCTGGAGATATGATGTGCTCTACTGTCACTGGATGTTAAAATAAAGTGTTAAATTACAGTGAATTGAGTTGTCTTATAAATGAAATGTTAATCAACAATAATTAAGTATTCTTTTGTTTATTAATCCCCAACAAATTTAGGCATGTTTTATAGCATGGTAATTATGAGTGATAGCAAAAGAAAGGGAGGGGGGTAATAGATTGTAGATTTCATCGTGCTGTGATCTGTAAACAGAACTCGATATAACGATTAGTTTAATCTTTGTCATTGGTAATCTCTCAGATCAATAATGAATATTGTCAAGAGATGTATTTGAGTTATGTGCTGCCCGCTGAATTAAAATTCAATAACTGACGGAGAAACTTGCTGGTTTAAGAGGAAGTACCCTTACAATAGCATAATACGATAATTACATCAATTTGATTAGTCTTCTGTGACAAACAATGAAGATAAGTCATAGCTTTCTTTATGAATACTTAAGAGTCATTTGGGGAAACATAGCTGAATTCTATGACTTAGAACCTTAGGAAACACCTTATCTAAAAAACGATGTGCCTTTCTTATCACATGATTTAAGTCGTTTATTGAATTTGCTCTTCAATCATCATAGCTAATACAATTTCCTATATGATTTTAGGATTTGAATGTATTTCTATACTTGTCTATTCTACCAATGTCATTAATTAAAGTAAGCTAATGAAGGGTGGCCAACCCTCATAGCAAACCTCACATTCACGCTGCACAGCTTTCACTCACACTCAAACATTGATATTACTTTGTCTTCACAACTTCTTCATTTACAGTGGTCAGTGGTTTATGTACCTTTTGCTTGTGATTGTTTACAAGTGAAACGCTTGCACGAAAATCCCTGTTAAAACACAACAAATCTAAACACATCAGACTACTCTAAGTTAAGGGGCCTAAATAAATGCCTTTGGGTGTCGGAATCACCAAAGGCTCTAACATTCATCTACCATTAAACGAAGCACTAATGACTATATGCTCTTATAAGGATTGAAGCTTAAAGCTTTGAAAGATACCATGTTATACATTATATATATTCTTTATAGGTGCCTCTGGAGATCTTGCGATAAATTCCAGTGAAACCATATTAATACTCAATTCTATAACTATTTGAAAGAAAGGAAATTCTTCTAAGAGAACCTTGCGCTTTCCCTTAAAGGCGAACAGCTTTAACCACACTTGTTTTCTCAAATCCAAAGGGGTGGTTACCTTGATCATGAAATATAATTCTTAAGCACAAATAAAGTAAGAGGACACTTAGTTGATTAATAATTACTAAAATGTGTTACCTCTGGTGTGCTTTTCTATTATTATTTCGCGGAAGGGAGGGAGTAAGAAAAGGGTTGAACATGTGCCTTGTCATACTGACTAATGATCCACAGGAGGATTGGTAGGGACGGAGAATTCGTTTGCGGAGACGTTGCAAGGCCCAGAACATCACAGGAATTTGGAGCTGCCTGTGTAGTCTGGGGAGGATAATAATTGCACTATTAACAAAAGAAAATGTTCCACTGGGCTTTTAAACACGTTATTTAAAAGTAAAAGTTTATAGTAACGGGAAGTAATGTGTATAACCAAATAGTGATTCGTAAGAGTGATGGTTTAGGAAGTAATCAGTTACCTATAATAACGGATGAAGGAAGAATTTTTTAATGAAAATAATATTAATACGCGTTAGAAATAACACCTATTCAGAAACTATGATTATAACGTTGTATTGCTTTAAAATATAAATAATATTGGGAGTTTCTAGGTTGGTGAAATTAAAAGTCCAATTGCACAAACTCAAAATGTTCTTTATTTCCACCGAATTACAGTTGGAGCACTTGCCGATTACACAGATTTACGTGGCGCACACAATTACAATACACCAGTTCGTCTCTCATAGGTCCACTCTGCACTCGCAACTACGCACAACTCCTCCGATGCACGTACACAGTCTTCCGGTCCATTCACTCACTCGGCGCTCCTCACGGGTGCTCGCCAAGAACTGAACTCACTAACCAACTACAGGCTTTATATAGGGAAGATCGTCGTTTCTGGATGTCTTGCAGTTCAGAAAATAATCACGAATGTTCCAGATGCCAGGGGGGAGGGGAAAGAGGCGGCCAGTGACAAGTGACACTTCCCTAATCACTCCCTCAGTTAGTGACATGAGATAAATGGGTAGGCGTGGCTAAATTCCTACGGTCCCCTAATCAGCTGTCAATTGAACGTGTTTTTCGATAATTGGGTGACACTGCTCCCTCCTCAAAGCTGGTCGTCCCGAACAGCACCATCGTAGTGGGCTAGGCGATCCAGGTGTACCACCCACATGTTTCCTCGGGGCACCTTCTGGATGCGGTAGACCACGTCATTAATTCCCTTCTCCACCCGGTACGGTCCTTGCCATGGCTGCTCAAGTTTCGGACAGCGTCCCTTACTCCGGTTAGGGCGTTACAACCAGAACAGGTCACCTTGCTGGAACCCTTGGCTGTTGGCTGCGCCTGTCGTATCAGGTCTTCGTGTGGTCGCTCGCCTTCTGGATGTTCTGGCGAGGCATTTCGTGCATGTCGTGGAGGTGGTCCACCAGGTTCTCCAGATACCCGGTCGCTGGCTGTTTCACCTCCGGAGGGCTTCCAAAAGCCAGGTCACAACGGAGCGGTAACTCTCGGCCGAACATTAAGCTGGCTGGCGTCATCCCCGTGGTGTCAGGTGTCAACGAGCGGTCGGCTAGCAGGAACAGTGGCACCTTGACATCCCAGTCTCGCTGATGGTTGGCCACGACCTTCCTCAGGTGTCACTCTAAGGTGCTGATGTACCTTTCGATCATGCAATCCGACTGGGGATGTAGAGGCATCATGCGCAAGCCTTTCTAGTGCCTCGTTCAACAGGTTGGACTCAAAATTGGAGCCCTGGTCACTGTGCAGCTCCAGCGGCACCCCAAATCGGCAGAACACTTGCTCCACGAGGCAGTCTGTGATTGTCTTTGCCTCTTGGTTCGGGATAGCATACACTTCCAGCCACTTGGTAAAGTAGTTCTCGACCACCATTAGGTACCCGTTGCCTCGGTCAGATGCTGGGAATAGTCCAGCTATGTCAACAGCGATCCGTTCGAATGGTGCTCCGACGTTGTACTGCTGCATGCGTCCACGGCTCCTAGTCTGGGGGCCATAATTCGCCGCGCACACGTCACACTGACGGCACCATCTCTCAGCGTCTGCTCGGAGCCTCAGCCAGTAGTAGCGAAGCCACAGTTTGTCAATCGTTCGGTTTGATCCCAGGTGTTCTCCTGAAGTACCGGCGTGCACTTGCTCCAAGACTTCCGGGACCTTACTCCGGTGAAGTGCTAATGTTCTACGATGTTCCGAGGTGAAGTCGTACATCTGCAGCCTCTGGACCCAACGTGCTCTGTGGCCTTCCAGGTTCTTACAGCTCAATAGCCAGGTTAGGGCGGAATGGTCAGTCCTCAGGTGCAATGGCTGATCGTACAGGTATTTGTAGAAGTGCTCCAATTTCTTTACCACCGCCAACAATTCTCGCCGGTTGACGGAGTAGTTCTTCTCTGCCTTGGATAGCGTCTTGCTGTAGGAGGCTATCATCCGCTCATGGCCGTCCTGGATCTGCGAGAGGACGCCTCCAATGCAATGGTTGCTGGTGTCGGTGTCCAAAATGAAGGTGCCACCTGGTTGTGGAAAACCCAAATTTGGCGTCCTCCGTCCACACATAAGGCCGGTGTTCCTCTGTCAAGCGGGTAAGGGGTTTGGTGTTGTTGGAAAACCCCTTTATGAAGCGTCGGTAGTAACTGCACAGCCACAGTAACCTGCGCAACTCTGTCTTATACTTTGGGCGAGGCCAATCTCTCCTAGCCTGTGTCTTCTCCGGGTATGTGGCCACTCCGGTTGCTGAGACTATGTGGCCCAAGTAGTTCACATCCTTGCGGAAGTGCTTGCAGTTCTTCGCGTTTAGCTTCAGTTTGGTCACCTGCAGTCACTGTAGCACCTTGCTCAGGTTCTCAAGAGGGTCTTCAAAAGTCTTATCGACAATGATGATGTCGTCCAGGTATAGCAGGTATGCGTCGTAAGACAGTCCTCTCATACCTGACTCCATGAGGCGTTGGAAGGTATCTGGTTCGTTTTAGAGGCCAAGGGGCATAACAGTGAACTGCCAGAGCCCTTGGCCTGTCGGGAATGCGGTCTTCTCCTTGTTTCTCGGGTCTAGAGCTACCTGCCAGTAGCCCGACTTCAGGTCCAGGGTCGAGAACCACTGTGCATCAGCAAGAGTGTCCAGGGTGTCGCCAATCTGGGGTAAGGGATAACAGTCCCCCCGAGTGACAGCGTTCAACTTTCTATAGTCTACGCAGAAGCGCAGCTCGCCGTTCTTCTTCGTCACCAAGACTACTGGGGAACACCAAGGGCTGTCAGACTCTACAATCACTCCCCTTGATCTCATTTCCTCCAGCATGACTTGTACCGCCCCTTGCTTCGCCAGCGAAACGCGTCTAGGTGGTTGCCGAATAGGCCGGGCGTCCCCAGTGTCGATGCGGTGGAGCACTTTGTCCGTGCGGCCGTAGTCACTATCACCTTAGCTGAAGACCCGTTGGTATCGTCTCAGCAGTTGTCGAAATTTCTCCAACTGTTCTGCGGTCAGATGGTCGGCCGCCCTCTCTAGTAAGCCTTCCAGAATGGGCCCCAGATGTTGCGTCGGCACCGGTTCCTGTGTCTTCTCGATAGCTGTTACGCTGACTACGGGCTCACACGTCCCGATCTCCCCTCCGGCCTGGCTGTCGTGGCCAATGTCTGCCAGTTTGAGCAGCCTCACTGGCACATCCTCTGGACACGGCAATAATGTCCTGGCTACACAGATTGCGTCATCTGTTCTAGCATCATGTTCTTCGTCCGCTGTCCTTCCAGTCGAGTCGTCACCACCACCTCAGTTCTCGCGGGGACCACCACTTCTCCCTTCAAGATGACCCTGCAGATTCCAAGGCACTCATCGGGTTGCCAGAGTATCACCCCTTCTCCATTGAGCCGCAGGACCTTCCTGCCGACGTGGACTGTCGCCTCGTGGCTCCTGAGGTCATCCAATCCCAGCATCACCTCCTCAGCAACCTTCATGATGAACACCCACAGGCGTATGGAACTCCTTCCCAAGGTCAGCTCTAGCAGGGTCTCCTTCACCACAGACAAAATGTCACCCGATGCCGTCACAAGCTGGTATGCTCGGCTCGGCTTCCTTGTCAGCAAACCCTTCGCCACGTCAGGTCTGATGATTGTCACGGTTGCTCCGGGGTCCACCAGCACGCGGCACAGCTTCCCTCTTACCCAACCCTCCGCGATGACGCTGTCACTCATACGCCGGCTGACGGCGCGCTGTGTCACTCGAGGGGATGGTGGTGATGGCGCCGACGTTCCCCTCTCTTCGGCGGCCCTTAATCGTTTCCTGGCTGCCCTTCCTGGTGCGTGCAGCCTCCCTCCAGCTGTCCGGGCTGTCCACACCCACAACACAGTCCACTAGGTCTTCGCCGGCGTCCCTTGGCTGGTCTTCTGCCTCCGGTGTATCGGTTACTCCTCGTTCTTGACGTCGGGATAGGTGTTACTTTGGCCACCTCTATTCTTAATGCTGCCGTTAGGGCCTCTTTGATGGTTTTATAATCGCCAAGCATTAGGCGCGGACGAATCTCCGTGTCTCGTACCCCGTCAACGAATGTGTAGGCAGCTTCCCGGGATACGAACTCTGGTGGGAGGTCGACTAGGGCTTTGCTAGCCAGTTGTTCAACTGCCAGGGCGAACTCCTGCAGCGTCTCTCATCTGGCTGCTGTGACCTTGCCTTTAGTAGGATGCCGTACGCAGCAGCTAAGCAGCTGTATCGAAAACGATTCTCCGGGGCCTCCCAGATGTCCTTGGGTGCCGCCGTTTTCTGCACCGCGTTCAGCACTTCCGCGGCCCGTCCCTGGAGGCTGGCCATGCACTGTGTGGACTCTTCCTCTGGTGACCATTTGTTGTGCTTGGCCACTGCGTCGAAATGGAGGCGAAAGACTTCCATCGTATTTAGGAGGTTTGATGCGCGCAGATGTTGTGTCGCGTTCCGGCGCGTCGACCTCTAAATCCTTTAACCTCCTGCCGATGACGATCTCCACCATCGCGTTCAGGCACTTGACGCCAGGTCTTCGACGCGCTCACCGACCTCCGTGACCTACTCCTTTACGTCGGCCATCTTCTCTTCAAATTTTCGGCGAGGACCTCCTTTGCCGCTTTAATTTCCGTGGTCAATTCGGTCTTTATTTCCTTCATTTCCGCAGCCAGGTTGTTATTCGCCGCTTCTGTTTTCGCAGCGAAGTTGTCATTTGTTCACTTTATTTCTTGCAGTTCCGCTGCCAGGTTGTTGTTTGCCGTCTCCGTCTTCGTTGTTAATTCTTTCAACTTCTCGGCCAGTTTGCTATTCGCCGTCTCCAATTTCTTTTCCAGTTTCTCCGTGATGTCTTCATTGGCCGTCTTCATATCCGATGTCTGTTCGGCCTTCATTTCCATCATCTTCTCCAGAACCTTTCCCAATGCCGACTCCATGGCCGTTTGGTTCGGTGGTGTTTTCATGCCACTCCTGACACCAAAGTAACTTTGTGGATTCGTGAAATTAAAAGTCCAATTGCATAAACTCAAAATGTTCTTTATTTCCACCGAATTACAGTTGGAACATTTTCAGATTACACAGAATTACGTAGGGCACTCAATTACAATTCACCAGTTCGTCTGGCACAGGTCCACTCTGCACTTGCAATGACGCACAACTCCTCCGATGCACGTACACAGTCTTCCGGTCCGTTCACTCACTCGGCGCTCCTCACGGCTGCTCGCCAAGAACTGAACTCACTCGCCAACTGCAGGCCTTTGATAGGGAAAATCGCCGATTCAGGAAGTCTGGCGGTTCCGAAAATAATCCCGAATGTTCCAGATGCCAGGGGGTGGGAGGAAAGAGGCGGCCAGTGACCAGTGACACTTCCCTAATCATCTCCTCAGTTAGTGTTATGAGATAATTGGGTAGGCGTGGCCTGAACGCCTCCGGTCCCCTACTCAGCTGTCAGTTGGTCGTGCTTTCCGATAATTGGGTGACAATATGTTAGATATGAATCAAGGGACTTATCCACGACGGAAGTTTGTTCTTTAGCGTGAACACGTCTGTCTTTCCCGTCGATGAACGTTTAGCTTGCAAAGTTTCACAGTTCACAGTGTAATCGCAACGTCAGTATTTTTGTTTAATGCTGGCCTATGAAATCGGCAATGTGTCATTTCATGAGCACCGCGTACTAGCGTGTAGCGATGTGTAATTATTAGATCTGTGGGTCAGTTCTACGTATTTATAATTTTGGAAGAGAAAAATGCAGTAAGGTGAATGTCTTCTTAATATGTTCGTGCTATTATATTGAACTTAATGTGTCTTATTGTGTATGTATAGAATGAAGTAACGTGCTAACTGGTCCAAATCAGGTCAGAGAAATACCATCCTTTATCATTATGGATTTAGAAAGACAATTGATAATCGGGAGACAAGAAAAGTGTTGTTTTCTTTAGTGAGATTAGGCGCATCGAGTGTTGTAAATGGAGTTACATGTGAGGTAAATGAACATGTTTCTTTGTGTTTTGAGCTTGGGGGTTCGTTAGTTATAAATTTGTAGAAGGTATAATGCGATCCCAAGGTATGGAATTGCTTAACATGAGAGGGTGAGGTAAACATTCATATGTGTAACTACGAAAAGAAGTGATTCCTGTCTCGCGTGAGCGTAACGCAGAATCTAAATTTCGTGTAAAGCAATTCATTAAGTGAGAATTATAGGTACTAAATATTAATTTTTGGAAAAAGAAATGAGTGTTGCTGTTATATATTTAAATTTTTATTGGTTTCTGATGTTTGAAGACATAATAATTTCGTGTATCTGTGTGTGTGTGTGTGTGTGTGTGTGTGTGTGTGTGTATGTGTGTGTGTGTGTGTGTGTGTGTGTATTTATCCACCATTAGCATATCGCCTTATGTCGTCTGCTATATATGAATTCACTATCTTTGCTAAAGATGTTAAAGATTGCTTTTCCTAGGAGGAAAAAAATTCAACACATGGGAGGGGAGAAAGATAGAGATGGACAGACCTGAAATCATTGATTTTTTAAAATAATACTATCATATTTCTTTCGACCAGTAACATTTATAATGCGATAGTTTACGGGACTTGTTTGTTGTACAATAACATAGGGTCCATAGTACCGGTGAAGCAGCTTAGTAGTTTAGCTTTCATTCTCGTGGGGGTGAATACTTTTACTACCTTTCGGGGTTTAAATTTAATGTTGCGTCTTTCTCTGTCAAAAAATTTTTTGTACTTAATTTGTTTTTGCCTGATTCTATCCTTAGCTAGCTGGCGAGCTATATGAATGTCCTTTTGTGTAATTTGGACAAAGAGGTTGTCCATGGTGTATTTTATTTGCACTTTGTTGGGAAGGGTGGCATTGCGTCCATACAAGAGGAAGAAGAGTGACTTTCCTGTGGTTTCTTGTTTACTCGAATAGTAAGCAAAGATAACATGTGGAAGTGCCAAGTCCCAGTCCTTTTGATCAGTTGAGACGTAGTGTGACAACATATTGATTACAGTCTGGTTAGCACGCTCTGGTAGTCCGTTGCAAGCTGGGTGATAGTCCATGATGGGTGGACTCCCAAAGATTTTAAGAGATATTTCATTACGTCACTCAGAAACACAGTACATCTATCCTATAGGAGCTCAGCTGGTGACCCGTGTCGACACATAATTTGTTCTAACACAAACTTAGCCACGTGCTCTACTGTACCCTCAGGAATAGCACGAGCTTCTACCCATTTGGTAAAGTATTCAGTCGCTAGAACAAACATCGTGTTACCGCCTTTTGAACGATGGATCGGACTGACTACGTCAATGCCCCAACGTTCAGAAATAAAATTCACGGCAATCGGCTGTAAAAGACCAGCTTGTTTAACAGTTGTGGTACCTTGTCGACCTTGGCAAGATTGGCTGTGCGGACGTATCTTTCAATACCTTTCTTCATCTCAAGCCAGTAATATCTAGAATGGATCTTTGTAAAAGTTTTCTGGAACCCCACGTGCCCCGACAGAGGATCTGAATGACACGAAGTTAAGATTTCGTGAATCAGCTGATCAGGGATGACCAATAAGTGCAAACGCCCTGAACCTCCAGCGCTTTTGCGATACAGGACTCCTGACTTTAAAGTATAGGTTTTTGCCTGTCGTTGTAACCTAGGTGAGCCGGATTGGAGATTTTCCAACGCAGTTATTAACGGTAGCAACTTGGTATCAGCTCTTTGTTCATTTGCTACTTGAACTGGTGCTAATAGACAAATTGGCAAGTCGTCCAATTGTTCCACTAAATAGGGTTTTGGTTTATCCACTGGAAAACGGGAAAGAGCGTCCGCGTCTGTGTTTTGCACCGGATTTGTAGACGATGGTATAATCATATTCTTGGAGTTTTAAAGCCCAGCGTGCAACCCTTCCTGTAGTGTCCTTTAAATTACGAAGATAGCAAAGTGAATGATGATCACGCATAATATTGACGGGCAAGCCTTAAATATATGCTCTATAATGTGCTAGACTATATACTATTGCTAGTAATTCTAGTTCCGAGATACTGTAATATTTTACAGAACGTGACAGTAGGCAATTGGGTGCAATTCGCCATCTATGCGTTGTAATAGAGCGCAACCAATTCCTGCCGTAGAGGCATCTGTATGAATTTCCGAATAGGTACCTGGCTGCTGGTGAGCTAGTACTAGGGCAGTTGTTAGTAACTGTTTTATTCTATCGAATGATTCTTGTTTCGTTGATGGCCACTCAAAATATTTATTTTCTCGAGTTAGTTCATAAAGGGGTGAAGCAATAGAAGCAAAATTCGGGACAAAACGTCTACAGAAGCTAAATAAACCAAGTACTTTTCTAACGTCACAAATAGTCTTAGGGACTGGCAAATTTTGAATAGCTCATAATTTATCATTTTCTAATACTACACGCTAAGCGGATACTGCAAAGCGTGATAATTTTGTTTCTGACATACCAAAAAAAAAACACTTTTATGGTTTTAGTTTGAAGTTATGCTTACATTGTGACGAAAACCTTTTAAACTTGTTAATAATTCATGAAATGTTGGTGCATAATCAACAATGTCATCCCAATAGACTAGAGCCCTTTTATAACGAAGATCATCTAATAATTTACCAGCAACTTCTGAGAAAAACGTAGGGGCATTATTAAGTCCGAAGCTTAGTCTGTTAAATTCATATTGGGAAGATCTTGTAACTATTTGTTCTAAATCTAATTGAATATTACTTGGTTTAAAAGTCAGCTGGTTTTGTTTGATTAAATTGTTTTCTTTAGAATTAGGAAGATTAAGATCTGTTTTTAGTTCCATAACTTTGTATAGGAAACTTGTTTGTGTTTTCATCTTGATTGGTTGTATTAATCGTTTCTCCCATTTTGTTGTTTTTAACCGCAATATTTTTTCATGTTGTATTAGTTCCGGCTGCTCTAAAGTTAGATGCATTGGATAGTTCCGAGTTAAGGCTTGCATTGAAAACGCTTACGAAAATAAAAATTGTTAAATAGGTATGATTACTTTTCCCTTTCGTTGATAAGGCGGAGACAAATATTTCACATAGGTACAGGTCAGTAAAAGGTTTAAATTGGTGCAGAAACTTATACCCCAAGTCCTAATTTTTGAATTTACATTATGTGGGTAATTTGGAATTCTCCTGTAATTTAGACATAAACTGTTAATTCCTCAGAAACTACTGTAATTAGAAGGCTGAAACTCGATATTATTCCATTCCTGATCAATCGCAAAAATAAATGGTATAAATTTTTAACAAATCTAAAAAGTATCTTCATATACTTCAATTTTCACTCTTAAGCCGCCCCCTCCGAAAACCTTGTTTTTGATTTTTGGCATAGTTAATTATTTCATACCCTTCTGCACATTATGCTTGTTACTTAGTGAAGTAGATTTTATGTGTATTTTAAGTATACGACAATATCTGTTATTTTAACTTGCTGGAAGGCCATTTATGAAATGTGAAATAAATATAGAACTATTTCTCCTAGGGGACCGCAAAATAGTATGCGTTTAGCGAATATTTTACTGTATAAGTTCTGATGAGTGTCGCATTATAGTGCATTTACAGTGCATTTTAGGAGCTAATTTGCTGAAATTGTGAATTTCTAAGTGCTTATTTATCAAATTTTTAGGTCATATTTAAATGCCTATTCTGCCCTTTTTAGTGCCTTTTTGCCTGCCTATTTCACAAATTTTTAGTGCCTATAAATCCTCTCCCTAGATATTATAATGTCTCCTGTACAGCAATGTATCATATATCGGCTGGCGCGAGATAACATTATATAGACACAGGCAGCTTCCAATCGCTCTATTTGTGTTTCGTAACCTACAGTAGGTCAACTTAGTAATATTTCACTCCTATAATCGAAAGATAAGGGACGACCGCAGCGCTGGTCACCTAAAAGTCAATACGCCTCAACGCTCTGTCGAGTAATACTTTAACATAGCGTATTGTGAGAATTACGTTAAGTTAAGTTGCACGTATAGTTGTCGTGGTGTACATGCTTGTTGGTGTTAACTTAGAAGTCTTATCTCCTCAGACCCAGCACTTTAAATAGATTAATGTTTGTGTCGTCATGGGTACTGGTGCCGTTTATATTGCCGTGGAATATATTTCTGTGAAAAATCACGTTGCACTTAATTTCTGGAAGTACCATATATACAAATCCCTCGGGTGTCTATGCTCTTTGCGATGTTAACCTTTAATGTACACTGAGACAAGAACTACCCCCTCAGTGTAGTTGGTTGTAAAAGCTTTTACAATAACGTTGCTGCTAAACACAGTTTCCTTAGAATTCTGTAGGAGGATTAAATATAGCGGTAACGTTGTGCCAGATTAATTAAGTTTTAAAGCCGTAGCAACCATAATGATCAGAAAGGAACCCATAACTTGGGTCTAAATCTCATCTAACCTAACTAAGGTACATCTATTCGCTTAGCTTATACAGACATATGTAAGTAAAACCTGAGGCGCCAATTCTCTCTGTCACATTCTAGATCAGCAGGCGTATTGAAAAGTCTGCTTTTGATGTTAGAGTTCTTCATGTGGGTACGGAGTTAAAATATTAAATAAAAAGAACTGTGTGTATGTAGATTAAAATATTCTTACTATTTTAACACTAGAATATAATTTCATCTGTATACAGTAAGTAGTTGATATGATAGTACTAATTGTTCAACATTATCTAGAACATTACGGTGCGTTAGGTTTATTTGCATGAAAAACACACTGGACGATTAGAATAAATTCTTATTCATAAAATAAAAATAATAGTAACTACGGCTAAATAAAATAAAAACAATAAATTCTAATGTTAATAACGTTATTAATAAATGCTCCACTTAAATGAATAGCTGCTTAAATCTAATGAGTGGAGAATCCTAAATAACTATATGCTTCTATCTTTTGCTGTTTCTGAGGGAGATTTAGGTTTATCAATTTTAGTTTCAATAATTCCGAAAGGTATCAGATCAAAGCAGGACCCTTCTAGAAAAACTCCGAAAACGTCATCCTTAAGAACTATTTTACTCGTATTACTTTCCACCTTTTATGACTTTTAAAAATACCGAAGCGGAGATCGACTGACTGATATTCTCTTTGATACCTTCCCCGTCACCGTGGAAATCGCCGTTGCCTAGTCACTCAAGGTCACAACTGTAACTCACTAAAGTTAATGAATATATCACAAACTTTTAGTTCCATTCTAAGTCACTTACAATATGAATAATAGATAATAACAAAATTAAAGTTGTTAATTCGCCCTGTATTCTTTTGATTCCGTCATTCCGTTTTTGAAGCTCCAAACGTCATTAGCAGCTAGAAAATGTAATAAATAAATGTATTCAGGTAGCTTATTATAGTACTTAAGCTGCAGAAAATAAGTACTGTGCTTGATATGCTAATTGTTTTACTTTCTTTTGAACTTCAGTAATTAATCTACCCACATGTATCATACTGTTGTATTGAATATTAGAACTGAGGATATGTTAGTGAGTGTATGAATCAATGAGCGAGCGAGTGCGTCAGTGAGTGCGAGTGTTGTGACGTCATGGACGATTCCCGAATTTGATATATTTCGAAGTGAAGGGCCCAGTGATTTTTAAAGCTGTTATGTTGCCGCTTCCCTGTGCGGCTTAGCTCCTCCCCTCTCAGCCGTCTGTTGAAGGACCACTGTTTCGAGCTAAGGTGGAGTTGTAGCAGTATTGCTTGACGTGGAGAAGGCGTGTGCTAAAACTTGGCACGAGGGGCTTATTTACATGCTCCTAGAGCATGATATCCCCCTTCCATATATTTCCTTGGTAGCCGGCTTCCTCGGTAACCGTAACTTCCGAGTGAAGATGGAAGGGGAGCGGGCGATTTCCACCGAGCGACCCATTTTCGCTGAAGTACCGGAAGACATCGTGCTGTTGCTGGCACTTTTTGCAGCTTACATGGCCGAGATCCCTACTCACCACGGCACCCACAACTGTCAGTACGCAGACGATCTCATGACCTTTGCAGTACACTGAAACCCCAGATATAGCTTTAGGCAAATCCAAACCCAGCTCCGGGCCATTGGCGAATGGAGCGCAAAATGGCCAATGGCAACTAACCCGGAGAAGAGCTCTGCAATTCTCCTGGAGAAAATCAGGGCCAACCGGTTACAGCAGAACTTCGTTTTACGGCGCCGTAGAATCCCATGTTGCAAACGGCAAAGTATTGCGGAGTGACGCTGGACCATAACTTACGTTCCGCACGTCAAGGGAAAGGTCCAGCTGGAGCACATCGCGCTCCGAAACTTATACGCCATATTCCGCTATACCATGGCTCTCCGTCTAAAGCTCCAGCTGTATCGGGCGATCATTTCGCCCATGATTCGCTGTGAGATTTGGGGAACAGTGGCTAATTGCACTTTCGTCAGACTCCAGACGATGCAGAACAGGGCACTCAGAATCATATACGATACAGACTGGAAATTTCCCGCCCATATACTACACGAACACTCCAAGATCCCGCACATTGTCGATGTCATCCGAAAGAGGGCACGATCAATGTACGAAAAAATTCAAACCCACAACATGACAGATGACAGAACTGATAGTAAAAAGTGCATTTGCAGTTATTTTTTGGCATGTTAAAATGCCCCTATATCTTCATCTTTGAAATCAGAAGTTTGGTCTATGGCGTAAGAAAAATGACTTAAGTAAGAGTTATAAACCTAATTACTGCATACTGATCTCTGCTATGCAAAAAAATAAATCCATTGGTTTGCGAAATAAAAATGCAAAATATTGCAGAAATCACATGTTAATAGTTTTAAAAATTTAAAACAGCCGTATTGCGGAATGAGTATCATCACAAAATTATCTATTCCTTTTAGCGAAAGATGATCGCTCCAACGGATTTTAAAGTACAATTTGATGTGTGTTTTTCCTGTTATCTGCCTATTTAAACAGGAGGTGCTGCGGCACTCTACATGGAAGCAAGATCTTTAATAAGTGCAGCTGCATTCTTCGTGATGGATTTTATTGTAGACTCTCAAGGTCAAAGAATATCATTTCATCGCCACTTATATCCAAATAATTTGATACAAAACACTGAACAAGAGGGATGCTAATGGATTCGACATTTATTGTGTTTTATTTTCTTTAGCATTAACTTTAACTTCAAGGTTGCTTTGAGGCGGAAATATATTCCATAAAAAGGAAGTGCGAGGCTCCATAAAAATACAGCGCACAGGTGACATTTTGTTATATATTTTACTCACAATACAAAATTTACTTCAGATTATTATTTAATTGGACCACAATTTCTTCCATAACTACTTTTCTCCGATATATTAAACAATTATGGGGAGTATTGTTATTAATGTTGCTGAAAAATATAATTTTTATTGAAGGTTTCCGAAAGCTGTATTAAAATATCTTAGTGATGTTTTGTGAGAAAGTATGTAAAAGCAATAAAGTTTGTAAGCTAATATTTGAAGCATAAAATTGTCAACACTGTGCAACATAAACTTTAATTTTGCAGTTTTAGTTACTATCAAACTGGCAAATTTTGATAAATAAATGCATCAGAAATGGCTCTTTTTATATATATTTAGGCAATTTCATTAAAGCATATCATAAAGTAGCTCTGGCTTGTACAAGGAGTTTACACAACCCAGTTATGGGTTTTCTTGGTAAAGGATGAGAATTTAAAGTAAAGAAAGGACGTAGTGAAGGTAAAGGCAAAAACTTCCCTCGCTTTGTAAACACGAATGGTGACAAAAACCAGACCTAATCCTGTTTAACACCCCATTCGGCATCCAAAATGGTGACAGCAAAGAAAGTATTCAGTTTAAACCTTTGTGTGGACAGCAGCCCTGCTATACAAGTAATGGCGCCCACCCTCTCCCACCATGTTTATCACTGTGAATTCATTGCGTCTGATGACCGCGCTGGATGTGGTGGTACTTGTCACCAGATAACTCAATCTCTTCCATTGGCGCGTGTTATTGTCCTAACTGCTAGACGGATTTATCTAACGTTTTCCCTTGTACGATCACATTTTTATTCACACCAGCTTTTAACGCTTGAGTTAACAACCGCTCTCTTCTCCAAAAAGCCCCCCACCAAAATGTAATATCGCAGCCTTATTTTATTATAGTTTTATTCAAATGAGAATGCCAGCGAAGATTTTATTTACCTACTACTCTATATACTCAGCCAAATATTGTAACAATAAAATCTAAATAAGTAAGTGAAATGGTTGCTTCCGCAGATAAAATACCATTTCTACCTTCACTATTTAGATATAGATGTCTGTTTCGTACCCAAGAAATACCGACTTGCTTCTTTATTAGAAGTAATCTGTAGAGTCCTTTCTTCGCGATTTTCTCATACAGCTTTAAGCGCTGTTGTTCCAAGACTTAATTTGATTATTTAAGCATGATCATTAGCACCCGAAGACAGGTTTTCAATCTGTAAGAAATTGAGGATATACAGGTTGTTTCAAAACGATACCGAACGATTATAGCCGTGTGTAGTTTATAACTTAACTAGTCCGAATTTCAGTGTCGCAGCTCCGAAGTTCTGTTAGGTATAATTTTATGCAGCATTAAATATTTATTACATGACTGTGATTATGCAGCGGATGAACCACAGGCGTGTGAACTTCAAAAGTTATTATTGGGACGCACCGGCAACGGAAACAAAAACATTGCACATTGATCTTTACGGGTAACCCGAACCTAACTTTGAGGTAATGGGGCAAAGGGCGGTTATGTGTGCAAAATTCCACTAATAATTCGGACAGTTGTAATGTTGCTCTTCATTGTAAAACTACACATTCCAACCTAACTGGGCGGATTTTGCGCGTACCTAGATGGCAAATTCAAACAATATGGAGCGCTGTACGAACACCGAAATGACAGGAATGGTTTGATAGATGGGAGAGCTGAAGGGAGTTCAAGGAATGCACGATTAATTTAGTTTCATGAAAAATATGAATTGCAAAAATACATCAATGATAATATTTATTTGATTAACTTCAGAGCATTTTGTTATGATCTTAATTGTACCATACTTTCAAGCACTTGCTGTAAATATCAACAGCTTCCTTTTCAGTTACAAATGTTTTATTTACTATTACAAAACACGTGAAATAAAGTGCTCATCTCGTTGCATAAGGCATTTAGTATTGGTTAATTTATCTACACTTCTTTGATGTCTGTTCTGTCTATCATTTGATGCTTCCTTCCTCAACTTCACATACATTAACTTCCCTCTAAAAGGTATAAGTTGCATATATCCACTAGCTTATTTGCCATCATGGACTACTATAACGGAATTTTGGAACACGTTAAACACTCATAAGCAATAATTAATCAATAGCTTCTTTATTACGGTTTCATAAGCCAAAATAATTCTTAATACTGGCAAGCAAGCTACTGCGGAGTATGCCGGTAAGTTTATAAACAGTTACAGCACGCGGCACGGCGTGTGACCTATACCAGGAAACTCCGACAGTGTTCGGCACGCGTCGTTGTTTCTGTCACTGCCTCCACAGTCATTCTGGAGCATTTTTATGCGGCTCTATTGGAGGTAAAAGCTGTCTATATGTGTCACATAGAAGCTGAGAAACTACTTTTATATGCTCGTTTAGTGTAGTTTTGAAACACTACAAGGACATTCTCTATCCAATATCTTTTACAGTTATACACTTTCTATAAAAATAATCTTACAGAAACCTACTTTTAGATTTCTGTTAATAACAAAAACCGTTGCGGAAGCAGTATCCCTATATATTCACTGTAATAATTAGAAGACTATAGTAGGCTGAAGCGTCAGTCAAACTATAAAAACGCGAACAGTGCACAATCTCTTTGAAATTTCATACTGACATCGCGGGAAACAAACCTATGATGCTCAAGCGCTACACACAGTACTGTACAGCACTTCAAGGTGCTCAATGCCGAAAATAAATGAGAGATGTTATATCTTTTTATAAGCTCTACACTTTTGGTGAATGCGTACTTTCTTGTAGATCTGTTACTGTTTAAGGGATACACAAAGCTATTTAACATTTGTTCAGAATTAACATGACGCTCAAATGATTTGAAGAATACTAAAGAGAAATTTATAATTAATCATAATGAAAATTACCAGTATTATTTCTAATTTAGAGTCAAACCATCTTACACATAGGGCATAAGCTAAAATGGAAGCATTGTCGTATGTGACCTTGTGGGTTCGTAGAATTAAAAGTCCAAGTTGCAGAAATACAAGCAGTTCTTTATTTCCACCGAATTACAGTTAGTACACTCACAAACAGCGTACCACAGACAATTATGTAACACTCAAAATTGCGTAACACTCACAATTACAATCCATACTCACTAATTAGCGCCTTGCAGTACCAATCTCTCACTCTCGATCCGACTAAGAAATCCTCAGCCGTCCAATACGTCGCTCATATAGGAAGATCGCTACATCACCAATCTTCGCGGCTCGGAACAACCATCTCGATTATTCCAGACGTCAGGGGGAGGGGAAAGAGACAGTAAAGTGGCTCGTGACACTTTTAAAACCATCCCCTAAGTGAGCGCCACACAGATCAATGGGCAGACGTGGTCTGAACAGCTTCTGTCCCCCAAATTACCTGCCAGTAAGGCAGGGGGGAGGAACAGTATAGTGCCTTCCGATAAATGGGTGACACTGCTCCCTCCACAAATCTGGTCGTCCCGAACAGCTCCATTGTAGCGGGCCAGGCGATCCAGGTGTACCACCACTTCTTTCCTCGGGGTACCTTCTGGATGCAGTAGACCACGCCGTTAATCCTCTTCACCACCCGGTACGTTCCTTGCCATTGATGGAAACCTTGGCTGTTGGATTGCCTGTCGTATCGGATCTTCATGTGTCGCTCGCCTTCTGGATGCTCTGGCGAGTCATTTCGTGCATGTGGTGGAGGTGGTCCACCAGGTTCTCCACCTACTCGGTGGCCAAAAGCCAGGTAACAAGGTAGGCGTAACTCGGCCGAACATTATGCTGGCTGGAATCATCCCAGTTGTGTCGTGTGCAGACGAGCGGTAGGCCAGCAAGAACAGAGGCACCTTGACGTCCCAGTCTCGCTGATGGCTGGCCACGACCTTCCTCAGATGTTTTTCTAAGGTTCTGATGTAACTTTCGACCATGCAATCCGACTGGGGATGTAGAGGCGTCGGGCGGGTCTTGCTAACCCCAAGTCTTTCTAGTGCCTCCTTCATCAGTTTAGAAACAAAAGTGGTGCTCTAGTAACTGTGCAGCTCTAACGGCACCCCAAATCGGCAGAACATTTGCTCCACAAGGCAGTCTGTGATTGTCTTTGCCTCTTGGTTCGGGGTGGCATACACATGCGGCCACTTGGAGATGTAGTCCACGAACATCATCAGGTACTTGTTGCCTCGGTCGGACACTGGGAGTGGTCCAGCTATGTCAACGGCGATCGGTTCGAATGGCGCTCCGACGTTGTGCTGCTGCATGCGACCCCGGCTCCTAATCTGGGGGCCGCGACTCGCTGCCATCGCGTGACACTGACGGCACCATCTTTCAGCGTCTGCTCGGAGCCTGAACCAGTAGTTGCGCTGCTGTAGCTTGTCAGTCGTTCGGTTCGCTCTTAGGTGTCCTCCCGAAGTACCGGCGTGCAATTCCTCCAAGACTTCCCGGGGAAGTACCAACTGATCTCTCTGCGTCTTCCCATCGGGTGATTCCCATACCCGGAAAATCACGCCCTCTCTAACCTTCAGCGAGTCCAATTGTGTCCAGTGCGACCTGTAGGTGGCGTTCCTCGGTGCGATTTCCTCCCAGGTTGGTCTCGTCCCTGCCTCAACTTCCCTCAAAAGTGGTCCCAAGTCAGCGTCCGCCAGCTGCTCACTCCTCAGGCCTGCGCTATCCCAGCCATCCGTAGACACTGCCGTTACTACTCGGACTGCTGCGGCACGCTCCTTCTCTTCCACTCTTGTGTACTGGCCGCACTCTTCTGGACAGGGTCTTCGGGACATAGCGTCTGCGTTACCGTGGCTCCTCTCTCTGCGATGTTCCGAGGTGTAGTCGTACTCCTGCAGCCTCTGGACCCAACGTGCTGTCTGGCCTTCCAGGTTCCTAAAGCTCAGTAGCCAGGTTAGGGTAAATTGGTCAGTCTTCAGGTAGAATGGCTGACCACACAGGTACTTGTGAAGGTGCTCCAAGGTCTTTACTACCGCCAGTAACTCTCGTCGGATGACGCAGTAGTTCCTCTCTGCCTTGGATAGCGTCTTGCTGTAGTAAGCTATCACCGGCTCATAGCCGTCCTAGATCTGCGATAGGACGCCTCCAATGCAATGGTCGCTGGCGTCGGCGTCCACAATGAAGGTGCCCCCTGGTTCTGGAAATCCCAGAATAGGAGCACTTCACAGTGTTTTCCTCAGGCGCTGGAAAACGTCTTCGGCGTCATCGGCGGTGTGCTTCTATCAGGCAGGTGAGGGGCTTGGCGATGTTGGAGAACACAATACTGATGTTGTGTCGCGTCCCGGTGCGTCGGCCTACAAAACCTTCAACCTCCTGCTGACGACGTCCTCCACCATGGCGTTCAGGGACTTGATGCTGTAGTTAGCCTTTCCTTCCAGCTCATTAACGCTGCCCGCCAGGTCTTCGATGCGCTGGCCAAACTCTGCGACGTCCTCCATTATTCCAGCAAACTGCTCCTCAAACTTGGTGGCGAGAGCTTCATTCGCCGCTTTCATTTCCGTGGTCAATTCGGTCATCCTCGCGGTCATTGTCGTGGCCAAGTTGTTGTTTGCAGCTTCAGTCTTCGCAGCGAGGTTGTCATTCACCGTCTTATTTCATTCAGCTCGGCGGCGAGGTTGTCGTTAGCCATCTTCATTTCTTTCAGTTCCGCTGTGAGGTTGTTTGCCGTTCCGTCTTCGTTGTTAACTCGGTCTTCTTCGCGGCCAAGTTGTTATGTGCCGTCTCCAACTTCTCTAGAATCTGTGCCAATGTAGCCTCCATGTCGTGACGTCTCGCTCCTGACACCATTTGTGACATTGTAGGTTCGTAGAATTAAAAGTCCAGGTTGCAGAAATACAAGTAGTTCTTTATTTCCACCGAATTACAGTTAGTAATCTCACAAATTCCGTACCACACACAATTATGTAACACTCACAATTACAATCCACACTCGCTACTCAGCGCCTTGCAGTACAAATCTCTCTCACGAGCCAACGAAAAACTCCTCAGTCGTCCTATGCGTCGCTTATATAGGCAGATCGCTGCATCTCGACGCTTCGCGGATCGGAACAATTATCCCGATTGTTACAGACGTCAGGGGGAGGGGAAGGAGGCGGTCAGGTGGCTCGTGGTTCTTTTCTAACCATCCGCTCAGTGAGCGCCATACAGATAAATGGGTAGGCGTGGACTGAATGGTTTAAGTTACCTAACCTACCTGCCAGTTGGGCAGGGGCAGAGGGACAGTATCGTGCCCTCCAAAAATGGGTTACAATATTCTATAAAAATACAGCTTTCGTTTCTAATAAGGGTTGAAAGAAACAGTAATTCAATTCAAGCAAAAGCTAAATGAGCATGAATTAAATGTGAAAAATGTAAATGAATCGATGGCCGTGAATTCATTTACATAGGTATTTAAGTTTAAGCTATGAAGTGTTTTGTCCTGTTTACAATATTGACGGGCGTTGATCAGAGTACAGTCCAAACGCAATAACATTCAAGCCACCAACCTCTCCCCTTCCCTCCTTCCTTCTTTGCTCCCCCTTTTCATCGCACCTTCCTTTAATTTTGCCATCCTTTCTTCTTCGCAAGCCTTGGTTATTACGAATTTGGATTTCGACGCACTTTGGTTATACACTTATTATCGTTCTATCTCGGCAATCATATTTTGATGTTTCAATCAATTAAGAAGGTTGTATTAAATTTAAACGTCACTTCTATGGAGCACATACTGTCCAGCAACGCAAAGAAGGTCCTGAAATGAATGTGCTCTCTTACACAGTGATACAAGGACAGCGAATGTGTGTGGCACAGATTGTGTGCTACATAAGGAGTAGAAACGTTAAAAAAACATGCGCCCTATTCACTCCGTATACTAAAATCGAGAAGATTCATTCACTAAAGTAGAAGCCGTCATAATGTTTTTGAGTGGTCAGTAACAGTACTGATATGGGGTGTCATAAACCTATACAGGGAGGGTGTGGGAACCTTTGCCAACCCCCCTGCGTCTCAGGCATCGGAGACTTACTCTCTTGTGGAGGACAGTATATTTAGCGGATAACAATGTTTTGGATCTGTCATTGAACATGACACATAAAATAGTTATCGAAGAAAATAATTTAGATGATTCTGAGTATAGTTGAATAGATGATATATCTTTTGAATGTAACTTTTTTTCCATATTGGTTGATTGATAGCCAGAAATTTTAAATCATATTTCAAAGTGCGTGTTTATACTTATTACAAAATGTGTATTAGTGTGTGTGTGTGTGTGTGTGTGTGTGTGTGTGTGTGTGTGTGTGTGTGTGTGTGTGTGTGTGTGTGTGTGTGTGTGTGTGTATGTTTAGTACGCTTCATTTCAATTCAGTAGACTGTAGTTTTCGTGTTCTGTGTCTTTAATTAAAATCCTAAATATAAATTTAGGTGAAATAATAATCCTAAATAATCCTAAAGATAAATTAAGTGAAATGACTTTTGGAAAATCTTTAAAATGGCGGATTTTGGGTCATAAGTACAGGAAGCGTAGTACAAAATGGTTTTGAGAATGGTAATTTCCTTTCACTTAATATTAAGAAAATTACTTGCATCTCCGTATATTGTTGGTGCTGATAATAGAGGATGCATACCTGAAATTCTCTGGAGAATTATTTTGTTTAGGTCATATGCTTATCATCAGGTTAAATGCCTATAGTTATGCTGGTAATTTGCCCCGATACAACTTACTGCCTGTTATTTACCTTCTGTCCCTGAAGGATGGTTAACCACGCGCAATAACTGTGCAATAATCCAGACATTCCCCAAGTTAATATAAGAAATAGAATTGATCATATGGACTCAGCAAAGCATTCATTAGCGCTGTAAATAGCTTTAACAAGGGCTAGAATGTTTCATAGCTGCAATTAAATACAGTTCAGCTATTTTAATGCCCTACGGCTTTTATGTCCAACTGTCCTATTTTAGAATTACAGTTGGAGTAAAACAAGTTCTGTTGTTTAGCTTCTGATGAAAATATCTTAAAAAGCATTTTTAATTTCAGGTATGCTCATGTATCTATATCTTGAAATTAATGAACTTAGATGCGAGTTTAAACCTTGTTTCTCCTCGACATAACTATCCCGAAGAAATCTTTGTAATTGATGTGTAAGGTGATGAAGATCTGAAAAATATCATTTTTGTTCTCTTACACATAACCGTTTTGCAATCCACTTACTCTCTGCCATTAGCAATATTACATATATTACGAAAAAAGGTTTCAGATTTTGAGAGGCCGTAATCTCTAAAATGCATACCTCAAACGTTATGAGTTTGTGCTTTTTGCTCTTTGCAAAGAATCTAGAAAAAGGAATAAACAAACAATTAAACAAACGAACACAAATTACTGCGTTACTGTACATGCATACAGCATATAGTAAGCGTCCATTAGCGTTGTTGTTCTAAACCACGTTCACGCTTCTAGCTAAGTGCAGCGTATACATTTGTTCCAATGGGAATTATCTGTATTCTGATCTGTTTGGAAAATGCTTTTGTATTGTTGTGTTATCTTTGTACTTACTACCATAATGGGAGCCTATTATTCCACACGAAAAGAGCATGCACGATCTTCTTTTATAACCTGTGTCCATTTTGATTTTCAGAGCGTGTATGATTCCCTAAAATGTCAGACAGAAGAATGCCTTGGTATGAATAGACTCCATATTGAGCACCTCGTTTAGCGGTGGCTCACAAGGGTAGGTCGTGTACGTATGCAAGGAGATGGCATTAAGGTTCTGCAATTTTACACTGGCAGAAAAAGCGCTCAAATTGGTTTACTCATTTGCTTACAGCATTGTGTTCGTTCTTAATAGCAAAGAAATTGCAGTGACTGTAGATGTCTCACAGTAGCGAAAATGAACACTCCTGCTAACTCACTTTTATCTATTTTAGAACTTATTTTACTTGAACTTTTGTTGATATTTTCATGCTCAATAACGTCTCTCAGACTAAGATGTTCTTTTGAACATCCTGGATAAGTAACTATCTCAGTTATAATTACCGAGGTTACACACAAGAAAATAAATTTACCTTATATAAAAGTTTATCTCATATGTTTAAATTTCCTTCATATAACAGAGCATGTAATAATCCGGTATTCTTCATTTCTTCATCAGCAATAAAATTGACCTGTTATGCCTATAAACAAGTTTCATTTTAGCATCTTGCTTACGGCCAAGTTTTATTACCAGGTTTAAATTACGTCCCATTTTTAATGATTAAGTGGAGTAATAGAGTAGTCATACGAGTAGCATTAATCTAAATGTATGTGGTTACTTTACATCACCTTCAGTGCAACCTACAAAACTGCTCCAATAATCAAGCAAAGCAACTACCTATGTTATAAGCCCTAGCACAACTGAAAAGAATTCAAGGTATGAGCCCACATGAAAAATTAGCTTCTGTTCGCATAGATGACCAAGTGATATTAACAAATCATAAGAAGCGCAACATTATTATCGAACAAATAAGTGCCCGCCTCGGTAGCGTGTATCGTAGCGTGCCTGCCTCCCGTTCAGAAGATCCCGAGTTCGAATCTCGGTTAGGGAGAGTTACCTGGATAAGGTTTTTTCCCGGGTTTTCCTTTATCATGAGTAGAATGCCAACTAAAGATGTAGACACCACAAAAAAATTCTTCGGAACAATAAAGTAAGGTTGAGTCATAATTAAGTCATGATTTAATGGAATGCTTACAGGACATGGAAAATTCGTAGGGACTATTGCAACAATTCAAGATTGTGGAAGACTCTACGTGTGTCTGCAGAAACAGTGCACAAACAGTTCAACATATCTTCTGGGAGTGTGTAAGACTGAAAAGTGAGAGACAAGCCTTTTCGGAAAAGTGTTGTGAGCATTAGCGGGCGATGGCCAACAGAGAACTGTGGACTGATAGGGACATTTAAAAAACAATTCTTTAAATTTGTTAATAGTATAATCTTTGGTATTTTATAACAAAACATAGGACTGAATGTGAGAAAATATGTATTTACGCTATAGGTATTATTTAGAATCTAAAATGTATAATAAGTGAACAACATTGCATGTATTATTACATAATAATGTAATTGAGAAAGCAGAAATGTGTAACTAAGAATATAAAAAGAGTTGAATAATATCTGTTTATTACTTTGGGTGGAAGTCATTTCAGTTTTGTTTTCAGCTCATCTTCACGTACCCATTAGCTAACATGTAGCTTATCCTATTAAATTCTACAAACTTGCGTATCATACCCGTAGAGAAACATATATGATAAAAATTTTCAGTTGGTTACATGAAATAGAATATATATTTCCAAGGTAATCTCATTCAGATTAATAACATCCCATGGATACGAAATCCCGAAGAGAAATACGGAATGTCAGGCGCTTAAGTTTATTGCTTTCCACTGAACAGATAATGTACTCCGAAGTAAATGTTTCTGCCTAAATTACTGACAAAGTGAAAGTTATCACAAATTCGAGCTCTCTGAGAACGAGGACCGTTTCCCTTAAATTGTTATGAACATCAATAGCATTCCATCACGTTGACGAGGTCCCTCATTCCAGATTTAATAGCTTTACTGGAGGAGCAGTAAAGCAAATATTAAACCTTGTCTACAGATACGTAAACTTTCTGTGATTCCCCTTTATTGAAAATCCTCTCTAAATGCTCTGAGTAGATGCAAGATCTTACTGGGTGAAATTTTAAGTTAAATGTTATTTTCATGGTTTTCGTGTACCGGAATTTTTCATCTGTAGGAATGGAGAGATTGTGATGATGTGATGCAGTAATTCACCAAGTTGATTGTCTCGGAGCTGGATTCTATACCCGACGTTCCCAGTTGCGATGGGTTCTGGAACTTACCACAGCTGCTGTCATTTCAACATGATCTATTTTTCAGAGTGCGGTAGCGGAATTTTTTAACTTTCTTTTCCAAAGCTATATTTTAATTCAATTAGACCATTTTAAAACAACACTGAACTAATAATTACTTTTGTGAACGTCGATATTACGTAATTTTAAAACAATAATACAAGTTTTCTCCACCGCGTCCTTTCTGCAGACTTACGGACTAACACACACATCCAATCTCTACGCCGGTTAAATACACAAGAAAGCTTGCTTCTACTATTTTAAATTACTGGTCCTACCGTTGCTATGGCAGCTACATCTTTCCTTTGGTCCACGTCACATCAAATTATAACAATATTCGTTGTAATATTTAATAATATTCTCACATGTTGTAAATCACTTTTTCACAACTTTAATGAAATATTACCGTGTTAAACACGAAAATACCATTTCATTAACACTTACATTAATAGCGTTATAATCGTGATATTAAAATCATTTCATGTTGACTATAGTTTAGCCCAGCGGGAACAGAGAGACGAAAGAGATCAGGGTAAAGCGAGTAAATCCATATCTTGACTATTTATTGTATAAGTGCTTGTTACAAGTGAAGATATCCCAGTAACTATCGTCATAATATCATCATAGACACTAAGGGACAATAATTTTACCTTGCTTAAGAATATTGTCTGGCTGAACGGCTGCGGCGAAGACTAGGCTGGCGGGCAAAGCGTCTTCAAGAGGCATGCACCGTCAGGTGCTGGCGAGCTACAAGTCGGGGCTGCCGAGCAGCGTGGAGACGGTCCAGAGTAGTGGCAGGCTAGGGCGATATTAGACAGACTTGGGCAGATTAGCCCGCTTTGGGGTGTGACCTAACCCTTTTATTGCTTCCTGCTCTGACATCAATTGACCCAAATATGTGTATGTTCTGCCCAGGGGCGAAGCTTCTGTAGCTCCACCTACTACTTAGCAAAGGGAGAAAGCGTATCCGGAAAAATTAGCAACATAGGGATGTTTACTTCAGCTTATCGCGCATACACGGTGAGTCCAGTGTATGTATACTCTGTTCAGATATAATCTGGATAGCAATATATCATACATCGGCAGGCGAGAGAGGCTTCCAATCGCTCTATTTGTGTTTCGTAACCTACTGTACATCACTTACTAATATATCGCTTCTATAATCGACCAGATAAGAGCCAACGAGAGACGATCACGGCGCTGGTCACCTTAAGGTCGATACGCCTCAATGCTCGAGTAATACTTCTTCCGGACAAATGACGTCAATGGAAAGAGTCATTCCACGAACACAGAGGATGTGTGGTGAATCCAACTAAGAATAATCGGGCGCAAACATGACGGCTACCAGCGTTATCGCCGGAATCTGTTGAACCGCTTGTAAATACTCTAATAAAGTGGCTAAACTGGCAGCCTTCTCAATTGTGAGATTAATTTAACGTAGAAACTAATAATCTCAGGGACTGCACTTCAATTCAGGCAAACCGCATAGCATACGTGGCAATATTCTGTTTCCTTTTCTTTTATATATCTGAACACTTTCACACTTTCAATTGTTCCCTATCCACTACAATCATAAATAATTTTAAATCAAATTAAATCTAAAACAACTGTTTCAGAATGCGGAGAATTTTCACTCAAACTATTCAAATCAGGAATTGTTTTCATATATTTTGGATATTGCCCCTGTGATATAAATATTAACATAGTTGAACAATTAATGACAATATTAGAAATTCCATAACAATGGGAAACATTTTTAAATTTGCCACAAACATTAAACATATTTAAAGTGATTTACATAAGAATTTTCTTGTTTGTGTTTATTATATTCGGTGATTCGCCCACCTGATTAATTTTTCAAGTTATACTGTGCCAAAGCACTAGGCAATGCTATATTGTGGGTACCATCGTATGTGGCACTCGTAAGCAAAATACGATCCTTTAGACGAAACTGGGGCACCTGCTTACCAGTCTCAAGCTGCTTTATGATACCAGACAACTTTGGATCACGACACTGATACTCTAATATGCTAGTTAACAGCTCGGGAAATGTAGTGCAGTCATTCACGTCCATAACCTGCTCGACAGGTGAGAATACTCGGCTAGGTGAAGATGCTAGTTAAGGCGTCTGCTACACAGTTGTCTACACCACGTATATGAACTGGTGTAACTTTAAACGCTGCGATGCGTACGCCCGAGCGCGCAAGTCGATCTGTTGACCTGGGCGTCCCAAGAGCCCACGTGAAGGCCTAATTATCACATTCAAGTGTGACTTCCACATGTTCATGACATTGACGATACTTTTACAATCCAAATATTATGGCAAGGATCTCTAATTCGTATACAGAATACTTGCGTTGTGCCTCGGTCAATGCACGCGAAGCGTAAAACATAGCTTGACGACCTTCAGGAAATTATTGTAAAAGTACAGCCGCTAACGAACATTTGCTGGCCTCGGTCTGGAGAACAAAGCCTAGACCAAAATCAGGAAAAGCTAACACCGGAGGATTGCCAATGGCTGTTTTCTTCAGATCTTCAAAAGCACGCTGCTGGTCTTCTGTCCACACGAACGGCATACCCTTGCGTCGAAGGCGATACAATGATGCCGTCCGAGCAGTAAAGTCGGGGATAAACTTACTAATGAATTTGGCCATGCCGATAAAGCGTGCTAATGAGCGTAAATTACTCGGGGTAGGGAAATTCCGAATGACTTTCGTTCGGTCAGTCCGGTGATGATTACAATGAGTATCAAAATCCTGAGAGTAAACTACAGCATCATCCAAATAATGATACACATATTTGAATTTAATATCTGAAAATGAGTTATCTAGCAAACGGGATAGAACTTGTGCACTAGTAGCAAACCCATATGGCACGCTCTGGAACTCGTACAGCCTCCAGGGCGTGGCAAATGCAATTATATGTTTAGACGACAAATTGTTTAGACGGATGTTTATACGAGGAATTTGAAAATACGCATTATTGAGATCCAGGACTGTTAACACCCTTGGTCCCGAAAAATAATGGGCGGCTATATGAAGATCCGAAATTGGTTGGGCTTCGATTTGTATTTTCTTGTGCAACCTACGGTAGTCTACGACGGATCGAAAATCCTTTCCACCTTTCGGCACCAAGAAAATGGGATTATTGTATGCAGAAGTAGACGGTCTTATGATTTTCCCAGCTGACATATCCTCAATTTTGGCTTTCAAGACCATCACCTTCGGTGGGGTCAGACAGTATGGCGATTATTTAACAAGACTGTTATCGGTAAGTTCAATGTGGTACGTGGTCAAATTAGTAAGACTTAGCTTATCGGAGAACAAGTTCCCATATTGCGACCAGAGATGTTCCATACTCCTACTCTCCTCTGGAGTTAAATGGTACAACTGACCATGTACTGATGCTACTTCTTGAACCAAACTCTCCCTCCCAACCAACGACTCCGAATGAGAGCTGAAACAGCACCAAAATGGAATCTTCACATCTAGGGCGAAAGCAAACTATATTTGGGACAGACGGAAATCCAGACTCATTCCCACGCGAGCTATAAAATCGGACTCCGAAATAAGATTAAAGGGGAGGTCAGAAAGCACATAGTAATATGTTTCCAAGTAAAATGAGGAAACCGAGTTGTCAAAAGAACCCTCGCTTTGAACTCAAACATCTGACCATTAACGGACACGCACTGGACTTGGCATTACTCGAACTTACTGGAAAATTTATGTAATGATTCATTCAAAAATCGTTCGTGAATTAAAGAACAGGTGCTTCCTGTATCTAATAAAGCCAATGCAAGCTGTTTGCCAACAATGACCTCAACCACAGGTTTTTCATCGAAAGCGACCGCAAATTATGCGACGTAGAGGCGGTAAACATGCCTCAGCATGTAGTAGCTCATGGCGTCAAATGGAACGTGCCCTAGAACGGTTTGCACTTGAAGACGATGCAATACTAGAGGGAATACCGCATGACACAGTACATTGGCGCACATGATGATAAAAACACTACAACGAAACGCTCGTGAACGAGAACCATATTTCGTACCTTGAGATAGTGTGGCATTGTCCCTCGTATTCTCCTGCTACACCCGTGGAGGCGGGCCAGACACATTTATGTCCCTAGTATTATCCGCCAGAGCTTGTTCTGTCAAAAGAGGCAAAAGTGATTCTATCTCTACAAATGTAGGAGGTCTAAAAGAAAATATCAAGGTCGAACGCACCTCAGGCGTCAAACCGGAAAAAATTACGTCACATACCTGTTTTTCATTATCAGGTAGCAGCAATAATCGGGCAAATGACCTAATCCTAAGCATATAATCCGCAAAGGTCTCATTGAAAGCTTGGGAATTAAGATAGTTATCACGTATAATAGTTATTAATGCACGGCGTGTTACAAAGGAATCCAAACACCCTGGTGAAATGCGCGTAATGGATAAGAAACGTGTTTGACTCGGAACAACAAATTCAATATAACTCCCTTTGCCCTCGCGGCAATGACCCTTAAGAGAAGCTGGTCCGATACGTGCCTTAACAAGGTACAGTCTTCCGGCTGTATTACAAACTTCAGGAAATCGAGAGCAGAATGAACATAAACCACTTCGAACTCTGACAGTGATTCTACGTGGCGTTGTAACGAGTGGGATAACTTTAAAGGTTGAAAAGCCGAATTTGACTTTACCGGAGAAAGGACCACACCACTGTCGGGCGGCGAGACGTCATCACCACTACCTCGTGGCAACCGGTCTATCCAGGTAGTAAATTCTGCCCGTAATTTTGGCAATGGCAAAGCAAAATTAAAGTTAGGAAAATACCTCTGAAAATAATCGATTCGCTGGACATAATGGTTTACACGGGCCGTTATTCTTCTAACCTGATATTTCGATAAGCCGCTCTCGGCTTCACAGTCGGACCATAAATCCATAAATTCCGTCAAGGCCTTTTCACATAAAGTTAGCGAATCCACAAATAATGGATGTTTATCTGATAACTTAACAGTAGAATTGTCCCGTACCCGACGAAGTGCTTTCAAAATGGAGGGCACTGAGGGCTGACACCAGGTAAGCACTACCACGAGAACACAACTGAAATAAGGGTTCTGCTTTATGCAAATACGCCAAGTCCACCATGGCGGCCATAATGACATTAAGCAACCAGAAATTAAACCGAAAAAACTCGATTTAAAACGGCGCTATGCTACCAAACTACCAAAACATGAATTAACTTCTCCCCTTTACAAATACATTTTAGTCTGTACAATGCTTTCACGACAACGAACATTGAACAGTTGTGAAAATAAAAGATGCTTCTATATAAAGGTAGACTGAACAGCTTTGAATGTCTTTCAACTTCATGACAATGGACAGTTTTAAAAATAATCTCCTTCAATAGCGCTTGCCGAAACTAGCGCTAAACCCTAACTGCCTCGCTCAAGCCAAGGTACCCAGCTTCGACCTCCCGATAGAGACGGTGGCGCAGGCAAACACTAAACAAAACACAATAGGCCACTACCACCACCCACATAGGGAAGCCAGACAACTACCTGCAATTAGCCTTTGTGGCAATTGGCCCAAAGGCTTGGAAATAGCCGCAAGTAAACATGCTGAAACAAATATTTTGAGCACATTTTACTATTCATGTTAAAGCAAGTTAAAAAGGAAGTAAGCCCAATTCATATGCATTTTGTTGTAGAATCTAGGTAATACATATAATTTCATCTTCTGAAATTCAATATTCAACTAATAGCTATCAATAACACATCATCATCACAGCAGCAAAGCATCTGATCTCAGACATGAACTACACAAAATTTACAAGTAGTATTGCCATTATCGTTTATAGCTTCAATTCGGTGTAAGACATCACTCGAATGATTCCATTAACGGCGACGTTTCTTAGTTACATTACTCTTCCTTACGTTTTCCATTTTAAGCCGATATCTATAGCCTTCATCGTTTTGTGTATAGTCTGAAATGTTATGAGCCTGAATCGCCCAAGAACTGGATAAACTAGCATCCCTTACGCGTGTCAACACCGAACTCCACAGGAAAGACTACCGAATAACCTCTGTCGGGTTACCGGCGATAAAGCGCACCATAGTTGCTTGCTCTGCAGGCAAGTGCATAGTGCTGGGAGTCCGGAGCGCTTGCACCACAGCAGCTGAAGGGGATAGATTCCCTTCCCTATGGCGAGGTGGAGGTTCAAAAATTGGTGTAGTTCTGGTGCCTTCAGGAGGCGCTCCAGCCCTTTCAACTGTTTCAACATTTTGAAATATCTTCTACTACGGCCGTGCATCTAAACAGGTAGTAATGACAAGATGCAGAACGTTGTAACAGTTGGAATTCTTATATTTACTGAAATTTGTCCATTTTGTTTGAGGTGCATGAGAAACTGAGTTTGTTTCTATTTATGAGTACCATTAACTGTTATGGATCTCAGCATCGCATTCTGTATTGGTCGTGAAAGACCGATTAAATTTGTTCTGAAGCCCCTTTGTGGACCTTGGCTTTGTTTAATGTGTTTTCAGACACGGGCCATCGGCTTTAACATACCTGCCGAAAGCAGCCATGTTAAGGATTTCTCTTCCGAAAGGTGTCTCAATTTGACAACACAATTTTTCTATTACATAATGAAGTTTACTTTGCTTTAAAACTTGGTTAAACATTGTAGCTGTTCAAAATAAAGTTCAGCATTGACGGACATAGATATGGAAAAAGCTGTCTGCAGTATCATGTCTTCGAAATACTCAAGGTATCGTGTTAACGGCAATGTTTGCAGGTTGACGGTATCGTGCCTCTGTTTCGAGTGAGTGAGTGAATGAATGAATGAGTGAGTGAGTGAGTGAGTGAGTGAGTGAGTGAGTGAGTGAGTGAGTGAGTGAGTGAGTGAGTGAGTGAGTGAGTGAGTGAGTGAGTGAGTGAGTGAGTGAGTGAGTGAGTGAGTGAGTGAGTGAGTGAGTGAGTGAGTGAGTGGGCTTATGTTGACATCTAGGTGATTTGGCTCCGACACTGTTTCGAGGCCCAGGACTGTAATATACCTATTTTCACTGTCACAGTTCCCCTGATAAATGTCATACTGGAGATTAGCAATAACGTGACGGCAGATTTGCACTCCACATTGAACTGTCATATATGTTAGATATTTACCTCATCTTAGGCATATATACGGCGATATGTCGTATTTTTGAAGCACGACATTCGGTTGAAAATCCTTATGTTCTTGATTGCAGACTTTCACCAAATCAGCGTTCTCAACATTGTGAAACTGCACTGTTCCAGTTCCTGTAAATTGTTAATGCCTTCGCGTTCATGGTTAAAGTAAGAGAACCACACTTTGCTACTCGCTTACTAACAATACCTTCTTTGAGTAAGGTAAGTCGCCATTAAGGTAGCTGTTTCATCTGTTTATGAGAACTACTAGTGGTTTACCGGGAGAAACACGAGTCAGTTGGAGAATTTAATGGTTAGAGCGGCTGGACGGAAACCAGAAGACCTGTGGTTCAAATCCCGGCTATGGCACTGAATTCTTCAGTCTGGCTCTACCCTGTCATAGTGTATCCTACACACGGCCAGTGTGATAGAACAATTAATTTCCATTAATTGTTCCTAATAGTGGTCCGAACTATAAAGCCCGGGCCTTAAAGTACTTACAGCATAGTAGGTCGCCATTAAGGTAGCTGTCTCATGTCTTTATGAGAACTCCTGGTGGTTTACCGGGATAAACACGAGTCAGTTGGAGAATTTAATGTCATACTGACATGTTGGCCATAGTAGGTTGGCCATAGGTTAGAGCGGCTGGACGGAAACCAGAAGATCCGTGGTTCAAATTCCGGCTATGGCATTGAATTTTTCAGTCTGGCTCTACCCTGTCATAGTGCGTTCTACACACGGCTAGTGTGAAAGAACAATTAATTTACAATACGTTCTTTGTCAATTCACATTTCATTCCAGCCGCAACTGCAGAAATATGAAATTGATGCTAGTGGTGCTTCAGAAGGATTCTAAGCTGAAACTTTGTTGCCTCCATCTTACAGTTTCATATTACCAAATTAGGACTTAATTATTTTCAGCACCCTGTACAATAGCTACAGCATCCTATAAACAGGATTGACATAAATACGTAGAATATAAACCACTGAAAAAAATGACGTTACTTGTCGAGCAACCTAATGGATTATATTTAAAAATAAAGCCTAATGTAAAATCATTCTAATTAGCCGTTGAAGCTATCTTCGAAAATGTAGCCAGGTTATTATAACACCGAAAATAATATCAATGTTAATGAATTAGAATTTGAAATGCACTTGTGTGCCAGATATTTCAAAACAAATAGTTATTTGAATGTATTCTCACATTTAAGATATAAGAACCTTTTTGGGTACTATATTTTCTTATAATATACTAAATTCTTTGTATGCAAGAAAAGTGCATTTTACAAAATACATGCATAGGTGTGTGTGTAAACTTAAACTTGCCGCAAATTATTGACTGATATGATTATATGATAAATAAATGTTATAGATATAAGTAAACAAATTAAATTAATTAATAAAGTCATAAATAGGAAATTAATTAATTAATTAATTAACTATAATAAAATCAATGCACAACACAAAAAGCTGGTATTACCTTTAGGACATGAGTCTTGTGCATTAGCTCGTGTGGTTCGCTGATGATCAACGATGTCAAATTAAGATATATGCTTTGTGTCCTCTATCTCCTCATGCCTCAGCTGCTGAGGTATTACCCATATATCTGGTCGATGGGACCAATGGATATTTGAAATGTTCCCTTTGGGGTAAAATATTCATGGATAGAGTCAACATGAAAAATTCAATGCCATGGCCGGGATTTGAACCACGGATCTCCTGGTTTCCGAGGTTCAAATCCCGGCCATAGCATTGAATTTTTCATGTTGACTCTATCCATTAAATATATTAGCCTATATACGGTTAGTGTAGAGAAATGATTAAGTCTCATCAATTAACTAAAGTAAGGTTTATTCACTAAAATTTTGTTATACATTTCCAATAATTCACTTGAAGATTCATTATTAATTCGTTGATGCAACATTTACTTATGTCCTTTAGGCGCAGCTCTTCCTAAATTCTGTAAAAGTAGTTTCGATTTATATTTAGAACAGGTATGAAAAATTTCTAAATTTATAAAAAAATGTGTAAAATGATGTGTAATTTTGTGATTGGCCGTTGTAATAATTGTATAACGTGATGTGGTGACGTAGCATTAAATCGGTCAATCACAAAATTAATATAGGAGTAACGATGGTAACGGAACATCCATAATCCTCATAAGGAGATGTGTTCTGTAATGTTGGGAGTGATGAGTAGACGTGCAGGGGTAAGGAGCTTTATGTGATTATTAGAAAAAATTTTATTAAAAAAGTAATAATTTATCTATATGCTGGAGATAACCTGCAATAGACTAGGGAAGAAAGTACAAGTAAATTGTAATCCAGATAATGCAATTAAATTATTTGTTACGGACTTCTCCAAAACCATACTTATTTCACTCCAAACCACACCCGAAACCCCGAGATCTCATGATTCTTATTTAAAATAAGATGATACAATTGGTGACCAGAACAAAATTGATAGCCGCAAAATCTCACACGAGAAAAGAAAGAATTGTGATTCCAACATAGAAATCCTGCACTGAGCTACTGTAGGATTTTAATTAAACTGGGTTACACCAATTCTACTGCGATCGATTATCTAGTCAGTAGTGCCTAAAAACTGCGTGCCTAAAATTTTTCAAAGAGATTCTCTAATTGATATTTTAATGATTTAGTCCTGTTTTTTTTAATAAATTCAAACTTACTTCATACCTAAACTGTTTTTCAAAGCTTCAGACGTTAGAAGATATAATTTTATAATTTTTATTTATTTAAAACGCTATCTTCATTTGAGAAGTGTAATCCGGATAAAGAATAAGTACACAGCTAGCATACTGTAACATTGTGGGTTCGTGAAATTAAAAGTCCAATTGCACATGCTCAAAATGTTCCTCATTTCCACCGAATTACAATTGAAACAGTTGCCGATTACATAGAATTCCTTAGCGTACACAATTACAATTCACCAGTTCGTCTGTCACAGGTCCATTGCAAGTTCACAGTTACGTACAACTCTTCTGATACACGTACACCGTCTTCCAGCCTGTCCACTCACTCGGCGATCTTTACGGCTGCTCGCCAAGAACTGCTGACACGTCAACTGCAGGCCTTATATAGGGAATACCACCGTTTCTGGAAGTTTCGCGGCGCCCACAATTATACGGAGGTTCCAAGACGTCTGGTGGGAGGGGAAAGAGACGGTACAGGGCTCGTGCCGCTCTCGTCCCTTCAGTTAGTGCCACGAGACAATTGGGTAGGCGTGGCCTTAATGCTTCTGTCTGGCCCTACTGTCGGCGGTTCTATCGGGAGTTCCGACGTTCGGATGACACTGCTCGCTCCTCAAAGCTGGTCGTTCCGAACAGCACCATCGTAGCGTGCCAGGCGATCCAGGTGTACCACCAAAATCTTCCCTCGGGGAAACTTCTGGATGCGGTAGACCACGTTGATAATCCTCTTCACCATCCGGTAAGGTTCTTGGCACGGCTGCTGGACCTGCGGGCAGCGTCTATTGGTCCAGGTAGGGCGGTACAACCAGACCAGTTCACCTTGTTGGACCCTTGGCTGTGGGCTTGCCTGTCATACCGGTTCTTAATGCGGTCGCTGGCCTTCTGGATGTCCTGGCGAGCCATATCGTGCATGTCGTGGAGATGGTCCACCAGGTTCTCCATATACTCAGTCGCTGGCTGTTTCGCTCCCGGAGGGCTTCCAAAAGCCAGGTCACAAGGGAGGCGTAACTCTCGGCCGAACATTAAGCTGCCTGGCGTCATACCCTTGGTGTCGTGTGTTGAAGAGCGGTAGGCCAGCATGAACAGTGGCACCTTGACGTTCCAGTTTCGCTCATGGCTGGCCACGACCTTTCTTAGAATTTCCTCTAAGGTCTTGACGTACCTTTCGACCATGCCATCCGACTGATGATGTAGAGGTGTTGTGCGGGTCTTGTTAAACCCAACTCTTTCTAGTGCCTCCTTCATCACGTTGGACTCAAAGTTAGTATCTTGGTCACTCTGTAGCTCTAACGGGACCCCAAATCGGATGAACACTTGTTCCACGAGGTAGTCTGTGAATGTCTTTGCCTCTTGGTTCGGGATGGTATACATCTCCGGATACTTAGTGAAGTAGTCCACGACCACCATCAGGTACTTGTTGCCTCGGTTGGACATTGAGAACGGTCCAGCAATGTCAACGCCGACCCGTTCGAATGGCGCTCGGACGTTTTGCTGCTGCATGCGATCCCGCCTCCTAGTCTGGGGGCCGCGACTCGCCGCGCACACGTGACACTGACGGCACCATCTCTCAGCGTCTGCTCGGATCCCCAGCCAGTACTAGCGCTGCCGTAGTTTGTCAATCGTTTGGCTCGCTCCCAGGTGTCCTCCTGAAGTACCGACGTGCACTTCCTACAAGACCTCCGGGACCTCACTCCGGGGAAGTACCAACTGTTCTGTCTGCGTCTTCCCATCGGGAGATCCAAGTACCCGGAACAGCACGCTCTTTCTGGTCTTCAACGAGTCTTATTGGGCCCAGTACGATGTGTAGGTGGAGCTCCTCGGTGCCACGTCCTCCCAAGTTGGACTTGTCACTGCCTCCACTTCCCTCAAGAGTGGCCCCAAAATCTGCGTCCGCCAGCTGCTCCCTCCTCAGGCCTGCGCTAAACCATTCCGCAGGCGCTGCAATCACTACTCGGACTGCTGCGAGAAGCTCCTTCTCTTCCACTCTTGTGCACTTGCCGCAATCTTCTGGACAGGGTCTTCGGGACGTAACGTCTGCGTTACCGTGGTCCTTCGCCCTTTGATATTCTCAGGTGAAGTCGTACTCCTGCAGACTCTGGACCCAGCGTGCTTTCTGGCCTTCCAGGTTCTTAAAGCTCAATAGCCTGGTTAGGGCGGAATGGTCAGTCCTCAGGTGGAATGGCTGACCGTACAGGTACTTGTGGAAGTGCTCAAATGCCTTTACTACCACCAGTAACCCTCGTCGGGTGACGCAGTAGTTCTTCTCTGCTTTCGATAGAGTCTTGCTGTAGTAGACCATCACCCAAACATGGCCGTCCTGGATATGCGATAGGACGCCTCCAATGCAAAAGTCGCTGGCGTCGGTGTCCACAATGAAGGCGCCACCAGGTTGAGGAAAAACCAAAATTGCAGCGCTGCACAGGGTCTTCTTCAGGTGCTGGGAGGCATGTTCGGCGTCCTCCGTCCACACATAAGGCCGGTGTTCCTCTGTCAGGCGGGTGAGGGTTTGGCGATGTTAAATATCCCCTTTATGAAGCGCCGGTTATAGCTTCAAAGCCCGAGGAAACTGCGCAAATTTTTCTTATCCTTTGGGCGAGTCCAATCTCTCACAGCCTGTGTCTTCACCGGGTCTGTGGCAACTCCGGTTGCAAAGACTCTGTGGCCCAAAGCGTTCACTTCCTTGCGGAAGAGCTGACACTTCTTCAGCTTCAAGTTGGTCGCCTGAAATCTCTGTAGCATCACTGACTCCATGAGGCGTTGGAAGGTAGCTGGTGCGTTGCAGAGGCCATAGGGCATAATTGTGAACTGCCAGAGCCCTTGGAATGTCGAGAATGCGGTCTTCAACTTGTCTCTCGGATCTAAGGCTACCTGCATGTAGCCCGACTTAAGGTCCAGAGTCGAGAACCACTGTGCACCAGCTAGCGTCTACAGGGTGTCGTTAACCCGGAGTAAGGGGAAACAGCCCTTCCGGATGACAGCGTTCAACTTCCTGTAGTCTACGCAGAAGCGTAGCCCACTATTTGTCACCAAGACTACAGGGGAACACCAAGGGCTGTCAGACTCTTCAATCACTCCCCTGGATCTCATGTCCTACAGCATGTCTCGTACAGCCCCTTGCTTCGCTAGCGGAACGGGTCTAGGTGGTTGCCGAATAGGCCGGGCGTCCCCGGTGTCGAAGTGGTGCAGCACATTGTCCGTGCGGCTGTAGTCACTGTCGCCTTTTCTGAAGAAGCACTGGTATCGCCTCAGCAGTTGTCGAACTTTCTCCAGCTGCTCTGCGGTCAGGTGCTCGGCCCACCTCTCCAGTAGGCCTTCTAGCCGGGGACCTAGGTGTTGCGTCGGCACCGGCTCCTGTATCTTGTCGATTGCTGTTACGCTCACCACGGGCTCGAAAGTTTTCAACTCCGTCTCGGCCTGGACGTCGTGTTCGGTGTCCGTTGGCTTTAGCAGTCTCACTGGCACCTCCTATCGGCACGGCAGCAATGCTCTGGCTACTCATAGTCCGTGTACAGGCGTCCTTTGTCCAGCATCATGTTCCTGTTTCTCTGGCCTTCCAGTCGAGGCGTCACCACCACCTCTCAAAACCACGTTTTCGTTCAAGATGACCTTGCACATTCCAAGGCGCTCTTGGGGTTGAGGGAGCATAACCTCTTCTCCGTTGAGCCGCAGAAATTTCCTGCCGAGGTCGCCTGTCGCCTCCGGGCTCCTGAGGGCATCCAGCCCCAGAATCACCTCCGCCACCTTCGCGACACACACCCACAGACGCAAGGCACTCCGTCCCAAGGTCAGCTACAGCAGGGCCTCCTCCTCCACAGGCTGGGTCTCGCCTGATATCGTCACAAGCTGGTATGGTCGGCTCGGTTTGCTTGTCGGCAAACCCTTCGCCACGTCGGGTCTGATGATGATCACGGCCGCCCCGGTGTCCACCAGCACGTGGCACGGCTTTCCTCTTATCCAACCGTCCGCGATGCGGCTGTCGTCTACACGCTATTTGACAGTGCAAAGTTCCACTCGAAGAGATGGTGTGGAGGGCGCCGACGTGCTCCTCACCACGACGGTCCTTACTCGTTTTTCCGGCTGCTCTTCCTGGTATCGGCAGACTCATTCCAGGTGTCCCGGCTGTCCACAACCCCAACACACGCCATTAGGTCTTCCTCGACGTCCCCCGGCTGGTCTTGTGTCCGCGGTGTAGACCACGTTCCTCGTTCTCGACGTCGGCATAGCTGTTACCTTGGCCGCCTCCATCCTTAATGCTGCCGTTAGCGCCTCTTGGATGGTTTTATAATCGCCGAGCATAAGGCGCTGACGAACCTACGTGTCTCGTACCACATCAACGAATGTGTAGGCAGCTTCCCGGGATACGAACTCTGATGGGAGGTCGAAATAAATAAATAAATAAATAAATAAATAAATAAATAAATAAATAAATAAATAAATAAATAAATAAATAAATAAATAAATAAATAAATAAATAAATAAATAAATAAATAAATAAATAAATAAATAAATAAATAAATAAATAAATAAATAAATAAATAAATAAATAAATAAATAAATAAATAAATAAATAAATAAATAAATAAATAAATAAATAAATAAATAAGTAAATAAGTAAATAAGTAAATAAGTAAATAAGTAAATAAGTAAATAAGTAAATAAGTAAATAAGTAAATAAGTAAATAAGTAAATAAGTAAATAAGTAAATAAGTAAATAAGTAAATAAATAAATAAATAAATAAATAAATAAGTAAATAAGTAAATAAGTAAATAAGTAAATAAGTAAATAAGTAAATAAGTAAATAAGTAAATAAGTAAATAAGTAAATAAGTAAATAAGTAAATAAATAAATAAATAAATAAATAAATAAATAAATAAATAAATAAATAAATAAATAAATAAATAAATAAATAAATAAATAAATAAATAAATAAATAAATAAATAAATAAATAAATAAATAAATAAATAAATAAATAAATAAATAAATAAATAAATAAATAAATAAATAAATAAATAAATAAATAAGTAAATAAGTAAATAAGTAAATAAGTAAATAAGTAAATAAGTAAATAAGTAAATAAGTAAATAAGTAAATAAGTAAATAAGTAAATAAATAAATAAATAAATAAATAAATAAATAAATAAATAAATAAATAAATAAATAAATAAATAAATAAATAAATAAATAAATAAATAAATAAATAAATAAATAAATAAATAAATAAATAAATAAATAAATAAATAAATAAATAAATAAATAAATAAATAAATAAATAAATAAATAAATAAATAAATAAATAAATAAATAAATAAATAAATAAATAAATAAATAAATAAATAAATAAATAAATAAATAAATAAATAAATAAATAAATAAATAAATAAATAAATAAATAAATAAATAAATAAATAAATAAATAAATAAATAAATAAATAAATAAATAAATAAATAAATAAATAAATAAATAAATAAATAAATAAATAAATAAATAAATAAATAAATAAATAAATAAATAAATAAATAAATAAATAAATAAATAAATAAATAAATAAATAAATAAATAAATAAATAAATAAATAAATAAATAAATAAATAAATAAATAAATAAATAAATAAATAAATAAATAAATAAATAAATAAATAAATAAATAAATAAATAAATAAATAAATAAATAAATAAATAAATAAATAAATAAATAAATAAATAAATAAATAAATAAATAAATAAATAAATAAATAAATAAATAAATAAATAAATAAATAAATAAATAAATAAATAAATAAATAAATAAATAAATAAATAAATAAATAAATAAATAAATAAATAAATAAATAAATAAATAAATAAATAAATAAATAAATAAATAAATAAATAAATAAATAAATAAATAAATAAATAAATAAATAAATAAATATTGGGTTAGAAAGATGTAGCATATTAGAAATATTAGAAAATAAAACTACTAAGGAGGTCAGAAGATACAAAAATAAGGTTAGTCCTTTGTTAGTCCATTTCAGAAATTGAGCTCTGCCATGAAACTCTTATACAATGTTTTACTTTTAGAGGGAAAGTGTAGCAGATGCCACAACAGCGCAAACCACTACCACCTAGCGGTAGTATGACCATTTTATTCATATCTAGTGACAAAACCCTGGTGCCGCTGGATGCGCCTTTTTATTCACTTAAATTAAATACCTAATTGAAACACCCTGTGTGTGTTTGTGTGTAATCGCGGGTCACGAAAAGACGTGGAAAGGGCATAAAACCCTAGAGTAGAAACAGTAAGGTGGTTCAGTCGATTCAGTTGCAGAGTTATGAAGCTATGTCACGGTATGTAATCATTATCAGAGACCGGATTTTTAAGCATTATAAATCATTAAAATATTCAGGCAAACGTACATTACAAATAGCTATAATAATCAGGGAATGAAGGCTTTGTGAATACTACAACAGGCATTAAAAGGAAATAAGGAAAACGCAGTTATTTAATAAATTACACAATTCAATACTGGATCGTCATAATTAAGAGAACTTCATAGTTTTGGACAACATGCTAGTATTAGAATTGACACAAAAATTAAATATCAGGAAAAAGGAAGACGTGTGTATTGCAATGCCTTGTTCATTGCATATGACAACCAAATGCTTTTCCAAATTCCCTGGGGTCATGTTCAGTCTCCTGCCATATAACATTTTTACGTTACATCGACAGAGGTTATTGGAGCAAGGCGTTAAGGTGCTCGTCCACTTGACCCATCCCTTGCCCAGCTCCGCGACGTCATCCCTTACATCCAAAACATTTAAACGTAAGCCTAAATACTTTACTTCCATTTATGGCCACGTGGTACTCGGTACTTCCCCGAATACGTTACCTACTTCCTTCAGAGAAGCGATATCTCTGCCACTTGTTCTATTCTAACTATAATTTTGGTGACTAGGGCTAACAGCTGAGTTGGCGTTTAGGAAGGTATAATTTGTACATGGTTACAGAATGCGTATCTTTGGTTTCCAAAAAAGGAGATAAATACTGAGCAACATTATTATGCCTGAGCTGGATAGTAATTTGTAGGTCTTACCATGGGAGATGTGTGAGAAACGAGCGAGCGAGTGGTCGAGACTAGGACGCCACGCCGAAAGTATCGCCCAGAATCACGTGCCAAACAAATAGACGAGGCGTATGACGTGAGCAGGAGCAAAGCTCCATGTTTCTATTTGCAACTCTGCATGTGCCAGGGGAAGTTGGTGCCAGTAATATCCACGCGATTTGCCATAAGAAATAGGATACCTTAGCCTTCCTGTTATTTACGTAATTTAACAAAGCTTCCGTACTTTAAGAACTGTGAAATGAAATTCCAAATTAGTCTGGAGTGTCCCGAATAAAACATTCTCAAAGTAATATAATACACAGCACACGCTAATCAGGCATGTGACACTACTAGCATAACTCGACAGAGCGTTGAGGCCTATTGACCTTCGTTCCTTATCGGATCTTATCCTATCGAGTAGAGGAGTGAAATATTAGTAATTTGATGTACAGTAAGTTACGAAACACAAATAGGGTGATTGGAAGATGCGTGTGTCTATATTTTCTCGCGCTTGCCGATGTACGACACATTGCTGTCCAGAGGACATGACTGTATCTGAACTGAGTATCCATACACTGAACTCGCCGTGTATGTGCGATAAGCTCAAGTAAACATGCCTGTGTTGCGATTTTTTTCGAAACGCCTTCTCGCTTTGCCATGTAGTAATGCGTCCTCAAGCGTTGCCAGTATAGTAGAGTGCCCAGGTTGTCAGAGTGGTGTGCAGGAACATAAGAGGGGAAAGCTTCTAAAAATGGCGAAAAGACTACTATATTAAATTTCCGCAACCTTGTCATTCAGCGTTATGACACCCTGGCTGTGAGATACGAAGTTAAACTGTTGTTTGAGGCAGCTGGTGTACTTGTCATCACTCTTTCAAATGAGAGAACCAAAGTTAAATGGAAATGCAAAAACCCCTCAAAAGTAAAGGAACAAGGCCATTTATTATATTAGGGCAAGTGCGTGATTTTGCTATAAATTCTATTCCATTTTTCTTTTCAAACAAAATTCTTATATAGATAAAGTAGCTTTAGTAAGCAATAAATTAAATCTTCGAAATTTTAAGAAAACCACGTTCTACAGTTTGCTGGAGGGTATAGGGTTTCAGTTTGGGAACAAAAACTACACAATTAATGTGATAATTGATAGAAAGGACATTTGGCATGGAGAAGATTTTACCTTAGATTTGTGAGACAATTTCGTGAAAATTGGCGCAAAATTTATTTCTTGTACGAAACGGGGGAGAATTAGGGACTTGTCACTTCCAAGGCTTGGACAAACTCTACTGTAGAGAAAATGAAAGTAGCACTTCTTTCTTATCTTTACAAAGGATAAGAAATCCAGCTGGCAACTCTAAGCAGTACATTATTTTGTATATTAGCAGTGATAACTGTTTTCTTCACGGGGGTTTATTAATGCTTGAGTAATAAGAAAAAGCTTGTGATTATCTTTAGATGAATGAGCAAGCTTTATATGATATGAAGAAATACTGAGTAAAACAGTTCCTAACAGTGCACTGTTGTGGACAATGCCCCATTCCATTCTGTTACATTGTATAAGCGTCCCCATAGTTCATGACGTAAACAGCAAACAGTAGCTGGTTGAACAAATAAAGTTACCTAAAAGCTGAGCTACTGGAAATTCAACATTAGTTAATTTTCAGCTACACATATATATGAAATTTATAGAAACGGTCACTATATATATACCTTGATACAGGTTCGGAGGTTCAATCACAGTCACCTTTCAAAAACATTATAAATGTCATGTATATACACTAATGTAAGAGAATTAGAAAAAAGGAACCAGTATCACGTCCTTGAACTTCCTTAAATGTACAGCAGTTAAATAAGTATTTTCAACTACCAAACTTTTGAGAACTGAGCTAAAAAAGGGAAATGAGAATGAAGGATCACACAAATGTATGTGCGTGCGTACGTGTATGTTTGTTCTTCACTTATCTCTCTGTGAACATCATATGCCAAAAGGAAACGGTCACTTAAACATCAATTTCGTAATTCAGTTCAACATCTTACTAAGATATAAGATGTTTTTATAACAAAATTTTCCTCTGCTAAACTATGCCTGATATTAGATTTTAAAATGGCGCTAATTGTTATGACTAAAATGCCCTGTGCTTAGATATTGCAAAATGGTATATGTGTTTTAAATATCCTGAAAAGTGTAGTCAACGAACTGTAATCAGTTGCAGAATAATTAGTACACCGAACATGTACCTCGCATTAAAACATGCAAGTTAATCACCTATGATAAACACATTGTTGTGAAATTAGACATATTGATGTATTGTTTGCTATGATTTGAATTATCAAAGACTTTATAACTTTTCTCTCACTAAGTACTAAACGATTCTAACTTTCCTTTTTTTCTTTCTGTCTTCTAACGGTTGTGTAAAGAAGGTGCTTAGAAAGAGAATTTTAGCGTATATTTTAATATAATGGGCAAACAAATCCTTTAAAATTAGTTTTAGAAACGTTGAACGGTTTCATTCGGGCCTTTCGATGATAATGGCAGGTGGCAGGGAGCGTCCAGGACGTGGATAAGCTAAACATCGCGCAGCAGTTTGGGCTGTTTTAGTGTCCCTCAAAAATTGCCCATTTGTAGCACGCAGACCGTGTTTACAACATACTTACCATTTATGAGGAAATATCTCGCTAATTGTCCTTATAAATAGCAAACTAAAATAGTTATTTACATACATTAAATAGTATCGCCAGGTCATTGTTGATTGGAGGCAGCGCGGGATCAAAGAGACGGCAGCGCAGTGTAGAGACAAAAGCTTCACCGATCACGCCGTCCAGGCCGGGACGGAGTTGGGAACGTGCGAGCCGGAGGTAAGCGTAACAGCAATCGACAAGACGCAGGAGCCGGTACCGACGAAACACCTGCGGCCCCAGCTAGAAAGCCTACTGGAGAGGGCGGCCGACCACCTGGCCGCAGAGCAGCTGGAGAAAGTTCGACAACTGCTGAGACGATACCAGCGCGTCTTCAGCCAAGGTGATAGTGAGTACGGCCGTACGGACAAAGTGCTTCACCGCATCGTCACCGGGGACGCCCGGCCTATTCGGCAACCCCTTAGACGCGTTCGCTGCGTTTCCCACAACCTGGTGGCGCCTTCATTGTGGACACCGACGCCAGCGACCATTGCATTGGAGGTGTCCTATCGCAGATTCAGAACGGCCATGAGCGGGTGATAGCCTACTACAGCACGACGCTATCCCAGGCAGAGAAGAACTACTGCGTCACTCGACAAGAGCTACTGGCGGTAGTAAAGACATTGGAGTACATCCGCAAGTACCTCTACGGTCAGCCATTCCACCTGAGGACTGACCATTCCGCCCTAACCTGGCTACTGAGCTTTAGGGACCTGGAAGACAAGACAGCACGTTGGGTCCAGAGGCTGCAGGAGTACGACTTTACCTCGGAAGATCGTAGAGGGACGAGCCACGGTAACGCAGACGCTATGTTCCGAAGACCCTGTCCAGAAGATTGCAGCCAGTGCATAAGAGTGGAAGAGAAGGAGCGTGCCGCAGCAGTACGAGCGGTCACGGCAGTGCCTGCGGATGGCTGGGATATCGCGGGCCTGAGGAGGGAGCAGCTGGCGGACGCAGACTTGGGGCCACTCTTGAGGGAAGTGGAGGCAGGGACAAGACCAACCTGGGAGGATATCGCACCGAGGAGCGCCACCTACAAGTCGTACTGCGCCCAATGGGACTCGTTGAAGACCAGAGAGGGCGTGCTGTTCCGGATATGGGAATCACCCGATGGGAAGACGCAGAGAGAACAGTTGGTACTTCCCCGGAGTAAGGTCCGGGAAGTCTTGGAGTAAGTGCACGCCGGGACTCCAGGAGGACACCTGGGAGCGAACAGAACGATTGACAGACTACGACAGCGCTACTACTGGCTGAGGCTCCGAGCAGACGCTGAGGGTTGGTGCCATCAGTGTCACGTGTGCGCGGCGATTCGCGGCTCCCAGACTAGGAGCCGGGGTTGCATGCAGCAGTACAACGTAGGAGCGTCATTCGAACGGATCGCCGTTGACATTGCTGGATCGTTCCCAATATCCGACCGAGGCAACAAATACCTGATGGTGGTCGTGGACTACTTCACTAATTGGCCGGAGGTGTATTCCATCCCGTACCAAGAGGCACGGACAATCACAGACTGCCTCGTGGAGCAAGTGTTCTGCAGATTTGGGGTACCGTTAGAGCTGCACAGTGACCAAGACACCAATTTTGAGTCCAACCTGATGAAGGAGGCACTAGAGAGACTTGGGGTTAGCAAGACCCGCACAACACCTCTACATCCCCAGTCGGATGGCATGGTCGAAAGATACATCAAGACCTTAGAGGAGCACTTGTGGAAGGAAGTGGACAGCCATCAGCGAGATTGGGACGTCAAGGTGCCACTGTTCTTGCTGGCCTGCCGCTCTTCAACACACGACACCACGGGGATGACGCCAGCCAGCTTAATGTTCGGCCGAGAGTTACGCCTCCATTGTGATATGGCTTTTGGAAGCCACCCGGACGCAAAACAGCCAGCAACCGAGTATGTGGAGAACATGGTGGACCATCTCCACGACATGCATGAGATGGCTCGTCAAAACATACAGAAGGCGAGCGACCCGATACGACAGGCAAGCCAACAGCCAAGATTTCCAGCAGGATGACCTAGTCTGGTTGTACCGCCCTACCCGGACCAGGGGACGATGCCCGAAGCTCCAGCAACCATGGCAAGGACCATGCGGGGTGGTGAACAGGATTAACGTCGTGGTCTACCCCATCCATATTTATTTTTCCACCATTAACAATATTATATGTTTGCTTAACTCAAGGTACTTTTCCAAAATGTTTAAAGATTTCAAGATTAACCCCTATATTTAAAAAACTTATGCCAAAGTCTTAAAAATTATCGGCCTATTAGCTCGTTACCCATCTTCTCATAATTTATGGTCAAATTTAACCTTATTTTGAGAATAATCATTTAATATCTCCATCGCAATTGGCTTTAGATCTGGTAAATCCGCTTTTGTGGTTTTTTGAACATGTCAAATATATAATTGCAGATTTTGAAGAAAATAATATTGCCACTATCTACAAATATAACAATTTGTAACCTAAAACTTCACTTATACGAAGAGGTGATTCTATAAATTTTAAAATTTATAAGTATATTTTTCCTTAAATTTACTACCTTTAGAAAAATTAAAGCCGATTATAATTTCAAAAGTTTACTTTTCATCCTTGGATTAATAACTATTTTCAATATTTTTTAAAGATTTTGGCATAACTTTAGTTCCTCTAAGTAAATATAGAGTTAACATTTTAATGAATTTCTCTAAAACAAGATAAAATTCCTTATAATAAAAAATCTGGTATTTAACAGTTTAATTGTTTCGATTGTGATAAAAGTTTATACTGGAAAGAAAACGTAATTAGGAACCAGAACGAAAGGATATTTCCCTAAAATTAAATCCAAACAGACTGATAATTCGGACGTAAGTGATAATTTTTGGTGATTTAACCATGAAATACATCCAGAAATTAAATTATTAAAACAATTAAATTGTCGGATAGATTTAATGGTTTGGGAAAAGTTATTTATTTAAAAAAACAAACATCGCCTGATGAATTTTGAAATACCGGCAGTCGACTCTGCTTTTTTTAAATTTGTTTTACACTCAGATTTTAGTAGTACTAACAAGAAGATATAAACACCTAGCGTTGGTAACGATGGCAAACAGCATTACTGTTTCCGGCTGAAGATATGTAGATATGAAGATATATTATACAGAAAATCGCGATCCCGGACCATATATAGAAAAATATCAGCTTTTCTTATAAGATAAGTGAATTTTTAAGTTAAAAATTGTTATATTTCTAGATATTAGCTTTTCTCACTGTTAACAGCTTCATATTTTACGTATTTATTGTGTCACTTATTCTCTGTGATTTATTTCAACGTCTTCGAGTGCGCTGTGCCGGAGTTAATGATTAGCATATTAGAGTTCAATGAGATATTATGAGCTTTAAAAGTCGTGCTTGTTAAATAGGACACAATTTGTATCTACCGATAACTATATTTATCTTTGAATATGAAGATCAACGGGGTTCCGTTCTTGGTCCTTTTCTATATTTGATTTTGATTAATGATCTCTTCAGTAATTTTTTTCGACTCGCATGTTGTATGCTGATGCCATCACTCATGGACTTAGAAATGCTAATTTAAGTAATCTTAACTTTTATCCAGCTCAATCCATAACAAAGCTCAATATTGGTGTTCAACTAATGTTTTTTTATTGAATCAAAACGAAACTCAATCTATGTACCTTGGGTTAAGAGAAATGCCGAACAGCACTTCCTAGCGTGTTAATTTACTGGGTTTTAAGCTCGATGCTATGATCACATGGAAAAAGTATGTTTCTTAAGTATATAAGAAAATTACTCGCAATATATATTACTTTGTGAACTAAGATATACTCTCCCGCTTAATAGTTTGAAAAAATATTTATTTTAGCGTTATTCACTCTCATATATCTTACGATGTGCATCTGTGTGGTTATTCCTCTCACATTAGGAAGAGGTAATTAAGATTATCTTGAAAAAGTGTTCAATGGAGCCATGTAAGTCATTTGCAGATAGATAATCGTAGATCCAACTCCAGCAGACAACGGCTCCTGAGCTCGGAGAAAATTCTTTAATCTACAAATTAGACTCCGGCCGTAAAAGCTAACGACTATTCACGTAAGCCACTATTTGTTCAACTGAAAAAGTTAAGTGTTGTTAATATATATGTATATATTGTCTTGCTGTATGTAAATAAAAACAAAAACGAGTATAGTCGCGCTGTTCGAACTGTTACCATGGTTTTATCTTTGGTAGTAGACACATCTCATATAACGCATTGATTACCATACGTGGAGTAAACATATATCTGTCATTTGTAATTCCTCCTAATTCCATTGACTAAAGTGGTGCGTTCATTGGTGCTTAGCACACGAACGGGAGGCAGTTAGTACCCCTCCCACTCCTACAGGAAT